>QEPC01012458.1:460873-489119 GCA_003113815.1 Sphenodon punctatus
AGTAGGTCTGTGTACTTATTAGATAATCCATTTAGTTCATAGCATTTAGAATAGTTAATAGCAGTTAGATTTAGTGTAGATAGATATATATAATATTAGATTAAAAAAATAAATTAAAAAAAACCCATATAAAAACAAAAAAACCAAATAAAAAACAAAAAAAACCATATAAAACCCAATAAAAAACCAAAAAACCATTAAAAAACAAAAAACCACCCATAACAACATTTCCCGAACAGCCGAACAGCCTAACCGAATGGCCTGTTCGGACGACCGAACCGAACCCGAACTCGGCGAACTAACGAACCGAACGCAGCTGAACCGAACAGACGAACCAAACGCAGCCGAACCAAACGGCTGAACCCAAATCGTGATCTGTTCACCCATCCCTACTGCTCTTCACTGCAGCTGTGCTCTGAGGATGTTGAAGCCTGCCACCACCAGCTCATAGGCACAGTGAAGGCTAACTCTCCCCTTTCCATCCCAGCTCCAATCAGGAAGCGGCAGAACTGATTCTCAGCGCTGCTGCTCCTGTGCAATTTTTAAAATGCATGCAGTAGCAGCAACTGGAGCTTTGGAAGGACACTGCCCCCACAGACCAGCTGCCCCTCAGCAATGCAAAAGGCTCAGTTTTACCCAAGTCATGTTATCTTCAACAGGAGCAGGTTTGGGCATATGAGACTACAGCCTTGTATTCACAGACACTTATCTGTGAAGTAAACAAAATTGACTCCACAGTGAAATTTTCTTTGTGTTCATAGAAACACTTCACTATATAGTAGTTTTGTGTGTAGTTTTTAACACCTGGTTGTCACTGGAATTCTAACTTTTCTCCAGATTAAATGTGCAGGTATTGTTTTTGTGTACACCTGCCTGAAGTGAAGTCCACATTCACTTGGCATTACATTAATTCACTTCTATGAAAGTAATTTCCCATAATATCCCCTAGTGAAGTCCATTAGCTCTGCATTACTACTATTCATATATACACTTATTGAGTGGGGGGAGGGGGAGTATAAACAGCCTGAAAATGCTATTATTTACCACCAAAGAGTGTTATATATAGGAAATGGGCATGGAAGACCAGGGGAGCCTAATGGAAGTGTTATTGTATTATGTATAGCATTTACAACCAAATACACATAAACATACATATATTCATTATCACAGGGGGATTTTATGGTAGAACTAGAAAAAGTACAGAGAAGGGCAACAAAAATGATCAAGGGTATGGAATGGCTTCCATATGAAGAGAGGCTTGATAGGCTGGGGCTCTTCAGCTTGGAGAAGAGACGAATGAGAGGAGATCTGATATAAGTTTATAAAATCGTGAGTGGTGTACAATACATAAATAAAGAATGGTTATTTACCTTCTCTAATAGTACTACTAGTACAAGGGGACACTCCATGAAATTAACTGGCAACTGATTTAAAACAAATAAGAAAAACTATTTTTTTACTCAGCACACAGTTAACTTGTGGAAGTTCAAGTGCCTAGCTCTTGGCCAGGGCTTGTGACTTCTGGGACCCATGCAACCTTAATTATCCTGTGTCTTACTTCATTTCACCCGAGCTCTAGCAGCTGAATTGCTTGGAAATGTCATCAGCCAGGAATACACTGGGTCTGCCAGCCAACTATGAAGCAGGAGAAGTTTGTGTGGGTGCATGCATGTATGTGCGTGTGTCTTGTGGCTCCTCCTGGCTATAGGAAGATTTTGTTACATGTCTCTTGGGGTTGGGAACTTTGGCCATCCTTGCTGTAGATAATATGGATATAGTGCTAAGATGCATTTTTTGAGTGTTGTTTGGTCCTCTGCTCACTGACCGGCTATGTTCTATTTAAAACTGATTCAGGTAGCACTGTCTTGAAAATTAGAAATATATTTGTTCACTAGTAACTATTCGTGTGTTTCATGAAGGGGCGGCCAATAAATAGAAAGAAAGAAAGTTTTTTTTAAAAAACAATGTATCCTTTTGTTTCTGGAGAGTAGAGTAATTCAGTGGCCCAGTGCTGATTCACACCTGGTTGGATAGATCAGTTAAGTTGTTTGTGTGGTAAATGGATGTCAAGACAACGGGCACTGTGCTCCACCTTCTCCACCCAACCACGTCTTTGGGACAGCAGAATCATATGAAATGAACAGACTTTCCTGGATGGAGAAATGAAGGGGCTTGGGGAATATGTTCTTAAACTTGCAGGAGCAGTTAAGAGATTTCTTGGACATAAACTGCAGCAGAGGCTAGGGCAAATGCAAAGAGAATCAGTTTGGGGAATTCTGTGACTATGTGGGTTGTGCTGATTCTGTTTTGAGCAGAGCATTGCCTACTCTGATTGCAGCTGGCTATCCAGTCCTTCTCACCATATAAATGTGTGCATAAACAGATTTCTACAAAGCTCCATAAAACTCCTGTCATCTCGCTTCAGAAAAAACCCAAACCAGGAAAGCACCCCTACCCCAAGAAAAAAAACTTCCCGCTGTTCAGTAGCAATAATGTATCTTGCTCTCAAAAATCAGACCAAGTAACAGTATCCCAGTGCCGCCCATGTGTGTGAGGGGAGAGGGAACAGATTTCAAAGCTTGTTGCCTTTTTTTAGTTTCATGTTTATGTTTGTTTTCCAGCTGGATTTGCTCAGCTTTATTGCAGGATATTTGAAAATGCAGTTCCTTGTTAATTTCAGGCAGTCTATGTAATTGATGGCTCCCTTTATTTGTAATAAAAATGAGTGTATTGGTGTTTCTGCTTAAATTGTGTTTACTTCCTGTTTTATTATTGTAATTGTGACTTATACTCCTAAATCATTCAAGTTTATAATCCATTAGCATTCTTTTGAGGTTGGAGTTGGGTGGGTGCGCTAGCATCTAAGTAAACTTCTTTATGTGGTTGAACTACTTCTAATACTAAACAGAGGACTGATTGCCAGACATAGCTGAAAATGGAAATGGCCAATATTTTTATTTCATAAGAATGCACAGATTTCCTGAGCCCTGGTTCTCGTTTTGGTTGTGAGACAGCAAGCCACACATTCAGAAAAAGGAGGAGGAGAACATGCTGATCATGACCCTGGGCAGGAAAGATTAAAAGAGCTATGTTCATAACTTTATTAGACTATGAACTTGACCTTCTCTCCCTTCGGCCAAGGCAGACATTCTGTGCTTGGTTTGGCACCTCCCACTGAGCAGTAGGCACTGGCAGGATTTCAAGTTGATTGGTTGCCTGCCTCAGCCATCTGAGGGCGAGCCACCCCCTCCTAAGCCTGGAACTTATTGTCTCCGGGTACAGTAGACAGAGGTTTCTGGTTCTCCCCTGGGGAAAGCCAAATTTACTTTTTCTACCCTTTTCTATTTAACTCTCTTTTCTGTATTGTCCTGCTCTCCCTCTCTCTCTTTGCTTAGAAGAGTCAGATGACACAGTGACTAAAATACAGTTGGTTGCTTTACAGTAACATTTCCAGTTCTACTACTGGTAAAGCTGAATCGAGGTGACAATTCAATGATGTTGAATTTTAGGGAGGAAAGGCTAGAGTAGACTCTTCCAATGAATAAGTAGGGACGTCATAACTCTTTGTAATTAATGGGCATGTGTAGAGGCTCAGGAGAGAGACTTACTTTAAAGTGGTATCTGGATATATCATGGCATGTAGCTGAACAAAAGCAAATTTGAGCTGCATCTAAGACCAGAAGTTCCCAAATATGGAATATCTTAAACTATTCAAGTCTCTTGAGCAAAGTATTATTAAACCTCATTCAAGAGCCAAACCAACTCAGGGAATAACTTTCAGTCCTACAGTTAAAACCCCCACATTTGGATAGTGCCTCCACAACAGCTTGGAGATCAAATTAGAGAACTGTGGCTCTTCCATCCTGCCGTAATAGTATTTTCCCTCTCATTCCTCTTCCACTCCAACTGGCTCACATAGGTAGACTGGCTAACATAACCAGGACTGCTGCACATGTATGCACCAGCTGGCTATTTACATCTCTGGATGGATCTGCCTGCTTATCTTCCTTCTTGCACTGCTTGCCATGTGACTACCATGGCTTTCTCAAACAGCATCCTTTCAACAGTGGTACAGCTGGCTTGTAGACTGTTGATCCTGGCTCCATTGAGCTCAATGAAAAATATAGTAGAGAATATACAGTACTGGAGGTGAGAATTCTGCATTAGGAGGGGATGAGTGAGGTTTTTACTTTTTACTCTCTCTAAGGCTACATTCCCATGAGCTGTTTTTTGGCACTGCGGGTGCATGCACTATTTAAATCCAGCACAGCTCCCTCCCACCGGCAAGCTTGTGCAACAGACAGGGTAAGATTTCACTACCCTGTCCGTTGCATAAGCTTGGCGGTGGGAGAACCACACTTCCTCCTTTCCCACGAGATGGGAGCTACGCTAGAGTTGAATAGCACGTGCTCCCGCAGCGCCACAGCAGCTCGTGAGAAAGCAGCCCAATTTCTGTAATTCTGTGACTGGATTAAGAGTTGTTCTGGGCACAATTCAAGGTGCTGGTTTTGACCTTTAAAGCCCTAAACAGCCTAGGCCCCACATATCTAACAGACCATCTCCTCCACAATGCTCCATCATGATCCCTGCAGTCAGCTAGGAGCATCCTCTTACAGGTATCATCTACCCATCGGGTTCAGATGGCAAGGGTGTGCAGAGAGGTGTTGTCTGTTGCTACCCCAGTATTGTGGGACTCACTCCCTCTGGGGTTTTTTCAAAGCCTGAGCGTTTTTTGGAGGCAATACTAGACCTTTCTTTTTGTCACAGTTTTGGCATGCAGGGTTAGGGGATGGTGGGGGGGGGTCTTAGGGGATTTTTTATGTATTTCTATTTTATATGGTTTGACGTTGTAGGGGAAGACTAAGTTTAAATTAATAAATAAATACTTGAGCTTGCATTAGCAGTGATCTTACTGTTTTGGAATACAGATGGAGAAAGTTAACCAAAGCTTACAGTGGCTTCTGCAGAACTGCAGAATGACAGTCTGCAATACTGAGATTTCCTGGTTCAGCTGCTATGGTGAAGCCAGGAAAATAAATGTGAAAATTTTTCATTGTGCCAGGCTGTAGCAGACCAGAAATAGATGTCATGGGGCCTTAAAGACACCTTTGCCCCTACTCTGCTTAATTCTGTGCCATAGTATGTGCCTAAATATATTTTTATAACATTATAAAGCTACATAAAACACTTTAAAAACATCAAATCTCATTGAACCTATACATTTTTTGGTCAGCCGTGCTCATTACCACTAAGGCAATTACCCGAAGAACCACCTTTCATTCTTAGTAATCATCTTCTTCTGACCTACCCAGTTCATTTACTAGTCTCATAATCTAGTATGTATGTATGTATGTATGTAATCTAGTACATAATAAATCAGTCACCATGAATGACTTAAACAATGATCCTGGCTAAACAGCAGAATTTCTCCTGTTTGTGTATTTTTCAGCATGCAGTCCCACTCCCTCCATTTCGGATTACCACCAGAATCTTTATCTACAAACATTACTCAGGGTCTTGATAAAATAATGTGTTTTCATAAAATTTGCTGATTTGGCAGAGCTTGTGCAAGCCTAGGTTTTTAGAGCTCTATACAAGGATCTTTGTTTAAAGATGTTGTTGGACTGGTTTTCTTTCAGGCAGGTGTACAGAGAGCATTCAGACTGAGACACAAATACTAGGCCCAGCTTCTGATCCTTGCAATCTCCAGAATGGCTCAAGGAAATAAAGTCAACAATGGCTCTTGCTGCAGGGTGCTGTACTGTACGTACTACTTCTGAACAATTTTTTTTTTAACTTTGTATCCGTAACCGGATATCTCTTAAAAACTATATATCAGAAAATAGAGCACAAAGGCTCCTCCATCTGCTCAGGCTGGATGTAGTGCACAATGGAGCATATCCAGTTCACATTACCTCTTTAGGTAATCAGATTAATATCTCCTGAATTGAATTTATCCCTTTGATATCGAGTCTTTTCCATGTCCCCTTTCACATCTCATGTTTTGCTGAAGCTCCACAGCCTTTTAGCAATTTCCCTGAAATCTGTATACGGGAAGTCACACTCTTTTCAGCAGTTTTCAGGACTTGTATCAATTAAGAATGTTTCTGGCACTCTTTTAATGACATACTTTCCCTGGAGTCAAAACTGCTCCAAATTCTGAGGTCATTTGTTTAATTTAAAAGCAAAGGTTATGGAAAAACAATTTCAGGCTTCATCAGCCAAACCCCTGTGGCTTTGAAGAAAAAAAAACCTAATAAATTTGATGTCTTATGCACAAGATAAATTAATGATTGTGTTCCTGTTAAAACTATACCAGATTTCAGCCAGGTTTTTCCTCTCTTGCTTTTTACAAAAAAATCTAATTCCTTTTCTACTATTTAAATTTTCAGTTTCTTGTCTGACTTAGTTGCTTGCTGCTGTTCTTGTGTAGCAAATATCTGGAGTAGATTTTTTGTTAGCTGCATTTGAGAACTGTAAAAGATGCAGTATTTTTTAAAATTAAATTTATTTATAGCATGTCTGAAGCCAGAAGCATGTTTTAAACTGTTGACATTTCTGACTGTCAGGTCTCTAGAAATACACTGTGTATGGCATTTTGCTGCGGTCTTCCTTGAATTCCCTGAGTGGAGTTATGTAATTCCCCATCTTCCACAGGACCCCTTCGTTCTGCACATTTTGTGCCTCCAGCATTTTTTATATCACTATGTTAAATATTTTCTCTTTTTTTTTTCTTGTAAGATAAATTGGGCAATACATTTTGAGTGATTAACAGAGTTGGAGCATGCCTTGCACCCTCTTAAGTTTTGCATTTTAACCTTTTATGCTTTTCATTTTAATGCTGCTTAGAGGGGTGTGGAATAGGTGAGGGGTTTTTTGGGTGGCGGGGAGGATAGCTATGGGGTGATGGTACCAGCTGCCTGCTGACGAGGGAGGTATGGGCAGGGAGGGGGGGATGTAGGTTATTATGGCCCACCTGGTGAGGGGGTACGTGCATGGTTGGGAGGGTGTGGGTTATGCCATGCCCCCCCCAGTAAGAGGGGGGGTTACAAGCATGGGAATTGGGGAGTGGTGCCATGGCCCCCTGGTGAGAGAAGGGTATGTGCAGGGTTGCGGGGAGGCAGTGATATGGGTCTGTTCAAGCTCGTCTCACCAACTGTCTCTCTGATATCTCCACCTGGATGTCTCAACGCCAACTCAAACTGAACATGGCGAAAACTGAACTCTTTTGCCAAATCCTGCCGCTTCTCCCTCCACAACATTGCCAAGATCCGCCCTTTTCTGTCTGTCTCCTCTGCCAAAACTCTCATCCATGCCCTAATCATATCACACCTCGACTATTGTAACCTCCTCCTCGCTGGCCTTCCCCGCTCTCACCTTTCTCCCCTTAATCTCTTTTCAAAACTCTGCTGCCAGGATCATCCACCTAGCCCGTCGCTTTGACCACGTGCAGCCTCTCCTCTCCACTGACTCCCTCTTCCTGAGCATATTCTGCACAAGCTCCTCATCTTCACCTACAAAGCCCTTCGCAACCTCGCTCCCCCCTACCTCTCTGCCCTGATCTCCCTCTGAACCCCTGCTCAAGCACTCCGCTCCTCTTCCATCCCGTCCCTCACCCTCCCAACCCTCCCCTGCTCCCCCAACCACCTTCATCCCTTCTCCCTCGCTGACCCGCACACCTGGAACGCCCTCCCTGCCCTTGTCCGCCTTGCCCCCATCCTCAAAACCCACCTCTTCCGCTCCGCCCTTCCAAACTCCTGCTAAGCATTCCCACCCAGGATTATNCGATCTACCACCTTCATCCCTTCTCCCTCGCTGACCCGCACACCTGGAACGCCCTCCCTGCCCTTGTCCGCCTTGCCCCCATCCTCAAAACCCACCTCTTCCGCTCCGCCCTTCCAAACTCCTGCTAAGCATTCCCACCCAGGATTATCATCCACCTGTTATCTGCAAACTCCCAATTTACTGTAACCAAGCCAAGAACGTGTACCTGAACTCTTGCATCCTCATAAATGTAGCATCCCTTGTCTCTCCCTCTGTTTTCCCTTTCCCTGTCTCCCCTCCCCCTGTCTTTAGATTGTAAGCTCTCGAGCAGGGACCATGTCTATCTTATTTTTTGTAAGTGCCAGGTACATTGCTGGTGCTATATAAATGCTAATAATAATAATAATTAATTAATAATTAAATTTTTTTAAATCCAGACAACCCACACCACTGGGAGGAGGAGACGAGTTATGCTATGGCCTCCCCAGTAAAAGGATGGGGGTACGAGAATAGAAGGTTTGGAGTGGGGAATGGGGCCATGGCCCGCTGGTGAGAGGGAGGTACAAGAAGGGATGGGGATGGGGTGGGGTGGGGTGGAGGGGTTAGGGAGTGGGTTGGTGGGTGGGGTTTAGGGGTTTTTTAATTGCTTTTATATGTTTTATATATGTTTCTAGATGTTTTATGTTTATATATCTTATTTTGTAAGCTGCCCTGAGCCTTTGTGGGAAGGGTGGGAAAAAATTTAAATAAATAAATACATTTGTAGGAAGGGGCTTGGGATCAGGATTCATTAGCTTTATTTCCCCTTCACTTGCCTCCCTACCGTAATTCAGTTTTTCCACCTATGAATTTGGGATGATAGTGCTTTCTAATTAAGCTGGTAGTCGTGGGTGTGTGGGGGATGGTTAGAAACCTTTTGCAGACAAAAGATAATCATTTGTATTATGCCATGGTGCCCAAAATTGGTAGACTTGTATGAAGAGAACATATGTGTGAACAACAGGAACCCATGTTTGCTGCATTTTCCCCATTGCCACCAGTGGGGAAAATGCATTGAACATAGGTCCCTGTCTGTGAGTAATGTATATTCAGTGTGAGCAGAGGCCATAAGTAAATGGCAGCTGAAATTTAGCATAAGCTTCAGTGCACTTGAGCTATGTAGTGCTAGTTAGTGGCAAGCTGTGACAGGATCAGGTGCGAGTGACTGAATGGAGAGTTCACCAAACAGCCCGTATATGTGCTAGAAGGTTTGGTGAGATTTCTGGGTTATCTTAACCAAATAACACAAAGTAATGTTTGTGGCACTGGCTACAATTCCTTCTGTGTAGCTTAATAGGGTATAAACTCCAGACAAATCGGCATCATTCAGGGTGACTTTTGTGTCTTCAGAGCCTGCTTTTTATTTATTTATTCTAAACTTATATTCCGCCCCTCCTGCCTAAAGGCAGGACTTTTGACTTCTGGTCATCATATTCCCACCTTTCACAGCCCCCATTTTAATGTTCTGAGCATCATTAGGGCACAAGGGTATGCAATGGAAGATGGAACATTGCATGGAACTAGCATGGAGCTCAGAAAATCCTGCTGCAATTTACCCAACACTCACTCCTCACCACAACCAAATATCAAAACCATTGTTTGGACTGGCAAAACCATCTTCTGGCTCCTGAGGGCAGCATTTGGGAGGGCTGCAGTAAGAGTTCAGGACAACCTCCTCAGACCCCAAAGAATTAGTACACTTTTTTTTTCATAGGAAAATTCTCAAAACCTCTAAATTTTTTACATGTTCCAGAGTAAATACCCAATTTGCTGTCTGATAGGAAAAGACTGGGGCTTCTTACCCTGGTTCACCTCAGATAACTGAACTTCATGGTTCAGCTATAGCATATACATACTTGTGTGGGTGGGTACTCCTGCCAAATTCAAGTGTAAAATTGTCAGCTCTTTTCTTATAAGCATCTGGTAATTTAGCCCTTAAATTAATGCTATCACTTTCAAATTTAATATCTGTGACTGTTATGATAAAAATGTTTTAAAACTTTCATAAGAACATAAGTAGTGGCACACTGGTTCAAACCAATGGTCCATGAAGCCCAGCAACCTGTCTCCGACAGTGGCCAATCTCTTTCTCTTGGGAGAAGTATCCAACAGGTCACGACGGGCAATCCATTCCCTGTTGTTTCAGCCCCCAAAACCTACTTGGCTAATAGCCATTAATGGACTTATCCTCCAAGAACTTTTAAAATCCCTTTTTAAAACTAGCTACACTAGTTTTAAACCAGCTATACCGTATAACTGGTTTAAAACTAGCAATACCAATTTAACCTATACCAGCTTTTTAAAACTAGCTACACTAGCTCTTTGATCATGTCCTTTGGCAGTAAATTTCACAAGAATTGTGCACTGAGTAAAAAAATAATTCCTCTTATTTGTTTAAATCTGCTGTCATTTAATTTCATGGAGCATCCCCTTGTTCAAGTACTGTTAGAACCTGTTCTAGTTCTAAATAACCACTCCCTATTTATGTATTCCACACCACTCATGATTTTATAAACTTCTGTGATATATCCCCTCTCAATTGTCTCTTCTCCAGACTGAAGAGCCCCAACCTATCAAGCCTCTCTTCATACAGACGCCATTTCATACCCGTGACTTCCTGCAATCGCGTTTGCCTACTTTGAACACTAAAGTGATTCTGATATATTTGCTTTGACCATTTTATTTTAAACTTAGTGTTTTATACTTACAGCATTGCAATACGGGCCTTGTCTTCAGTAGAGAATTGCTGGTAACATTGGTGTAAAAATCAAAGGATAAATAGGGTAATTAATAGTGATCATCCTTTCTAGATGTGTTTTCTGAGGGAAACAAGTTAATGCTGCTTCTTTGGCCACCTAGTAAAAGTAAGCAAATTGTTTATTCTGTGAAAATTAAATATTCTCTTCAACTGTGGTCTTTATTTTCAAAATAAGCTAATTTGGGGTGGAGGCTTCATTTTTAGGTGCCCATGTCAAGACAATTTAAATAGGCCTGATTCTCAGAAATGTCTGAGCAGTTGCTCTCTGTTAATTTGGCCTTTTAATGGTGATTTAGGCACTTGCCCACATTACCGAGACATGGCAGAGAAACGCCCGGTGGACTCCTGGCAGCCAAACTCACACGTAGCTCTGAAAGTGGGCGTGGGGGATTACGCGTAATCAGGCATGTCCCTCAGCAGTTTTTCCTCACGGATGACAGGGCCCAAAATCCCAGCCATGTCATCTGTGAGAGAAATCACCGTGGGACTTCCTGATGATGCCCCACCACCACGCCCATGTTCAGAGCCACTTGTGAGTTTGGCCTGTAGGAGTCAGGCTGGAGTTTCCACACCATATCTCCGTAATGTGGGCAAGTGGGCTTAGTTTAGCTGCTCAAAATCAACTGTCAATTAGGGGTACATTTTCAAAGACCACAATGATGCTTTAACTCCTAATTCTCATTGACTTAATAGTCAGGCACCCAAGTTCTATCTTTTATTATAAAATCTGCCTCAGGTGACTACATCTTTTTTCTAATATTTGCTTTTTACATTCTTAACATTATATCTGAACTTTAAAAAAAAAAAATGCTTGAATCATTTTTTAAAAATGGATCTGTGAATTTAAAGTCATGCTAAGGATTTTAAAATGTTAATCTTCATTTTATTTATTTATTTTAAATAAATATTTGAAAGCTTACCTTCTGCAGAAGCATCATGCCACCTTCTGCCTTGCCTAGAAAAACTTTCTACTCACCTTGGGCAACTGGATGAGTGGAATTTTTATTATGCTCCCAAATGAGGAAATCTAGCAAAATTGACAGACATACCAAACAGAACGTTTTCTCAGTGGAAAAGGAAACTAGGGCCAGCCTGTCCATTGGACAAGATGAATACACTATCCAGAGCAGTGGCCTTCTGGGCAAGGCAACAAGGAGTTTGTGCTGCTCAGAGCTTCTCTGAGAGTCACTAGACCTCTCTGTACCTTCCCACAAAAGGCAGGTCAGTGGCAGTTCTCCAACACTAATGCTAACAATGCTATCAAAAAGGCATCATTTTCAATTGTTGACTTTTCTTGATAAAATATCAGTGTTGCCTATACTAGAGCTAAGTAGATCTGAGAGAGGTGTAAAAAATTTCCACTGATAGCATTCTTCCAACACCTAAAAAGTGTTAGAACAATGTTATTTTGGCCATTTTATGGCATTGGCATGAAAAGCTTTGCTTTCCATTTACATCCAAGTTTTTTAAAATGTACTAGAAAAAGAATGTATTTTTATACTTGTATGTATTTAGAGTTGCTGACAACCATGTAAAAAGTCTTTTTTCTGTCAACTAAGTTCTGCTGTTTCCTGTGCTGAACAAACTGATGTACTCTAGCTTTGATCTGAAGACTCCAGTGTCAGGAGCACAGGCTGCGGCATGGAGAATTAGCGGAGGATCAGTGCAGGGGTGCAACATGCAGGATCAGGTTCTAAGGGCCCAGGGATCCAGGGTTCAAGGCAGATTCAGGGCTAACACACAAAGCCCAGGAATGGAGAACAAACAGACACAAGGTGGGCAATGAATTAGGCAGGCAAAACCAAACAGCAAATGGGAATTCAGAAGGACTGGCAACACACAAAGCAAACGGACAAACAGAGCAGATCCCAAAGCAAGTAAGAACAGATCCAAAACAGAGTTCAAGCAAAGACAAGCCAGTCCAAGGGAACAAAACAAACCAAGTCAGAGAACAAAGCAAAAGTCCAGAAGCCAGCCTGATATAAGGCACATAAACAGGAAGCAAAGGATTGACTGGTGATCTGTTCAGCTTCCTGTGGCTGCTGGCTGGCCTTATATACGTGCCAGCAGCCAACCAGGAAGCTGAGGACATGTAAAAAGGCTGAGGGGGAGGAGGCGTGGC
Organism: Sphenodon punctatus; assembly: GCA_003113815.1. NCBI lineage: Eukaryota > Metazoa > Chordata > Lepidosauria > Sphenodontia > Sphenodontidae > Sphenodon > Sphenodon punctatus. Next base: position 473,557 of record QEPC01012458.1, read on the forward strand.
CTGAAGTAAAGCCATCATTACTAGCCCTAGCCAAAGCACCTTGATAGTGCAGAGGCTCCAGCCCCTATGCTCAGGGCCCCAAGGGTGCCAGTTCAAGGCCACGGTCCTGACATCTAGCTGCAGCAGTTAACAGGAGAACTCCATGGCCCATTCAGTTATTGGCATCTCTCCTGAGGCGGTCATCAAGGAAGTGGTTTGTTATGTACACTCCTATTCACAAGAAACTGCAGTTAGGTCAGAAAAATCAGTTCACAATAGGCCATTAAGCATCTGTCAGATGGTAACAATGGGTGTTTTCACACAAGATGGAAACGTGGGTGTAAGGCCTCCATTTTCTGTCTTGGTCCTGGTCACTGCTCAGGAAGCTGATGCATACAGCAAAGTACCTGCTTGGGGACATGTCAGCATTCTCCCATGTCCTGAGCATGTTTATGCCCACAGGGAGTCAGGTCTGGGTCAGGGAAAGGAGCACCGATTGTTGGGAGACCATCCTGTCTGCCTGGGGAGATCAGAGTGGATCACTAATTTCAGAATGCCCCTGAGCCTAGTGTTCGGGATAGCTGAGATCCTCAGGCCCCAGCTGTAGAAAGAGGCCACTGTGATGTGGGGCCCTGTGGAGAACAAGTTGCCATAGCCCTGTGGAAGCTTGCCACTCCAGATTCATGCTGCTCTGTGGCCCAGCCATTTGGGGTTGGTACCTCAACAGTGGCTAGTATCCTGGTTGAGGTGTGCACTGCCATAGTGGACAAGATGCTGGAGCAGGAGGTTCAGCTTGTGAACCTCAAGGAGGTGATGGAGGGCTTCCGTCAGGTATGGTTCCCCAACTGGGCGATCGACAAAACCTACATTCCCATTATCTGCCCACCGCACAGCAAAGGTGACTACATCAACCAAAAGGGGTACCACTCTGCAATCCTCCAGGTAGTCATACATCATCATAGTCGCAATGATCCATGTGACCATGATGCCTGCATACTACACTGGTCCCCCTTCTTCACCAGAATATACACTTGGGACTTTGAGCCCAACATGGCCTTCCGCACCAAGGGGCTGCTCATGAGACTGGTTATCCTGGAGGACCCTGCCTACCTCTTCACATCATGGCAGGCTGATGAAACCCTACAGTGTGGCCCACACCCCACAGCAGAGAATTTCAACCTGCTGTGTTGTGGAAAGAGCCCACAGTCTCTTGATGCAGCAATGGAGGTTGCTCGCTGGCCGGGTTGATTTCAAACTGGACACCACTCCCTTGCTGACCATCGCTGCCTGCATTTTGCGTAAAACATGTAAGACATATGGAGCTGCCCTGGACATGCCACACACACACCTCGCTGGCGCAGATGAGCCAGTGCCCCTGCCCCAGGAACATCTGGACTGGGAAGAGCAGTGCATAGCAGGGCAGATACGGGATGCTCTGTGCCACCACATTGCTCGCTCTGCAGCTGACAATAAGCAGCCTCGTATGCCCTGATTGGCAACGGAGCCTTTACTAATGTGCAATCGAACCATTTGAGCCTAGTCCAGTGTGTTCATATACCTCCTTCTCAGCCATCCAGCCCTCAACCCCACCAGAATGGTGTACCCTACCTCCCTGGGCCACCAGCCTCTCATTCCAGCTATTTCTTGGCCTATCCATTCCCTTCCCATGTCACCCCCAGGCCCATGAGCAGCGTGTCACCATAGGATACTGCCAGTCACCATGGCTTCCCAATCTCCCGCACCACCCACATTTCACAAGGAGGGCACAGTACTCATGATACAGGACAAGACCAGAGTTTATTTACATGACGGATAACCAAAGCAACATTGGGAGTGGGGGTGCGTGTGTTCAGTTAGACAAAAAAAACACGTATGTGGGATAGTGCCCACAGTGGGTGGTCTGGGACCTTTCAGGGCCTCCCCCTCCCTCATCCCCTCCTGGCTGCAGTCATCTGCTGTTACTTGGCAAGGAGTCCATGTGCGGGGGATCCTCCCTGTCCTCTTCTTCCTCCTTCTTCCCCTAACTATGGGTGCAGGCAGTTGTAGTGTGGGAGGAGCTGGGCGCTTGCACTGCTGGTGGAGAGGAGAATAGGAGAGGGCCCAGTTGTTGGGTAGTCAGGGTTGGTTGATGGGGATATCAGGGCTGGGCAGCAGGATCCAGATTGGGCATTAGGACCTGCTGAGGGAGGGAGTCATATGGAGTCCACTGCCTGGCTACAACTGCAGCGCTCATGGCAGAAACGTGGATGAGGGAATGCTGGAATTCAAGGGACTCGGCCATGAACCTCCCCATCTCTGCTCTTACCTCCTCCAGCATGGTGCCAGCATGTCACAGCTCCTCCCAGAGGCAGTTCAAGTACCTGTCGTCCCACTGGCAGTCCAGTAATCCTCGGCCACTTCTCTCCTCCGGCCATGACACCTCAGTGGGCCCTCCCCACCCTACACCATTGACTGACTCACAGATCTCCTCCATTTCTTCGATGAGGGTGGAGTTTGTGTCCTCTGTCCCTTCTACCTGCACCCCCTTTGGCTCTGCTAGGTAGGAGGGTTTGGTTCTCTGGGTCAAGAGGGTAGAGGTGGAGGGTTGCGATGTTGTCCTTCTCCCTCTCTTCCTCCATGTCCGCCATATCCAGTTTGGGCATGATTGGGGGCCTCCCCAGTGGGTTTGCCTTCCTGGGAGGGGGTGAGAGCGTGTGGATCAGGGGCTATTGGGGCAGGCAGCGGTAGTGGGGGAGGGGTGTTCACCCACTGCCACCCCCTGGCGAAGACATTCCTGTGTGTCCAGGAGGCCATTGTTGCCTTTTCCATGTGCAGGAACCAGTACAGCAGGTTGAACCATGGGTCTGTCTGCCTGCTGTGGCCAGACCTTTGGTTACCATCATGAATCTCTTTGTATCCATGCCTCAGGTCCTTTCCCTCTTGTTTCATTGGGACACATCCCTAGTGTACCCCATCTGCTCAGAAATGCATTGGAATATTGCCTCATTCTGATAGCACTTCACAAGCTGGTATTATAGTTTTCATTCCCCTACAGGACTATGAAGGCCCTGGTCTCTGCCTTGCCCTCAAACACAGGAGTGCGGGGATGCTCCTTGTGCAGGTGGGTCTCATGATGCTGATGTGGTGCTGGTACTCGCCTGTGGAGACAGTACAAGACAGACACCCCTTAGTAAGCTATCCTACTGTCTGTCATCTTTGAGAACTCTTGGAAGAACGGGTGAGGTGCCAGAAAACTGGAGATGGGCAAATGTTGTCCCTATCTTCAAAAAGGGGGGAAAGGAGGATCTGGGAAACTATAGACCGGTCAGTCGTACATCAATACCTGGAAAGATACTAGAAGAGATTATAAAGCATGAAAAGCAGTCTGTCTGTAAGCATCTAGAAAACAATGCAGTGATTACTAGAAGCCAACATGGATTTCTCAAGAATGAGTCATGCCAGGCTAAACGTATCTTCTTTTTTTATTAAGTTACTAGTGTAGTGGATCATGGGAATGCTGTGGACGTAATATATCTTGATTTCAGCAAGGCATTTGACAAAGTGCCCCATGATATCCTTGTTGACAAACTGGCAAAATGTGGGCTGGATGATAATACCATTGGGTGGATTTACAGCTGGTTAAAGAACTGTACTCAAAGAGTGCTAATCAATCTGGAGGAAGGTATCGAGCAGGGTGCCGCAGAGCTCTGTCCTGGGCCCAGTACTGTTCAACATCTTTATGAATGACTTGGATGAGGGAGTCGAGAGAATGCTTATTAATTTTTTTTGCAGATGACACAAAACTGGGAGGGATAGCTAACACCTTAGAAGACAGAAATAAAATTAAAAATTATCTTGATAAATTGGAAAACTGGGCTAAAACTAACAAAATAAAGTTCAAAGGAGATAAATTTAAAATTCTGTATTTAGGTAAGAAAAATCAAATGTACAAATATAGGATGGGGGATACCTGGCTTGGCAGCAAAAGTGAAAAGGATCTGGAGATTGTAGTTGATCACATACCAAACATGAGTCACCAGTGTGATGCAGCTGTAAAAAAGGCTAATGCAGTTTTAGGCTGCATTAACAGAAGCATCATTTCCAAGTCTCAGGAAGTAATAGTTCCACTCTATTCTGCGCTGGTCAGACCTCATCTGGAGTACTGTGTCCAGTTCTGGGCACCGCACTTTAAGGAGGACATTGACAAATTGGAACAGGTTCAGAGGAGGGCGACAAAGATGGCCAGGGGTCTGGAAACCAAGTCCAATGAGGAAACGTTGAAGGAGCTGGGTATGTTTAGCCTAGAAAAGACTAAGGGGAGACATGACAGCCGTCTTCCATTACCTGAAGTGCTGTCACAGAGAGGATGGCAAAGACTTGTTCTCTCTTGTCCCTGAAGGCAAGACTAGAAATAATGGGCTCAAATTACAAGAAAGCAAATTTGGGTTAAACGTTAGGAAGAATTTCCTAATGGCAAGAGCTGTTCAACAATGGAACAAATTGCCTAGGGACAGTGGACTCTCATTTGCTGGCAGTTTTCAAACAGAGGCTGGACGGCCATCTGTCAGGGATGCTGTAGCTGCGGATTTCCTGCATTGAGCAGGGGGTTGGACTAGATGACCTCTGAAGTACTTTCCAACTCTATGATTCTATTATTTTTGACTGGCAGATCCAGCACCTGTCCTCCAGGGGGACATGATCTTACCTGGCTGGACCAGAATCAGTCTTCCATGGCCAGTGGGCATGTCTCTTCCATTCTACTGGGGTGTTGCAGGCACTGGCCTCAGTCTCTATGTGGAGGGTCCCTGTTTTGAGCCAACGCCCAAAACTCATGTGCGTCCTTTAAGGGACAGGCACGGGGAGCCATGATAGTCACGACTGTTTGTGGGAATGCTCTGTGCTTTTGGTCCTTTTAACATTCCAGCGAATTTGCAAAACCTGGCTGTTCGCCCAGGCCTTTGGGAAGGGGGAGGGAGGGGATTTTATCTCCCTTCACCCTTATTTATTGTATTAATCATTTTAGTGCTACCCTGGTTTTAATTGTTGTAATTTTATTAGTGTTTTTAAAATGTTTTATAATTGTATTTTTATATTTTTTTGAGATTGTTAGCCGCCCCGAGCTGCTTTCAGGAGGGGCGGGATATAAATTTGATTAAATAAATAAATGGCACTCTGTGGTGCTGGCGGGGCAGTATGCAAGTAGGGCTGCTGTGGGTCTTTCACACAGGGGGTGGCCCCATGGGAGTCTCTTGCCCCATATTTGTCCAGATTTGCCCACATGGTGTATATCACGTTCCCTGGGTTGATGCCATGTGGAACCGCCCTGTGGTGGTCCCGGGTTGAACATCTGGTGGGCACCTTTCAGACAGGCATTTTGCCACACATCTAACGTGGGCCAATGTGCGACGTCACATCTGTTAACACCCCACATTTACTTACTTTTTATCTGTGCTGGATCCAGACCAGTGACCTAAAGGTGAACGATTGTCTCCCAGAGCCAATCCCTTGAGCTATCCAGTCTCTTGACTTGAGCCAGATTTGAATTAGTGACCTAGAGGTTAAAGGCTTTGCATCTCATGATCAATCCCTTGAGTCAAATGGGTATGTTATTTCTAAATAACTCAAGTCTAGTCCTAGATCTGTACAACCCTTTACTGTATTCACACAGCAGATGTTTAGAAAAACACAGCAAAGCAGAGGCAACTATTTTAAAATCCTGTGCCTGATTTTCAGAAGTGCCGAGCTTCCTTTGACTTCAGGAGTTGTGGTTGCCAGTAATTCTGAAAAACCAGGTCCCTAGTATTTACAGAGTCTCGTGTTTTTAACGTTCTTTTTCTCATTCCCTCTGATTAACAAGGGATTTGTGTGTAAACAGAACCTTTTTTCTACCATTCTGCCTTACCTTCTGGATGTTTCATTCAGTGATACAGCAGTCCAGTGTCCATTTTCAGCATTCCAGAACAAAAATTAGATTGTAGCATCTTAGAAACAATTGTTCAGGAGATGGACAGGGCACAGGCAGCTCTGGCAGAGACAATGTATGGCATATTGGTGTCCTGATGGGCTGGCACTCCTCATCCCCTCTGAAAGCCTAGGCCCTGCCCCACCTGTAGCTATGCCTCAGCTCCCCATTTTACAGATTAGGAAAATTGAGACAGAGAGGTGATGTAGTAAATGCAATCCATTTCAGTAGTAGTGGTGATACTTTGATATGGAAAGGAATAAGACTTTGTGCAGCAGGGAGATAGGGCTCCTAAAAATCCTTTTCAGATCTGGCAAAGAAGTAGTCAAATGAAACAATACAGAATTTGAATCACACTTTGTACAGTTGTATATGCACATATAATTAAGATGTGTTAATGTGACAAGAGAAAATTAAATTTGAGCTTTACATTCACCCAGTAAATCTAACTGTAACCTAACTTTTCTAGAAATTCTGCCTTAGGTAGGGTCTATAAATAGTCTCTCAACTAATATGAGATGGAATCATACATGCTCCACACCCATAGCAAGGACATGGAGAGAGCACCATATGGGAACTCCCTTTAAACTGTGAACACCCATTGCAGAAGTTCCCATGTGCTGCAGACTTGAAGAGCACTCACAGCAACCCTGGGTTCTCCCCAGATAGGGTTGCTGTGTGGGCAGCATACTCCCAAGCCCCCAGCAGTTCCCACAAGGAAGGAATCAGAGCTCTGGATGGGAGAGGATTTCCACCTGCTGAGAATCCTTGCAGGCATCAGCCATGGCTGACCTAGGCTGCTGTGGGGACCAGTTTCACACGCTACACTGAGTAGGTGTGTGGACCAAAACCCATGGGTTACTCCAGTTTTTTGTGAACCATCTGCCCTAGGTTTGGTGCACAACTATCCTTTTGTTTGTGTGCTACATGTCTAGCATGTGGAACTGCCCATGGATACAAGTATTGGTGTGCATCTTGACTTTATGGCCCTTTTTACACGGGCCGTGGCTGTGTGGAGGTGGCTTTTCGTGCCGCAGCATGGGCAGCACATGGGTGTTGGTGCATATGAGTGCACACCCACCACCTACGCATCCCTACGCATGGAGCCACCTCTGTTTTCGCCTGTGCCTCCATGCGTGGGGATACCATCCGTGCATGGGGATACTCCATGCATGGGTGCCACCTGTGTAAAAATGGCCTATAACTTTTATTTTTCATACACAGCTATGCAAGTAGATAGATGGTTTTTTTTTCCTCTCGATCAAAATCTTTTTTTAGGAGCTTTTTTGTGGAGATTTGATGTACAGCTTTAGATGGGCCTAGTGTATTTCAGTTCTTTACGGTTCTAGTACCTTCTGTTAGGAACTCAGGATCCATAAACCTGATATCTCAGCACCTGGTGCAATGTCAATTTGCAGTCCAGAACCCAACCTCAGAAATACTCAGGGTTTGATATCAAATGAGGTTGTTAACTCACGTAACTGCCATTGCCTTTAGTGGAGATCATTTACAAATCCGTTGCCATCTGAAACAGTACCTGTGATGTTGGGGTGGAACTCAGTTGCTGATATCCAGTCTTTCAGAAAGAAAAGGAACCTTAAAATGAAGCATTAATTCTAGCAAACATACAGCAAAAAGGAGAAATAAGAGACCCTCTGGATTTATATTTCCTCTGGGTGACTAAATTTCATGTGTTTTGGATTAGGGAGATGAGGCTCCGGGGGGCTGAGGGGGGGCTGCTGGGAGTGCAAGAGAATAAATTTGAAGGCTGCAATTCCTTTTTTGCTCTGTTATGCGATAGCACAGCAGAGTCTTTGTGATTCCTTCAGCAGAGCTATTTATGCATTGTAACTTGCCTAAGGACTGCTTCCTGTACTAGTGTGCTTCCATTTTCTAAATTAAAATTCAAATATTAACTTTTCCACTAAGGTACTCTGTTAATGTTAATGAATTTCTAACGTTATTTCAAACCATGAATGATGAAAGTATATAATGCTGCTGTTCTTCGTTTTCTTCAGTTTACACTATGACTCACAGAAAAAGAAATATTTAGCTTATGCTACTGGAGGAAGCAAGGCTGATGAGGAGGGTGAGGGAAGAACAATGATGAAGGGAGAGAGGATCCCTTCCCAGGACGAAGGGACTTGGATACTAGTGGCTGCCTCCTCAAAATGCACAGTTATCCTGCTATGTTTGGAACTGAGATGTAGATTAGTAGCGACTTCCCCTGTTAGTCTATTGCCTTCAGAAAGAGGTGATCTCTCTCCCACCAGTGGCATTTACCCATGACTTGCTATATCTGGATGGAGAGCCTGAGACTTAGCCAACTGTGTTTCTCATGTGTATCTCATTGTAACCGGGCATCTCATTTTTAAAATTTCGTTTCCTGCCATCTGTCAAAACTCTCTAGGGTAGCTTAAGTTCCTTTAGAAATAGAGAACAGCTCACAGTAGAGTAGTGATTTCCACTTCCTTTCCGTTGATTGCCAGTTTATGAGATAATGGAGCTTTCTTTTCCTTTGGTTGCTGCTTTCCTTGCTCATCTTTATAATTTTCTCACACAGACAGAAGAAAGTGCGTTTTCTTCACATTGTGTTCAGAGCACTTCTGTGTGTGTTCATGATGGGAGAATAGTTCAGTATTTTAGCAACTAATGTAACAGGGGAAATGCTCTTCATTTCAAGTATGTATGTTTGTTTGCTTGTTTGTTTCTGGCAGAGCCCAAGATGTGTTAGAGGTTTTCAAATGATTCTAAAACATAATTCCTGTCCTGAGAAACTTGCAAGCTAAAGTGTTTGGGTTTTTTTGGGGGGGGGGGTAAAACCTACAGCATATAAGCTTGGTCAAAGTGTACTTGGGCTAGATCAGTTGTTCCCAAGCCATTGAAAGCTGAGCTCTTCTTTGGGAAATTGAAATGAATCATGACCCCTTTCACCTGTAGCTAGCCAGAGGTGGGTCACATGTTTTGAGAAAGGCTGGGCTAAGATTCTCATTGACAAAGACGCATGTTCACTGCTTTTTTCCCAGTGGCAGTAATGAGAAAAATGCAGTGAACACAGACAGGTCTCTGCTTATAGATAACTGCAGAAATGGACATTCAAACAGACTACAAGCAAGAGAGTCAGAGACTTATAAATGAGCTCAGGATAGCATAGAAGAAGGCACAGAGATGAGCCCAGGACAGCATAGACCAGAAGTGGGGAACATTTTATCTCCCGGGGTCCACTTTGAAAATTAGTTCAAGGTCCAGGGACCATTTGGAAGTTGAGAGTGGGGCACTTAAGGGGTGTGCTCAGGGAAAGGATCGGTCCCCTGTCCTTGTGTGCATGCCACCATCTCTTCTCCTTTACCCTGAACTCAGTTCTTGTTCATGCTTGGGGGTAGGAACTACATTCAGGGGGCAGATCCAGGAACCAGAAAGGGACCACATATAAAAAAGACACAGATCTGAGTTCCCCCACCCCTGATATAGAAGAAGGCCAAAAAGATATATAGTCAAGAAGCAGCCAAATGGATGAGGCATGCAGAAGAGGGAGTGAAGAGTGATATGAAATCTCTTACTTTGTAAGACATCAACGTAGGTAAGAAGCTTGAATTTGACACAGCTAATGGAAGCACTTAAAGGAGGGAGAGGTGACGTGACCAAAATGATAAGGAAGAGGGATGAGTTTAGCAATTGCATTTGAACGGACTGGAGAGAGATGCAAGTTTATTAGGAAACCAGAAAGATTTGCATTAACAAAAATAAGAAATGAGATGAGATTTTGTAGAATTAGGATTTTTTTACTCCCTCTTTGCACCTCTTTAAATTTATCAGTATTGATTTTAAACTGCTATTTTTTGGCCAGTCTCCCAGGCATGCAAGGTTCTTTTGTAACACTTCACAGTCTATTCAGGACTAAACTATCTTGAATACTTTTGTGTCATCTGCAAATTTGGCCACTTCACTCGTAACCCTCTCCCCCTGCCAGGGCAGCACCTTGGGAAGTGCCCAAGCCCTTGTGCACAGTCCTGCATGGAGGGAGAGAGCAGAGATACTCTCTTCCCGGGCACAGCTCTTTGCAAGCCCTGCAGAGAACTGGAGCGACGAGAAACACAGCAGCTGGGGCAGCCAGGTGAGGGGAGAAGGGAGGGCTGTAAAGGGCCTTTTTTGTTTGCCTTTAAAAAAAAAAAAAAAAGGACAGGGAGGGAAGGCTGTAGTTTCTCACCTTTTTTTGTGAGAATCCAGGCAGTTTATTGGCTTGTTATCATTTGCAAAAATGAGCTGAGAACCCTGATTTTCACCAACAAAGGCAAGAATCTGAGAATTGGGTTTCAACCCTAGTACAGACCTCTGAGGCAGACCATTGTTTACATCTTTCCACTATGAATGCTGATTATTTATTCCTACCCTTAGTTTCCTATCTTTTAGCCAGTGACCCATCCATGAGAGTACCTTTTCTGTGTGTTATCCCATGACTACTTCATTTTCTCAAAAGACTTTGATGAAGGACCTTATCATATGCTCTCTGGAAGTCAAATACAGTATTTTTGACAAACTCAAAGAATTGTAGTAGATTGGTAAGGCATGATTTTCCTTTAGAAACCATGTTGATCATATTATTTCCCATACAAAAGTTACATCATGTTTGACAATGTGCCTAATAATTCTATTCTTGACAATAGCTTCCCCTTCCTGAACGAATCCTGCACAAGCTCCTAGTCTTCACCTATAAAGCTCTTCACAACCTCGCTCCCCCCTACCTCTCTGCACTTATCGCCCTCCATACTCCAGCCCGTGCACTTCGCTCCTCCTCTGTCCCTTCTCTCACCCTTCCATGCCTTCCCTGCTCCCCTAAGTGCCTTCGTCCCTTCTAACTTGCTGCCCCCCATGCCTGGAACTCCCTCCCTGTCCACATCCGCCTTGCCCCCTCCCTTCATACCTTCAAATCTCTCCTTAAAACTCACCTCTTTCACTCTGCTCTGTCTGACTCTTTATCCTGCTGAGCCACTATTTCCTATACCTACGGTCTGTTTACCCCTATCCTTGCCACATGGACCTGCCTGCTGTCATTCTCATCGTAACCAAGCCAAGTACGTGCACCTGAGACCTCGCATCTTCATGAATGTTAGACCCCTTGTCTCTCCCTCTGTTCCCCTTCCTAAGTCTCTCCCCCAGCTCCTGTCTCTCAGATTGTAAGCCCTAGGGGCAGGGACCGTGTCTATTTTATTACTTTGTAAAGTGCCAGGTACACTGCTGGTGCTATATAAATGTTTGTTAATAATAATAATAATAATTACCTCTACTAATTTTCCTGCTACTGACATCAGGCCTCGCCACTAGGTAGTTTTCAGCATCAATTCTGGAGCCTTTTTTTAAAACTTGGTGTTGCATTCAATATCTTCCAGTCCCCAGGTATAGAGCCTGTATTTAGAAATAGGTTATTATTACTAATAGTAATTCTGCTATTTCATATTTGAGTTCCTTTAAAACTCTTGTATGAATACCATACGGGCCAGGTGACTTTTTACTGTTTAGTTTATGAATCTGCTATAAAACTTCTTCTAGTGCCAGGTCCACCTGTGACAGTTCTTCAGATCCAGTTGCAGCCTGGTCATTCCCTCCCACTCCATCTTCCTCTGGAGTGAAGATAGATGCAAAAAATTCATTTAGCTTTTCTGCAATGGCTTTCCTTTCCTTTAGTGCCCCTTTATTTCCCATGATGGTCTAAAGACTTGACTGACTCTTTATCTGGATTCCTGCTTCTGATGTACTTAAAAACCCTCTTATTATTTGATTTTGCATCATTAACAAGTCACTTTTCAAATTCCCTCGTAGCCCACCATATTATAGTTTTACATTTAACTTGACAAAGGGACCAATCCCAAGCCCCATGGACTGATGCGCACTATACATGGAGAGCGCATGTATTCTGGGCACAGAGCCCGCAGTGTATGTGCAAACAGCGCGGCGGTGCACAACACCCGCAACTAGTGTTCATACTACATTATATTTTCCTCATTAGGACTCGCTTTCCATTTTCAAAATGATGTTTTTGTCACTAATAGCTTCCTTCATCATTTATCCATGCTGGCATTCATTTAGTGGTCTTGCTACCTTTTTGGATTTGCGGTATACATTTCATCTGGGCCTCTAAAATGGAGTTCTTAAGTAGTCTCAGTGCCTGTTGCAGACCTTGTGACTGCACCTTTTAGTTAGTTCCTTTCTAACTAGCTTCCTCATTCTTGTGTAGTTTCCCTTTGTAAATTTATATTGTAGTAGATGTACTTGCCATTTTCACTTATTCAAGTATGTTAATTTAATTACATTGTGGTCACTATTGCTGAGTGGCTCAGCCGTGCTTACCCCTTGGACCAGATCTTCCACTTTACATAGAACTAAATCTAGAGTTGCCTCTCTTCTTGTGAGTTCCAGGACTACTTTTATTTTATTTATTTATTTCTTGACATTTCTATGCCGCCCCCTCATGCCCACAGCATCTCAGGGTGGCTAACAATACAGTAAAACAATAAAATACGTTAAAACCGACATCAGTTTAAAAATAATTTTAAAACCCCCAACCCTAACCCTACCCTCCAATTCCCCCAAATTCCCCCCCATTTACTCCTCCCTCCCCCCCCCAAAGGCCTGGGCGAACAGCCAAGTCTTGCATGCCTGCCGAAAGGCGAGCAGACCTGGAGCCAGGCAGGCTTCCTTCGGAAGGGAGTTCCACAACTGTGTCCTGACCACCAAGAACGCCCTCTCCATGGTGGGCCCCCGCCTTACATGGGGGACCCCCAGATAGGCGCCGCCGGTGGATCAGAGGATTCGTCCTGAGTCATGGAAGGCGAGGCGGTTCCCGAGATAAGAGGGGCCGAGACCGTATAGGGCTTTGTATACCAATACTATCACCTTGAACTTGGCTCGGTACTCTATAGGCAGCCAGTGCAGAGAACGGAGTACTTGTGTAATGTGCTCACGTCGACCCTTCTCCTTAAGGAGATTGGCCGCCTCATTCTGCACCAGCTGCAGCCTCCTAACCAATATCAAGGGAAGCCCCACGTAGAGCGCGTTGCAGTAGTCGAGCCTCGAGGTAACGAAGGCATGGATGAGAGTGGCCAGGTCGGGTCTGGAGATGTATGGGCAGAGCCGCCGCACCAGATACAGCTGGCGGAAGGCAGCTTTAGCCACCACCTCCACCTGTCGATCCAGGCGGAGGTCTGCATCCAAAATCACCCCCAGACTCCGAACCTGCTAGGCAACCGGAGGGCAGACCCCTCCAATAGGAGGAGCCGACACCGCCTTCGCCCTCCCCACTACCATCACCTCCGTCTTGTCTGGGTTCAGCTTCAGTCTGCTCTGCCTCATCCAATCCACCACGGACTCCAGACACTGGGAAAGCATCAAGACGGCTGGACCTGGGTCCGTTGAAAAAGAGAGGTACAGCTGTGTGTCGTCAGCATATTGGTGACAACACACCTTGAACCGCCTCACGATCTCCCGCAGGGGCTACATATACACATTAAATAACAGTGGAGACAGAATGGAACCCTGAGGAACACCACAGGTCAAGGCCCGGGGGCATGATGTTTCGGCTCCCAGCACCACCCACTGGCTTCTATCTGAGAGGAATGAGTGGAACCGTCCAAGAACAGTCCCGTCCAGACTCCCAGATCTCGCAACCGTCTCAGCAGCAGCCCATGGTCCACGGTATCAAAAGCGGCCTAGAGATTTCTCAGGACCAGAAATGTTGACCATCCTGCATCCATCTCCCGGCGGAGATCATCGGCCAAAGCCACCAACGCTGTCTTAGTACCATAGCCGGGGCAGAACCCAGATTGAAAAAAGTCAAGGAAACCAATGCTATCAAGATGTCGCTGGAGCTGCAGTACCACCGCCCGTTCAATAACCTTCCCTAAAAAGGGAAGGTTTGGGACAGGGCGGTAGCTGGCGAGCATATCCACGTCTAAAGATGGCTTCTTCAGCAGGGGATGCACCACAGATTTCTTGAGGCTGGGCGCCAACCTACCCTGCCGAAGGGACGCATTGATAACCCTCGCCAGCACCGTCCCTAGCATCTCCCTCTAGCGTCACTAGATGTGCCAAGAAGCAGTCATTTATACTGTCTAAAATTTTTATCTTTGCACCACGCCCTGAAATGACATTTAACCAGTAGTTTGAAGTGGAGGTAGATGTCCCTGCTCTAGGAATCTTCTGGTCACACCTCCATGATAACTTGGGGCCTTTTCACATGGATGCCCCCCCCCCCTGCACAGACACGTGTGCGGTGGGGGGGAGTGCCTGCCCATGGTGGTGGTGGGGTGGCATCCATAAGAACGGCGCCCATGGTGGGTGGGGGGGTGTGCATGCTCCTGCGCTCCACCCACCTCCATCCATCACCCACGCAGGGAGCAACACGCTCCAGTGCCAGTTGCTCCATGTGTGGAGATGGGTGTGCGCCCATGGGAATGGCCGCATACCCCCGCTCCAGCCATCACGGGCGCACACCCATCCCCCATACCCACCATGGCCCATTTGAAAAGGGCCTTGGAGGTAGAAAGTGAGAAGTGGGAAATGGGAACCTCCAGCCTGCAAGTCACTTCTGTCCCACCTTTCACACTTCTTCCTGGTTCCCATGCAGTGCAACCCAACTGACCTTAATTTATTGCCTGACTCACAGTTTCTCAGGAAGGCCAAATTGTATGAGAGCTAGGAGAAAGTGCAGTGGGCTGGTCAGAAGTGTCCTGTATGCCAAGAGCCAAGTGCAGTGGCGGCTAGCCTCCCAGGGTGTTTGGGGCGCTGACCCCCCAAGCACCGAGGGCCCGCCAGCCAGCGCCGCCGGTTTTTTTGTTTGTTTATTTTTTTAAAAAAACCGCCGCCGCCGCTTCCCACAGCGCCACAGCAGCCTCTGCCTTTGCTTCAGAGCGGAGGCTGCTGCAGTCAGTTTCAGTGAAACTGACAACCGCGCCGCAACAGCCTCTGCTCTGAAGCAAAGCCTTTGCTTCAGAGCGGAAGCTGCTGCGGCGCTGTTGTCAGTTTCACTGAAACTGACCACAGCCGCCTCCCCTCTGAAGCAGAGGCTGTTGCGGTGCTGTTTCAGTTACATGACTTCCGGGATCCACTCCTGAGGAGTGGGTCCCAGGAGGCTCAAAAAAGCTAAGCCCAACCGCGTTTTCCAATGGAAAACGTGATTTGGGTGGCTGAGCGCTCAGCCCGGCTAAGCTCCTCCGTTCACACAGCACGTATAGGACGTGCTGTGGAGGGAGGAGCTAGGGACTTCCATTGTGCTCAATGGGAGCAAAGAAAGCTCTCACCAGGGCGCTTGTTGAAAGCGCCTGGCGAGATGCCTTGGGCCGGGCGCCTGCCTTGAAGAAAGAACATGGCTGCTGGCAGCACGCTGTTGGAGACCACAGCTCTCCAACTGCCCACTGCTAGGCCACTGGCCAGCCGCTTCCTTGCCACTCCCCCCCAATCTGCTGCTCAGAGCGGCGGGGGGAGCGGCAAGGCAGGGAGTCGGGGAACGTGTGGGGTTTTATTTATTTATTTATTTATTTATTTGAAATTGCCCATGTGAGTCCTGCCTCTGCGGAGGAGAGCAGGACATGTGGGCAATTTAAAATAAAAAAAACCTAAGTCCCCCCCCCCCCCCCCCCCCCCCCCCCCC
>QEPC01012458.1:489698-509865 GCA_003113815.1 Sphenodon punctatus
TTATTTATTTTAAGCTTGATGTGCATGTAGACTGTGTTTTCCAATGTTAACCCTGGGAACTCCTTGCTGTTGTGTTTTTCTAGTGTTTTCTGTGTTTGGGGTTTATACATTATTTATTTTAAACTTGATGTGCATGCAGACTGTGTTTTCTTCCATCCGATGTTAACCCTGGGAACGCGTTGCTGCTGTGTTTTGTCAGTGTTTTTTGTGTTTGGGGTTTATACGTTATTTATTTTAAGCTTGATGTGCATGTAGACTGTGTTTTCCAATGTTAACCCTCGGAACTCCTTGCTGCTGTGTTTTGCCAGTGTTTTCTGTGTTTTGGGTTTATACATGATTTATTTTAAGCTTGATGTGCATGCAGACTGTGTTTTCTTCTATCCAATGTTAACCCTGGGAACTCCTTGCTGCTGTGTTTTGTCAGTGCTTTGCCAGTGTTTTCTGTGTTTTGGGTTTATACATTATTTATTTTAACTCCTTGCTGCTGGGTTATGCCATACCACTGGCCTACCGTCTCCTGGCTCCGCCTACCGTCCCCCTGGCTCCGCCTATTGGCTCGCCGGCCGACCGGCCTTACTGCCCCTCCAAAGTCAAAACCCACCAGCCGCCCCTGGCCAAGTGCAGCCTAGAGTGCCACAGGGCCACATGTTCCCCCAAGCTGGGAGGGAACTGAAAGGTGTATCAGCCAATGTGTATGGGAGGAGAGCCCCAGGCAGTGTAGTAGAGTTCTGCAGGCTGGAAATCCCAGCCCAGGGAACTTTGCTGGGAGGGGCAATCCAGATCAGTAATAGCTACAGAGTAGCTCTTGACAGTGGTTCAGTCCACACTTTCAAAGAGAACCAGACACAAGCTTCTTACAGTCCCAATCAGCAAGCGCCCTTTTGTTGCTGCCCTTTGGCTGCCGCCTCCAGAACCCTAGAGTTCTTTTGTACCTGGTCAGGAGACACAGATGGAGACACTCAGGGCTCATGGTCAAGCAGCACCAGAAGCTCCAAACAGAACAGACCCAGCCTCCCAACTTTCTCCAGGACCCTAGAGGTTTTGTGTACCTGGTCAGGAGATGCAGGGCTCATCTTTGTTTTAAAAATGTGGACCCAGGGCCATTTTCAAATTGCTGATATGACCTCCTGGCTAAGAAAAGGTTCCCCAATCCTGATGTAAAGTATAGCAAGTATCAGTCTAATTGCAATTCCATCCACAGATGCAGTGACCCTACTTGGGGTCCTAACCTACAACAAAAATAGTAACTTAACTTTAAGGCTGCATTCACACAGCAGTGCACTGCACTGATGGGGGGAAACCCACAGAGTGAAGCCTGTGTGGCATTACGCTATGGGTGCTGGTGCCATGCGAAGGGCTCTCCCAGGGAATAGACCCATGCAAGACACCCCAGTGGAAGGGTTTGCCTTGTCTGATAGTCAACATTAGGTTTGGCATAACTAGCACCTTTACCAATTCCTGCAACCCTACAGGGCTTTCTAAGTATATCCCTCATTTCAGTATTAATCCAGATGTCATCTTCGTTCAAAGTCTCATTACTAATTTAAAAATAACTGGACTATGATATTCTGCACCAAGCCTGATATTGGTTATTTTATGAGAACTAAAGAGATCACACCCTGAGTGAGTAATGACTATAAGATTGTTTGTCTGCAAATAGGCTAGGCAACATAGCACTCCAGAAGACTGATACAGAAGTTTATAAAATATGCAGTAACCATAAATTGAGTCTCAATCTGGCTATGATTTTCCTTCTTTAGTATCTTTCTTTACAAAGAAATAAATTTTTAATTACCTAGCACACATCATATAAAAGCAATACTAGGCAGGCTTGCTTGTTTCAGATATTACTCTCAAGAAGCAAAGTGCTGATGCTCCCTTCAGCTTTCCTTACCAGACCATGTGTGTATCTATATAGAGCCACTTCTGTGGCTTTATAATAATCTTTTCCATCTTACCATTATCAGAAATGGGCAGATTTAATGACTGTCTATAAAACTATTGAAACAAATCACATCCTGTCAAGTAGAAACCTTGGAGAATAACACATGGTGTTGTTAATTAAAATTAAAATGAGTCTGATACTATGTGTGATTAACCCAAGATATTAGTAGCTTCTGTATCCCAGCCATACTTGCATATTGGAAAATAAACTGCAGCCTGTTAATGTCCTAGTTTAAAATACTCTGTAAGAATGTGTGCATATTTTTTTAGAATTCAAAATATAGTCAGCAAAAAAGACTATATGCTATCAATTAAAAAGAAATTGATGACTTTGAAATTGTATCCCATACTCAGCCATTGGTATAACCATGTCCTAAACTTGACTGCAGATTTTAGCTTCCACCACATGTTTACATTGGAAATCTCTTTGTGCGCATATAGTTTGTTCTCTTATGAAATCATGTCTCAGGGGAAGGATAATTTAAAGCCATTTCCGTTTGTTATGTCTGAGCTGAACTAGACTATTAGGGCTTGTTAACGCTGGATAACTCAAGCCCCATAACTGCCTTCATCTGTGGATTATAGAATCTGTCCAACAAATTGCGTTCTGATGTTACCAGAATGTTACCCAGGAGACACTGCAACTCAGAGACACACCTCTGAGTCACAGCTCCTTTCCAGTTTCCTCCTTGCTTTGACAGGTACATGAAGGGGTGGTTCTGGTGTAATAACTTAATACTGGCAGTAATTATTCTCCCAGCTCTGGCTTAGCTACTCTAGTCGGTAAGTAGGGAGGGTAGAGCCAAGATTCCTTTCCACTTTACCCATTTCCATCCTCACACTACTTACCAGTTCTGGAGTGAGGCAAGTGGCGAGTTGCCTCAGTAACCACTGCGTATCATGACCCAAGGTCCCTTTAGCTTACGGAAATCATTTAAGAAGGGCTTTCTCTGGGTCTGAAGCCTAGTTGTATATTTGGGTCATTTATAGTAATAGGAGTAACTTGGAAGGTCTGAAGTTTTATTTCAACTAGCACTGTTAAGTGTAAATGCTTTGTCTCAGGGTATTTTCACATGTGATAGCTTTTCAGCTGCTTAAATCCTGCCCAGGGTGAGAGCCCTCATCCCGGGCAGGAGTCTGCCCCACCACCAAACAAATGTTCTAGGGGTTGGGGAGAGGGCAGGGGCCTTGCAGACGTGGGTCTGCACGGCCTTGCTGCTCAGTGTGGCCCCGCCTCCTCCCTGACGGGCCACTACGCCCGCCTGGAACTGCTCCAGCCAGGCTTAGGTAGAGCTGGCCATCAGGCGTGATGGCCCGCTCTACCACAGTCTGGGGTAGGCTTCCCAAGACCATGGCAGGGCTAAACCCGGGATGTGCACTAGCAGGGAGCCTAGCGTTCATCCCGGGTTAGCCCTGCCATGGTCCGGGGTGTACTCTGCTCCCACTTCTGGGTAACATCTGGCAGGGGGAGCAGATGTGACACCACCACAGTGGCCACACTGGTGTAAGCATGGCCACCGGCAGTGATGTCACGTCTGAAAATACCCTGAATCACTTATTTGAAAAATTGCCGGGAAATTTAATGATAATTTATTTTATTCCTTCTGTTTTGGCTAGATGAAATTAAAGTGCACAGGATGGGAGTTATCCAAAATGAAAGATGACATATTAATTAAAGTAAATCTCCAGTTAACTATACAATATATCCTAATCACGCATCTGAGTGTTTAAAAAATCCACTTCACAAAGGTATTCTTTAAAGCTCTTTAGCATTGCCTACGCATTCTGGTTTAAATTTTCAGAAGTGATTAGTTTGTTTCTGGGTACAGACTGATAATACTAAAGCAGACTGATGATAGTCCCATAATAATAGGAGACTCTTGTTTGGTCCAGATATCATCAGTCTAATAAAACATGCACTCTACTGTTCTGCCAAATTCCACAGGCATAATCCTTTACTATGAATGCAGATCAGAAACACTAATTGGATATTTTCATAAGTATTAAGTATAATCCAAGCAGAAATGCTATCCCTGTATTTCTTGACTTCAGCTTGAAGCTTTTGGGGAGGTAAAAAAGGCAAAAACAGGCTTAAAATGTTCATGTGTTGTTGTTTTTTTAATGGGTTCTTATTACCTTTACTCGACTCCCAAATTCATATTATTTACCAAATCCCCATAAAGAGAACTCTAATAAATTGAGTCAAATTGACTTAAGTCGGTGGAGGATTTGTGCCCTGTTTAGTTCACATTTATTGTGTCTATGGTTAATTTTGTAATTATATTTTTATTTTTAATGCAAAATTTACAAACATCAGAAATATTAATTTACTGATCGAATCAATAAATAGTAACATTTATTTATTTATTATTAAAATCATTTATATCCTGCACCCTCCTGCACACTGGGAGCTCGGGGCGGTGCACAACATAACACAAAATCACATAACACATTATAGCAATGAGGAAAAAAGCACAGAGTTTATGTATTAAAAGTTCTCATGTGTCTGCTAAAATTAGTCTTAAAATACACAAAGCCGTAGTGTATACAATGGCTGCCAGCTAGACTGTAACAACCTGACATAAGAGGCAATGATAGCACTGAAGTCATAAAGAAGTCAAATGTGATATAACTGGACATTGGCCCAACAAAGTAAGGAGTTGAAAGTTTTATGTGAGTAGCTGTACTCTTCATCTCTCATTGGGTATTTTCAGACGTTACAAGATCACAGTGAACCACGGTGAATCCCGCGGCAGGGCCAAAGCACCCTGAACATCTGTTTCGTGGGCACCAGATGTTCACCACAGTCAATCCCCACCAGGGATCAAAAATAACCACGCTTCCGGAGCTCCGGCCCGGACCATCTCCGAAAGCGTGGTCACAGCGATTCCCACCGGGAAACAATAAAAAGTAACGACTGAACGGCAACCACCGGTCGGAATCAAGCAACATGATTCCCAGCCAGGGACAAAGCATGCAGCGTCGCTGCCAGGCAACGAGCAACAACACAGGCCGGGGAGGGAGATTTAAAGGGCACACAGCAGCAGCCGGGACGACCCACCCCGGCGTCTTCTGGATGCTTTGACCACGGCCCGGAATCAGCGTAAAGTCTGTTGTGCTGCCCCGGGCCGTGGTCTGCCGGTCCAATTCCCTGCTGTGGTCCCACTCCCGTCATGTCTGTTTGGGGCCTCTCTTGCCCACGGAGGGTGGTTAGCCGGTTCGCCACCGCTAGGAATCCACTGTGGTGAATCGGGCGCCTGTAACGTCTGAAATCACCCATTGACTTCAATGGGAGTTTGGGGTGTTCTGTGCCTTGAAGGATGAAGCCTGTATTAGCAATATAAAATTCAAGAACTGTCTTCTCCTTTTTCTCCTCCTCCACTACTGCTGCAGACTGTGAGTCCAGAGCTGAGAAGTCTTAGTACCAAGCCCTTCCACACAGACAGCTGAATCTTGTCTGCATCACTCACACAAGTACTGCACTCACATCATCACAACTGCCTATATCAATAAGGCAGGCATGTCTGGGGCATTGTTTCAGAAATTTACCAAATGTGAGCTCCCTCAGAGAAGCTAAAGAAAACCTTCATTATTATAAAATATGTTTCTCATTGTAGGTGGGGAAGAATCCTTTAGCACCAACCTTGGATTATTGTGTTTTGCATATTGGGCACATCTGTTTATTATCATTCATGTTGCATATGAATTGCCGGCTGTACTACTTTTTTTCTTTTTCTCTATTTAGGACTAGATTTTCTCTGTCCATACCAAGCCACACAATAGAGTGAGGTTCCCTCAACTCTCCTGCTCAGCTGTGATCAGACTGCAATTCTATCTGTACTATGGGAGAGCAAGAGCCAATCAGTAAATACTTACATTTTCTGGTGGTTCAGTTTCAGTTTCATTTATTACATAGCCAACGGCCATAGCAAAAGGAATCATCTTATTTTCTGGTTGTATGAACATGCAATATGAATCTGGTTATGTGCAAAGCTGTGAGTATCGGCATCTTGGGGGGGAAAAGGTCAATTGCCCCTGTATTTCACTTGCACATATCCAAGGCAAAGTGTGAATACATCAGCTAGCCCACTTCTGAACTGCCAAGTGATTAGTCAGGTACTGAGAAACAGAAAGGGTTCCTGCTGGGCCCTTCTGATCTCTGAGGTAGGCAGCTGGAAAGGCCCACATGGATTTAAAAGAGACACATTATGCTTTTAAAATTTATTTTCCTGCTTGGCATGCTTATTAGTAACTAACTACCAGAAGCAACTAGCTACAGTAAGTAGCCATTTGAAATTCACAGGAGTAGCTGGTGAAAAGCCTTCCCGAGCAGGAATGCAGGTGAGCTGCTCTCCAGACTGAAGCCGAAACTAAGACATTCATTGACATTTGGTATGGTTGATAAAGTGTAGAGAATCCATTGTGATTCTCAGGTTGTGTGATAATTGGGTAAACAACAGACACAATGAAATAGAGTGGCAACTTGGAACTGAAAATGACCCCTAGTTTGGAGGTTATTCCACTGAGCAATCAGCCCCTATTCCCAAATTTGGAGGTCCCTGACTCCCACTCACTAGACTTCTACGATGCCACCCAGACCTAGGCTACAGAAAAACACTGATGAATGAGAAGACCACCTGATCAGCGTTCACATCAGAGAGCTTTGTCTCCACTTCTACCTCAGCAGAAGCACCAGAAGACTGAAATTCTCTTTGTATCTTCTGAAAAGTAGTATCATCTGCGTTTGAGTTTGAAGTAAGTTTTTCATGGCCTCCTGTGATATGACATAGTTTGGGTACTAAGCCATCATGGGGATGATGATGTGGGAATACACACACTCAGTGCTAGGATTGGAAAAAAGGCAAAATGCTAGAATAGTAGTACTATGACAAAACAGCATAAAACAAAATGCACAGGCAAAACAAGTAGTCAGTTCTCTTCACTCAAGATCGAACATCAGCCAACAATCAATTTCTTCTATTTTGCCCAGTCCAAGGACGTTGCCTGGACCTCGCTCCATATCATACCCAACTGGGCAAGATTTTTGTCCACTGCGTGATGCAGTCCGACATAGACATTCTTGTTCACTTTTCCTGGGCTGGTTCCACAACATAGCCTGAGGTGCCAATCTAGATTACTCCATTCTGTTCAGATGTACAAGCCAGATGACCTCTTCTTGATGAGTAGGGTTGAATATTTTGTCCGATTGGACAAACCCACTGCGCATCCACAAGTGACCACCAGAGCTGTTTCTGCAAAAATGGAATAGCTATTTCAGTTCAGGCCTATTGATGGGTTTGGTTGTTGGTGGCTGTTCTGTTTGCTGTAGAATGCTAACATTGGCTACCCTATCCTGCCACTTGATATGAAGTATTTATTTATTTATTTATTTAAAAATTTAATGTCCTGCCCCCTCCTGCCAAGGCAACTCGAGGCGGGCCGGTAGTGTAGCTAGTTTTAAAAAGGGATCGGATAAGTTCTTGGAGGATAGATCCATTAATGGATATTAGCCAAGTAGGTTTTGGGAACGTAACCTCTTACTGTTGGGGGCTGAAACAACAGGGAATGGATAACCCATTGTGACCTGTTGGATACGTCTTCCAGGAGACAGAGATTGGCCACTGTCGGAGACAGGATGCTGGGCTTGATGGACCATTGGTCTGACCCAGTATGCCACTACCTATGTTCTTATGTTTTTGATTCGACCTAGACAGTATCAGGAACCAGGATTTCAATGAGATCCTGTTTTGACGAAACCTCATTTCAGCCCTATTTTATCCCTGAGTAGGGTATATCGGCCTGTAATTGGGAAATGTACAAAGGGTATAAACAAGGTCTGCTGACAACACACCCTTCTCTCTAATCCTTTTAATCTGCCAGGAGCCTCTAGCCCTTGTGTAAAAGGGCTGCAATTTGATTCTCATAGCCATGGGCAAACACATCTAGACAGTGCTTTTTTGCTTTAAAAGAAAAAAAAGAAGAAAATCTCCTTAAAATGTTTGCTGGCAATTGTAAACACAAACAGCTGCTTTCTGAACCCACACAAGCACGTGAGCCAGAGTGCGGCCACATGAGACGCCAACCGCACCTTAGGCAGCCTCACCCCACTCCAGGCAGCCTCAGCACATGATGCAGTGCATCGTGTGGCTTGCGTCTACCAGATATTACCTCCATCGCGGAATGGGGAGCTGGGTGCTATGTGCTGCATCTTTGAGAAAAAGCCGAGGATGCAGCACGTAGCAGCCTTACCCAAAATGAGATGAGGCTGCCCAAGGTGCGGCAGCTCTTGTGTCCAGCCGCTGTCTGCCCCACCGTGCAGTGAGTTCTGCTGCGGGGCTTTGATCGGTGGCTGCTTGCTCTAGTCCTGCACAGCCATGTCACGGCTGGGGGCAGGATGGTCAAGACAGGGAAGGGAGGCAGGGCAGGGCCAGGTGCCCACTTGTGTGCGTGGTGCCTTGGCCCACCCTGTGCCATGCCTGGAGGTCTGACAGCAGTCCGCCTACCTGGCTTCCCTGCAGGGGGCCCAACTGTCTGCCCTGCTCCCCGCGCTGGCCCTGCAGTCTGGCAGCTGTGGTTGCCTGCCACGGGGGACATGGCCCTCCACAGCTTGTGTTGCTGAACCCCCAGACTGGGACTACTGGTAATGAGTGAGATTAGAGTATTTTCTGTCTTTGATGTTAAATTTTGGGATGATGCTAAAATGGTGAGAGAGAGAATGAATGAATGAAAGCAGTTTAATGCTCATATATTTTATCCCCTGATCATCATGCTGTTTTATACAGACTAATTCCCTACATCTGAATAGTTTTCCAGGCAGCAACGGATGTATAGCTTGAAAACATGGTCTGGAGAATATGAAGCCTCCAGGCATCCCTGCGACAAAATCTTTCCAGTAGCAATACCACTTTCAGAAGACAGGGATATTGGGCTAGTATCACAGTTTTGTCTTTTGCGCTTTGTCATCAAAGTATCCTCTCTGGGCTAGTATATGGCAGCTTTAAACACATTAATGTATGTATGTATGTATTTATTTATTTATTTATTTAAAAACCATTTTACCCCACCCCTCACAGGCAGCTTGGGGTGGCTTACAATCATTAAAATTATGCTAGTTTTAGGGCCAAATTATACCAACCATGCAAAAAATGGCTGTAGGGCAATCAAAGGATCTGGCCCGTTTTCTCTTGAAAGCTGTGTTTGTTTTTCCAGATTGTTGCTTTTACAGCTGGATCGATGGAACAATGGGGTGTTTTTTCTCTAGGTCAGGGGTGGGGAACCTCAGGCCCGGGGGGCAAATGTGGCCCTCAGCAAGTTTTTATGTGGCCCCTTTCCAGTGCCTGGATCTGAACCCTGGATCCATTCTCTACCCCCAAGCACTGACAAACTGAGCTCACGATAATGGAGCAGAGAGGGGGGCATGCGCACAAGGGTAGGGGACAGATCTGCAGCAAAGATCCAGGATCTGGGCCCTCCTTTTCTTGAATACACCCATTAAGCACCCCGGCTCCCAACCTCTATGTGGCCCTCGGAGCTCGTACTAATTTTCAATGTGGCCTCCAAGGCAGAAGAGGTTCCCCACCCCTGCTCGAGGTGTTGAAAACTTGATTTATGTCTATTGCAATATCATTTTGATCCTCTTCCTAATTCAGTTTAGTTGCTTATGTAAAGGATCACTAGCAAGATTTAAAAAAAAAAAAAAAAAATCCTTACTTGTCATGGCTGATACCCAAGATAATTAACACTGAAAGATTTTGAAAAATCTGGTTCATTTTTGCCTGTATGTGATTGCTGTTTGTTTTTCCATTTCAATCTGAGCAGTGACACTAGATGAATTGTTACTGTTTGTAAAGACTATCCAATATAAATGTCAAATGTTGTGATCAATTTCACTACCCCTGTCTCAATTGGTAACTCAGCACTGTTTGGGGATTTCCAGCACTCTAAGGGAATTTTTAGACACATATACACGGATATTTTTCAGAAGTATGTTTAAATTACAGCACAAGTCATCTGGCAATCTAGTTTCTATATCTTGCTTTGTCATAAACATCTTGCACAAACTTTTTTCTTAGGTCAACATTTTGGCAGTATGGCACAATATTGGAGGGAGAGAAGTATTTTCAGAGCAGCACAGTCCTCAGAGAACAGTGGAGCCAGATTCCAGAGCTTTTCAGTACATCAGAGGGAGTGCAAAATACTATACCTTTGCTGTTGAGATAAGGCGATAAGTTTATAAGGGAATCTGTGGCTTTGCCCACGCCCTACACCTCCCTGTCCTGTTAAGTGTGCTGCAGTACACCTCCAGGTGAACAGCTGTGTAACAGTACTGCAACTCCCTTCGTGTAGTGACTCCAATTGTGTCCAGTCTACACAGCCATACATTTGGGGTTACTTCTTGATTTTCACCCTTCCATTTGCATGGCTTTGTAAGTGCTGACCAGTTTTCGATTTGCACAACCTCCCTGTTTTCGATTTACGTAATCACTAAAATGGGAATGAGAATGTATAGCTCATCAGGAGGCTTAATTAATACTAGTAAAAGCCTTTGAATCCCTTTGATGGAAATGTGTTTTTAAAAGGGTGAAGGCAGCTGCTATAGTTTTGACTCCAAATTGAGGTTTTCTTACTGTAGTGTTCTAGTACGAATGTTTTCATGAATTCAAAAAAAGAAATGGAAAAAAAATATTGTTTTGCATTTAAGCAGTCCCCGTTGTCTTTACATCTCAAACAGTACAGCCATGTGTCTGAAATTCAAGTGCAAAAAATTAAATATAATTAAAAATACATTTGATTTTTTTTTAAAAAAAAATACAGTTTTAAAAATTCAGTGTTATTAATAACACAGATAAGATTATTTTTTTTAAAATCTGAGTTTTAATCTTACAATATCTCTAAAAAATTTCTTTCAAAATTACATTAAAAGAATAGTATCTAGGCTACCAAGTCAAGCACTTGGAAATTTAAGAAATACCAGATTTACAGTCACCCAAACAACCTTAATTCTGTCCCATTCTGACAGCTGGAAACTTGTGAGTGAAGAGTCAGCAAATGAGGTAGAAGGTGGTGCTAGCAAAAAAAGCTGTAAGCAAGCAAGCGAGAACTGAAGGAAGAGCAAACTAGGAGTGTGTGTGCAGAGTAATCGATCAGTCAGTGAGGGATGAACCCATGCAGTGCCGCCGCCTTATCTTGCTGCACACTCACTTTTCTCCATGTCCCCACCCAGGCATTCATCCAAAACCCATTTGAAGCGAGTGGCAGTTTTCCACTGACATGAAAGGGCTTTAGACCAGACCTTTGTTTAATTTACTTTTGTTCACACATCCCACTTCAATTTATTCCCTCTTCTCCTGACCACCTACTCCTCCTCTTGCTTGCTTCCCCTGCCTTCACTTCTTTTCTTCATTGCTAGTGAAACAGGAATTTTCTTATCCATTATTAAATAAATGTTAGTTAAAAATAGAAATGGCTGGCATACGTTCTTCGCTCTAAAGTTAGAGCAGTCATGATTGGCCAGGTAAAGCTGCTATCAATCAGTAGACAGAACAACTTCGAAAGGGCAGAAAAAGTTGCCTTGTATTTTCAGGAGTTGTGGCTCTAATCCCATTGCTGACTAGGCTGCAATTCAGGATTTAGGGGCATGTAAAACACATCCCTGCTGTGCTTGGAGATGGCACAGTAGGGATATCATTGGAAGACAGGACAGCAAGGACTCTGGCCCTCCTACAGCACCGCCTCCCCTCCATCCCTCTTTTCTTTTGCAGTTCCACACAGCGCTGTGGCTCGAAGGTCGTTTGTTTCCCACAGCTTCCCAGAACACTGTAGCAGAAAGGGGGACAATGATCTCTCACAAGGGGCAATGTGAGGCCTTCTTTCATCTAAAATAAGCCCTTCACTTGTGCTGGGAGTCCTTTTGTGTGTGTGTTGTGAAAAAAAACAAAAACCTTTTGCACATAGTTCCAGTGTGAACCACTCTGCAGCTTCTATTGATATAAAGCATCTTAGGGTTTTATTTTATGACTGACTTTTGGCATGTTCCAGCCTGAGGTGAGTTTTGTATTCAGCTTGAGCACATCAGGAAACATACCTTCTCTTTTTCACACAGCTATTAGAGACCAGGGCCCATCTGCTCAACGTCAGTAGAAAGACTTAATTGAGAAACAAGGAGAAGGGGCATCTCTCAGCACTTTTCTGCCAAGGACGGGCTTCTTGCTGTAGTCTGCTGAAGAGAGTCTAGCGAAGCATGTTAGAAGGATGACAATTTTCAGGCTAGTCTAGCAGTTGCCTGAAACCCAACAGAGGGAGGTGGGAGGCAGCAGCTTTTTGTGGAAGAGAAGAAAGAAAGTAAGAAAGGTGGCATCCACCGTGTGTGAAGATGGAAATCTTTAAAATAATACAGCTCTTCTTTTGAGCCTAAGAGCAGAATTGTATGTATGATCTAAAATACTATTCCATAAAAGAAGACAGGATTCCACGCTCAATAGACATCTAGTTTGCTGATATAGAGGCTAGAGGAAGCCTCTACTTAATTATTGGTACCACCACTTGGGCCGTTTTTAGACGAGCATGCGGTGCGTTCGCCCATCATTGACAAAATCCTGCGAGACGGGATTAGACGAGACGCTGCCGCGAGTCAAGCGCACGGGAGCGGGACACACATTCTTTTCCGGCCGCGATCTGACCGGGTTGGTGATCGAGGTGATCAGATCGCGGCCGGAAAAGAATGCGCGTCCTCCTCCCGTGAGAGTGACTCGCGGCAGTGTCTCGTCTAATCCCATCTTGCGGGATTTTTGAAAACAAGCATGAGCGCACCGCACGCTCATCTAAAAGCGGCCTTGGATACAAAGATATACCCCTTGCTTCTTTCTTCTTACATGTCTTACCCTTTTTACTACTAATTCTATTTGCCATCTTTATTCTCCTTCATCTTGCCATCCTGTGGGTCATCACACCACTTCCCCGATATCTCATTACTCTACCACCATGCTGCCATCTGCCTCATCAAATTTTCTCCAGACACCCAGCTGCTCAGCCACTCTACACCAAATCCCACTCACTTCCCCAGATGATTCTGGAGTTGCTGGATTTTAGAGTTACACAGAAAACGTTTTCTGAAGATAAGAGGGTTGTAAATTAAGTGTTACTACTACATTGCCAGCCAGCTTCTTGTGCAAGCACCCAAGAAATCCATCAGACAAAGCATGAGCATCTTTAACCCCAAGAGGTCACTGCCGTGACAGTAATTCCATCCAAATCACTTGAAACACAGAGGAATATTTGACTAAATTCAGCAACCTGAACAAAAATGCAAATTAGCAAAAAATCTAACAATTATATTTTTTGGAGCTTGTAATTAATGAGCCTGTTGTCTCACACCCCAATTAAAGCTCTCAAGAGGTTCTTATGATGCTTTCGTTCAGCAAGAATCTAAATGAAATCCCTGTTGACCGTGGCAGGTATTGGCCTATTGTCTGACCTTATTTGAATGAAACAAAAAGTCATTGGTGGAGCAAAATTTCATAGCTATGAACTTGTTTGAAAGAAAAGGCAATTCTCTGAATTGAGTAATTAGATCACTGTCCCAAGTGCACTGGGACTTCTATCAAATATATATGAAGGGGATTAATAACAGTGTGTAAACAGAGTTCCACCAGCTTCCAAATGTAACATTTTAATCACAGGAACTTTGGGACATACAAACAAGTTTCTTCTGAGTGCTTGAAGTGCTCTTTATGAAATGCATGAAGGACTGTAAACTAGAATCCTTGTCACTGTTTGTGTCCAGTTTGAAAATTTGTAGTTTATAGAATGTATGGACTCCTCTTTGTCAGAGAGAGAGAGAATTTTTATGAGCTGCACATTAGGAGGGCAAAATGCACAGGACTAAAATAATTCAAATTGTGTTATGCAGCAGATGGGTAGTGTTTGTGGCAGGGTCTTCTCTGTGGAAGGCTAGGTTTTTGCAATAAGATCCACAGTTCTAGGTTCTGTGAGACCAAACAGGAAAGAGAATGTCATTGTTAATATACTTCACTAAGAATATCTATTCTAGGTGAAGAAATCTTTGGGTTACAGATGTAGCACAAAAGTTAATAGCCTCTGTTCAGCCTGTTAGGTGCTTATCCACATCAGAGGATAGTGCCCAACACTAGTTAATTAGTCAAATTTTAATCAAAAGAGCTAGGCTTGTAAATCACGCAGCCTGGCTTGTGAGATTTCTGGTACATTCTGCTTCTCCCAAGATCAAAGGCCAGAGATTTGATGAATAGTTAATTGATATTAGATCAGTGTACACACACTGATATTTTATCAGGTTTGGTATCTGATCAAATTTTAAAAAATACACACATGACAGTGGAATATTTTAAATGGTTTTTGCTATGCTGCAAAGTAGTCTTGTGGCTTTCCTCCTTGGTTCAGAGTATTGCACACTTCTTGCCTCACATTTTACTGGCTCCTTCCCTTCATGGTAAGCAATAATCTAAATGTTATAAAAACAGAATCTCCAAGGGGAAGAGGGCTGGAAAGAGCTGGACTTGTTGCTAGAGAGTTAGGTGAAGACATCCATAAAACAGCAGCTTGATCTCAGCAAGTTACTTAAATCCTGTTTTTCTCTTTGTGCTTTGTGCTGGCTACTACACAGAAACAAAATCCTCTTATTAGGATGTTTTCCATAGTATTCAGCCAGCCCTCCCACCTACAACTTCCCTTTAGCCAGAACATGCTTATTCTGAACAGGGCGAGTGATTCTTCATCTCCCAAGAGTGGTGAATAGTTTGGTTCTGATCTCATACACTGTGTCTTCCAGCCTTTTTTTTTGTGGGTTGTTTGAGGCAGTTTGGTCTTCAAATTACATCACTGACAAAGATGGAGACAGTAGTTCAGATGCTATCATCTGAATTACTTTGTCTCCATCTCTTACATTTGGGACCAACACGACAACCACACTCTCTTTAGATTACTGATAAAGTCATTTAAGGAGAAGATCCATTATCCACCATTCTGCAGAACACAAAATCAAGGCATGAAATTTCAGATCAAACTCCGGGAGCCCCCCCCCCCCAAAAAAAAATTCGGTCTCCAGACTTTCTTCTGATGTTAAACTGTTTTGGCTCCACTGCACCCCTGAGCCAGTCGCCAGCCTCAGTTTTCTGGGCACCAGTTTCCCAGGCGCCTGCAAATTTTGCATCCTGACAAAATTATACAGAACTTTTCCTGCTGGCTAAATGCTGACACAAAGCAAAATAATTTCATCTACTGGAAAAGCTGTTTAATAAAAGCATTTTTGACCCCATTGATGTCATGCAATATCACCTCGGATGACAATCTCACCAGAATAAGCAAGCTGAGAAGATGGTACTGGTTGAATTAGTGATCTCCAAGGAAAATCCAGGAAACTACAGAAAAGGATATTTATTAATCCCTTTGTATGTCATGAAACGTGCTGAGTTTACTTGTGGGATTACAAGCTTAATCATATTGGGTATTTTTCCTTAAAACTTCAAAACATGAAACCTAAAAGCTCAAAATACAGAAGGTAAATAAAAAGACCTAAATTTATCATTTTTTCATTCTCATGAATTTTAAGCCAACATCATAATTGTGTTGGTTTACTCATGATTGAGATTTGGTAAAACTGGGAAGTAAAAATCTATCAGACCCCTGTCTGTCATTTCTCAAATAATATGTATACCCTTTCATCTTGTGAAGAGAGCTCTGAGAATGTAACCAATGCAAACCAGTAATTATTGTAGAAAAAGACAAGCAGCTGGAATTCACCATAACAGCAAGAGGTTGGGAAAACAAAAGATACCACCACACGTGTATTTTATGTAAAATGAATCAGTTAAATTTGGGACGACTCCCCTTGCCCTTTGCATAGTGAGTTGTTAGCTATAGAAAGGCACTGACTACATTTTGGTTGGTGGCATTGCAAAAAGTTGTTTCCCAGGAATCCAATACTAAGACTGGCTTTGTCTGAATCAGTAGGTGACACTATTCTTACTGAGTACGTACTAAGTCACTGCCTACTCTCCAGTATGGAGTTGTGGGCTAAAGTGTTGATAGAGGTGTCATCTTCTGGGTGGAAAGCAAAAGTGTGACCTTCACCCTTTTGGTCCTGTGACTCTTTCTTACAATAATAGGTTAAGTGTGTTCCCATCCATTCTAAAGATAGTTCATTTGGGCTATGCCTCTGTTACAGGTTGCTCCTGTTCGCTGAGTGTTTGCAGGCTTCTTCAGGCAGGTTAGACAAAAGATCTCTATGAAACTCAAAAAGCGCCTTTAGAGGCAACGGAAATAGGTGCCTGGATGTGTGTTGACACCATTGTTTAGCCACACATATGTCCCTGTGTTTACTGCATTGTAGTACACACAATTACATCTGCTGGTGCTTACTTAAACACTGGATGTCAGCACTGATGTGCAACCCTCCACAGCTTCCTCGAATGATATCCCATCATGCGCTGCTTCCTTTCCTCAGTAAGAAGCATGATATCCCATCATTATCTGCTCCCCCTCCCCCAGGTATACAGTGCTGTTGCTTCCAAATCCCCTCCCCTTGGTAATGTTGAATTTATTTATTTTTTTAAAAGAGAGAAGTTTGTTTTAACCAAGGTTCTTTGAGATGGCTTCATACATTCTCACAACTGGAGTGGATCTAGAGAAAGAGTACACTGACAGAGGCAAGATGAAATGATAGGGAGTGGGGAACTCTTTAAGTGTGTGTGCACAGGGGAAGAGCCATGTGGAATGAGGCCCTCCCCACCTGGCCAGAGAGAGAGCGGGTGGTGCGTGCTCACACCCGCGTAGGGCTGGCCAGCAGCAGAAGCCTTGCTTCTCTCTCTCTCCTTCTCAGCCAAGCTTCCTCACCGACTGTGGTGTGGGTTATCTGAGCACCCAGCTGTCCGGGATTCCCCATCACTGGCCCCCTGTTTAGGAGCAAGAGGAAAGCAGCTTCAGTTTTTCAGGAAGTTGCAAGACAAATCCGAGCCACTCTGTGTGTTGAACTCTATGATCATTCACCGGAAGTAACAGCAAACACACTACCCGATATCATTAAACACAACGCCAGACATGGGGAGAGGGTAAACACATCTACTCCCAGCACTGCCTGGCAGAAAATACAGACTTAATGGGGGGCTAAAAACATGACAGTGCTTAAACGCAACATGCAGCCACATGGAAAACACCTTAGGTGCCCGTTTCTTGTTGCGTCTAAAGACACCCAAATGCTTGCACATTCTCACCAACAGAATTTGGTCCAACAAAAGATATCTTAAATACTTTGTTGCTTACCAATATAGCAGCTGTGCTCTAGACTTCTGTGTTTTTCCCAGTTTTATACCATGGCCATTTTTACATGAGACGCTACTACACAGATCCACCGAGTGGACGCATGTGATAGCGTCCATGTAAAAGTGGGGGTTGGTGGGTGCACACTCCTACAAACCACCACCACCCCACCTACCTCCACCCACCTCCCCA
The DNA here is from genome assembly GCA_003113815.1 of Sphenodon punctatus. Taxonomy (NCBI): domain Eukaryota; kingdom Metazoa; phylum Chordata; class Lepidosauria; order Sphenodontia; family Sphenodontidae; genus Sphenodon; species Sphenodon punctatus. The sequence goes on from QEPC01012458.1 coordinate 507,126, forward strand.
CATGGTGCAGCCTGGAAAATCCTGGGTTGTGCCATGCGAGGGACATGGGTGACCAGTGGGTGGTTGGGTGTGTATACTGAGCACACACCCATTCACCACTGGCTAAACCCTCCCCCATCCACCAGAAGTGCATGTGCACTCTACTGAGCACACACAGACCTATCCCCCTGCCTGTTTAAAAATGACCCATGTCAGTGCTTGTAAATCCAGATTGTTTAATTTCTTAAACTTCTTGGAGACAGACAGCAGGGAAGTCCCACCCATGCCTTAATCCAGCATCTTTAGAAAACAAGTTCCTTTTCTCATAATTTTCCTTGAAAGGACCGAGGTTCGTGTCATTGTCATCGTCTTTCCCCTGAAACATCTATCACTTCTGAGAGTTCATTGTGTAGTAGTAAGGGTTAACACCCTAAGAGCTGTGATGATGTCATCTACAGGGAACAGTGGCCATTTTGTATGTGTGTTAGCAGTTTCAATAAAGCCTCCTTGCCTTACCTGACCAAGGAACTAACACATGGCATCAGTAGTGGCTGAATCTTGCCACCAACAACATCACAAAAGCCAATCTACTACTTGGATGAGTCTACAGAGCTCTCTTGTACTTAGCAAATGCCCTTCCCTGCCCTTATTTCATTTTCTTTTATTTCTTCACCACACTGCATCATTATTTTTCACCCTCTCTATATCCTTCCCCCCTCATCTTTAAACAACATGACAATTCTGTCATAACAACACATATTACATCACTTCACACATTCTAAAATTAATGAAATTAATTACTTATTCACATGCCTTAATGAGTTAATCTGTACATAGTACATATCACACTAATATTAACTTTTAAATTTCAGATACAGAGTAAAAAACATCAACACAATTAATATGTAAAGGTATGTGAATAATAACTAATTTCTCTAATTTTAGAGAGTGTGAGAAGTGTTGCAATATGCGTTATGACAGAATTGTCATGTTCTTTAAAGATGAGGGGGTGATAATTTTATGGGGGAAAGGATATAGGGTGATTTCAGATGTTACGCGGTCCCGATTCACCACAGTGGATTCCCGGCGGGGGTGAACTGATCAACTACCCCACGTGGTCATAAAAAGCCCCGAACAGATGGGACGGGACCGGGACCACGGCAGGGAAAAGGGGTGCCAGATCACGGCCCGGGGCAGCGCAACAGACGTTACGCCGATCCCAGGCCAGGCCGTGGTCAAAGCACCCGGAAGACGCCAGGGCGGCTCGTCCCGGCTGCTGCTGTGTGCCCTTTAAATCTCCCTCTGCTTTGTCCCTGGCTGGGAATCATTTCCTTTGATTCCGGCTGGTGGTTGCCGGCCAGACCTTACTTTTTGTTGGTTCCCGTCGGAAATCTCTTTGACCACGTTTTCGGAGATGGTCCGGGGGGGAGCTCCGGAAGCGTGGTTGAATTTGACCTCATGTGGGTATTGACTGTGGTGAACATCTCGTGGCCACCAAATAGACGTTCAGGGTGCTTTGGCTCCACCGCGGGATTGAGCGTGGTTCACTGTGGTTGACTGTGATCGCATAACGTCTGAAAATACCCATAGAGAATACCCATAGAAAGGGTGAAAAATAGTGATGTGATGCGGTGAAGTAATAAATTGAAAGTATAGGGCTTAAGGTATGGTGATATTATTAGATTGGGGAAATGTGAAAATATTACGAATGATTAATTTGCCTTAACTATGAATTTAAAACCTTGTTTTTTAAATGTTGGAATTTAATCAGGTTTTTGAAAAGTTGGCTTGAGTAGGGAAGAGTGTTTGGGGTGCATAGGGAAAGGAAGGGTGTTTGGGGGTTATTGGGGGAAATAGGTGTGGGGCTGGGGTGAAATGGGGAGGAAAGGGGTGTTGTGTTTGGAGGTTAATGGGGATGTGGAGGAATGGACTATTTGGGGATTAATCGGGGGCAGGGATGTGGAGCTGGGGGTTAGTGGGGAGGGAGGGTGTATGGGGGTCAGTGGGGAAGGGGGATTAGCCCCAGCATACCCCAGCTGGAATGCAGGGAAGTGAGGCCAAACGTTTAATCCTTCCCAAGGCAGCTGAATGCACTCTACTGGATCCAGCTGCCTGGGGGACATTTAAACCAGCTTCCCTGCCCCAGTGCACTCCAGCTGGGATGCGCTGGGGCAGGGAAGTGGTGATGGGGGTTGAATCCTCCCACAGGCAGCCAGCTCCACTCTAGTGGATCCCGCCGCTTTGGGGACATTTAAACCAGCTTCCCTGCCCCAGCAGGGGTGGCGTGCTTTGGTCCGGGGGGGAGCTCCGGAAGCGTGGTTGAATTTGACCCCATGTGGGTATTGACTGTGGTGAACATCTCGTGGCCACCAAACAGACGTTCAGGGTGGATATTACATTACTTAATCAACAAATTTCAGTTAGGTTAGACAGGTTATAATCACCTCCTCTGCCAGGTTTAAAAGCAGGCAGACAACCTTAAACCTCACTTACAAGCAGTTTTAGCAAAGGCACACACACACGCAGCAGAGGTTAAGAACGCTGCTTCAGAAAGAAGGGACTTTTGTGTGTGTTGGGGGGAATTTCAAGGCCCATGAATCACCAGACTCTCAATTACATCTCAGGATTTAAAATGCATCCCATTTCCAGCATTGTGAACACACACCTAAAGATCTCCAGACTCACAGCTACATCTCGGGATTTAAAAAGCATCCCATTTCCAGCATTGTGAACACACACCTAAAGATCTCCAGACTCACAG
>QEPC01012458.1:511058-521361 GCA_003113815.1 Sphenodon punctatus
CCAGCCATACTTACCTCCGCCCCGGCTAACCTGACCCCTCCACCCTCTTCCCTTGCTAACCTGACACACACACACCCCGCCACCCATACTTACACCCCGCTCCAGCTAACTTAACCCCTGTCATCTATACCTACCCTCCCCACCCCAGCTACCATACCCCTGAACCTGAGTCATCCTCCCCCGTAACATCGCTCTGACGGCTATATTTATTTTTACTTTGTTTTTCTTACTTTGCTAATACACTTTATATTCTCTCAGCTCTCCTTCATACTGAAGATAGTTATACAACATTGTATATACAATGCTAGGAGAGCTGCAATAGGCATGCGCAACTTAACAATACCTTCTATTCTCTTCAATGCGTCATTTTTTCGATGAGAACTTTTTATTAAAAGCACCAAAACTACACAAAACTATCAGCAATTCCCTCACCCAGAACTTTAACTGTTTGTAGCATTTATTTTTTTGTAAGATCCCTAACTAAAGAATAATCGCCTGCAAAAGATTTTAGTTGCAACCCCGGAAGTGAAGTGACTCAAAACTCCCATGTTAAAGATAGGCGGAGATTGAATGGAAATGCCTTCTCGCATTAACTAATAGAGGCACACTTGCGCCTCTATAATAAATTGGTACGCTCAGAGGTGTCCTATTTCTACCACTTGGGGCGCTTTTAAACGATCCCGCTCACAAGTGGGATCATTCACTGCTGGCATCTCCCTCCCCTTCCCCCGGCCTTCCTCTCTACGACGCGTCTGATGTTCAGAAGAACATCAGACCTGTTGCAGAGACTATGTGCACATGTGCGTCCTTCTGCGCGTGCGCACTCTAGAAAGGGGACCCGGAAGTGCGACTTAAAGCCGGCACATCAGGGATCCACGTTAGAGGGGGAAGGATCGCTGGGCAGGTCTAACGCGGGGAAGACCCGGCTTCAAAGCAGGTTAGACTTTTAAATGAGCACAAAGAAAGGTGGCTGATCAAAGGATCATCTGCATTTCTTGTCTCGTTTAAAAGCGCCCTTGGTGTGGTAGACTGATTACTCCTTTCTTCGTGTGCAAGTTCCTCTCATGCTCTGAAACCAAACACTGACATACAGAGTTAGAGGCAGGCAGGAAAAAAGGAGCTGAGATTGTATGTACAACAGTCTTGTTAGAAAGGAGAAACTTATGTGTCCTGCCCAATGCTTTACAGTAGTACTGGTGACAAACCCAGAGGTGCCTACAGGAGTCTGGGGTACATTATGAAGGGTAAGCAGGTCTGATTAAATGATTTGCATGAGTAGCACAGAAATGGTGATAGTGTTAAGTGAGAACAGGCCAGCCAACACCAAAGGAAATGTAATGTTTGATGGACTTGGAAGAGTTATGTATGAACTAAAGAGAAATGAGAGTGTGTATGAGTGGCAGGGTGGTATGGGAACTCTGATTGGGAAGGAGATGATGAAGTAAGTGTTAGCAAGAAACTGGTGTCAAAATATTCCCCTTCATTATGGTGAGGGGGAAACTAAAGTGAAAGGCTTTTCGTCTATTTAAATAGAAACATTTCAGTCAGGTTGGTTCCAGGATTTTGTAAGCACTGGTTAGCTTATGTTTCTGAGCTATGGAACCATAGAAAATGCACAATAATTTATAGCAGTGTGACTCAAACAAATGTAGACTATAAATCCCGACTGGAATGAATGAATGAATTGATGGATGCTTCACCAGCGGCTTTGAGTTATAGCCGTCACTTCAGAACCAAATTCCAGTAAGTGTGGACACATGCTACAACTCCTCTGCATTCATAAAGCAGATTAATAGCATCTTCAAAACATATAGGAGACCAAGAAATGAAATCCCTCCCAATGGCATGCCTGCCTTATCTTCTTGATTCACAGTTGTTGCCACCTTTGTGGAGTTACTCATATTTTTACAAACAATTTAAAAGCCCTTCTCAACTTCAGTATTACAATCATCATAATTTATTATTTTCTTTGCAGTAGCAATTAGAGTCCCCAGTTAAGACTAAGTCCCCTCTTTGCTAGACAGTGTATAAACACATACTGAAAGGTAGTTCCTCCCCCAAAGAGTTTACAATCTAAAATGAAAAGACAAACCAAAGATAAGAGGAGAAACAAAGGCAGAGAAGGGAATTGAGGAGAAATCCATTCTCTGCAGCTCATTCAGTAATTGGTACCTCCACAGAGTCTGCCAGTGTGAAGCTAATTGGTGCGAAGTCTGATGGTAACTTGCAATGTGGACATCTGTCCATTACAAAACAAACTGAAATGCCAGACTCATTTTTCATTAACCACCTAACATCTGTTAAGAGGTAACAAGTTTCCATGACTATTAATGGCTTTTCTGGAAGCTTTGATCAAGACAAGATCTGAAGCAGGGTTTCTGAAGGACAAAATGAGGTGTAGTCTTAGCCGTCCTGTAGCATTGTGTCTGTTGACTGGAGTGAGTTGTGGCAGGATTGGTTCCTGCTGGATCAGCATGCCAGAAGTGCCCGAGGGGCAGTTAAAAAGAACTGACCGGTGGCTGCACTCGAGCGCTGCATTCACTTACCATCAGCTGTCTGCCGAGCATCCCCCAAGGCTTGTCTCCTTGCCGCTGCTGTCTCGCCACTGGAGGGTCCCGCGGAGCACCTGCGGAGAGTGAGGCGAGTGGGGGTTTGTGGGGTAGGGAAACTGACACTCTTTCCACCCTCCCCCTCCTTGCACCGGCGACCGGAAGTGCCCGAAGGGCAGTTAAAAAGAACTGACCGGCGGCTGCGCCACAGGCCGCAAGCTGGCGGCCGCGAGCCAAAGGACCGCGGCCAAAAGGTGCGGCCCTTTGGAGCCCTTCGGGGGGAAGAGGGGGGAAGTCCTTTTGGGGGGGGAAATAGAGGGGGGTTTAGTAGAGTGTGTATTTTTTGTATTAACATGAATAAGGAGGTGAGGCAGGGGGAGTTATGTAAAATTGGGGAGAGGGTTTCTTCGGGGCCCCTGTCGGTTGTGCGGGGGAGGGGGTTGGAGAGGGGGAAGTCGGGGACTTCTTTTGGAGTGACTGGGGATATTGGAGGGAGGGAGGAAAAAGGGGTGGTATCAGAGGAGAAGCAGATGGTGGCAGCATTTCAGCCAAACTCCCTTACCCCTGGTGGAAATGAGAATAGGGGGGTTATGGAGGAGGTCTCTTTGATAGTTAGGGAGGATGATAAGCGGGGTATGTTTTTTGGTTGTGTTCCTTGGGTGGGGTTGGGGATGGAGGTAGGAGATGAGGAGGAGTCGGAGGAGTTGTATATGATCACTGATGTAGGGTTGGTGGGACCACCTCCCCCTGGTGAGAGAGGGGTGGAGGTGGTCAGGTTTCCCCTGGTGGCAGCAGGGGATGGTTTGAATGTATGTGGGACCTACCCCGTTGTGGTAGGGGAGGTCATGGAGTGAGATATCAACTGAGTCATATGGGGGGTGTATCTTTTTGAAATTGCTTTTAGTGAATGCTATAAATTGTATATTATGTTAAAAATTGTGTATACTGACTTTGGGTCCCCTGCGTGGAAAAACCCAGAATGTAGTATTCTGTTGTAAGCCGCCTCGAGTCCTTTGGGAGAGAGGCGGGGTATAAATAAAAGTGATGATGATGATGATGTTTACTAACAGCTGAAGTAAAAAGTTCCTTTTCTCATCATTTTCCTTGCAAGGACCACGGTTCATATCCTTCTGTTGGGGACGGATCGCTGCGTTCTGCACCAACTACAGCTCCGAACAGTCTTCAAGGGCAGCTCCATGTAGAGTGTATTGCGGTAGTCTAACCTCGAGGTTACAAAGGCATGGATGACTGTGGCCAGATCTGAATCTGATAGAAAAGGTTGCAGCCTTTTCTATCGGTGCTCCTGGCCACCGCTGCAACCTGACAATCCAGGTGCAGCAAGGGGTCCAAAGCACTCCAAGGCTGGGAACCTGAGTGACCAAAGGAGGCTGGACCCCATCAATAACAGGAGTCCCAATTCCCCCCCAGGTCACAGGGCAGTTCAACCATCATCATTTCGGTCTTGTCTGGATTCAGCTTCAGTCGGCTCACCCACATCCAGTCCCCAACGGCAGCCAAGCTTCGGGTAAGTACCAAAACTTGCACCTCACCCCAAACCTCCAAATGACCTCAACCAGCAGCCTCATATATGCATCATATAAGAGGGATGACAGAATGGGACCCTGCGGGACCTGATAGGGAAAGCCCCAAGAGGACGACGAGCAATCACCCATCACTACTCTCTGTGACCTCCCCGACAAGAAGGAGCAGAACCATTCAAGAGCAGTCCCGTGCACCCCTGCCAGGTCCTGCAGCCAAGTCAACAACACCTCATGATCAGCAGTATTGAAGGCTGCCAAGCCAACAGATCTAATAAGAGCAACAAGGTAGAATTCCCCCTGTCAAACTCCAGATGCAAGTCATCGAGCAAGGCCACAAGCGTTTTCGTGCCATACCCAGGACGAAAGCCCAACTGAAATTGATCCAGGAATCTGATAGCATTGTGGTGGGCCTGGAGCTGTCAGGCAACCACCTGTTCAATAACCTTCCCTAAAACGGTGGTTAGAGACAGGCCGATAGCTGGCTGGAGAGTCAGCATCCAAAGATGACTTCTTAAGCAGGGACCGGACAATTGCAGTTTTAAGGATTGCTAGCAAACAATCCTCCTCTTGGTGCACTTAACAAACCCCATCCAGACTAACAAACCGTCCTTAAGGAAATAACAGTAGTCCTAGCTCAGTGGACTGGGGGTAACCCCTCTACATCAAATTGTGTCTCCTTTCTGCCTTTGAGCAGGAAAATAAGTGAACCGCGCTCCTTTGGCCAGCTAGCTGATATGCTTTGAGATTGCACCTCTGAGAAACTTCTCAATGACTTCAGCTCCCAAGAGACAGCTCCTCGCTCCCAGTTGCATTCAGAAGTGGTGGGGGGATGAATCCCTGGATTTTTAACTTAACTTTAGAGTGGCGTTGATCAGGTGGGTGTAACCCTGGTCAAAATGCTTTTTAAAAAATATATAAACAAGGAGATTGTACATTAAAATGTAACTCTGCTCTCCCACAGTTTTCCCTTGTTGTGAAACATTGAAATAATGTTGTTCTTTGAGCACCTCTCCACATACACACTGATGTATTTGGCACCATCTGGCATTGAGACCAGGCTGATCTTCCAAGCAGCTTCTAGGCGGGGAGTGGAGAAATTACCTCATATCCACAGCTATAAATAGCACTCCCGCTCCCTGCCTCCACTGTTCTTTCTCCACCATGACAGAGATCGGGCATGATGCTCAGCTAATAATAATAATAATAACAACAACTACTACTTACCTGTTTTCAACATGGCTAACAGACTTCGTTTGTCTCGCATGTCTATCCGTGTATCAAAAGAATTTTTAAAACGGACTAATTTATATATTAAGACGCAGTTTCTGTTTAAACCTTATCTTGCCCAAATGCCTACATTTCAGTTACGAAGAACGATGTCTCCGGCCCAGTTTCAGCGCTTTGACTCTGCCGTTCTTAGAGGCAGTTATATGGGAGTTGCATTTGATGATAGGTTATGCTCCTGTTTTCTTGAAGAGCTGGAGACACTCGATCATATAGTATTCTGCTGTCCATATTCCAAGGTGCTACGGTTCTGTTGGATCACCCCCCTTCTTGGGGAAAGAGTTCCCTTCACAAACAGATCAGTTTGTTGCTAACCTCAAATGACCCCTCTGTTATGAGAGCTGTGTCTCTCTTCTTTTTGCTGGCTTCCCATCTTAAGGAAAGCTTGTTTCAATATATTATTTTATTATCTGTATTTTTATTGGATTGTATTTGTCATTTTTTAAAATGACAAATAGCTGTAATAAACAGACTAATTTATTTACAGGAGTTGAGGAATGGGTTTTCCCTCCTCCTCATTGCCTCAGTGTATGGCCCTGAGAAGCTTTAAACGTTGTTCTGATTGTGCAACCAACCTACCAGATTTGGACACTTGCAGCCGCTGCCTATTTTGCTTGCATCCTCAGTACAACACCTCTTTTTATGTAATGTGTCGCTCTTTTAAGTCCAGAACGAGAAAAGAGCAGGCTCGTCATTTGGCTGAACACCTCACTGAGGTTGCCATGCAGTCTGAAGCGCAGCCTTCTATCTCGGTACCGCCCACTTTAATTGTGGCCCAAGCACCAACTCCTTCAGCACCAGTGCCAGGACTGGCTAAATCAGCACCAACACCTATTCCTGCAGGGGGCTCCAAACAATCTGACCAACCCTCCAGTGGCACTGTAAGGTGTCGAAGGTGCCTAGAGACTGAAAAAGTATCCACACCACTCCCCAAGCTCAGAAGGGGAAAAGAAAAAGAAGCAGAAGACTTCGGAACCAGGGACACCAACCCAATCACTATGGTTCCCGCGCCATGCTACTCCTCCTCCAATGCCAGGTGGACATGGCTTTTCATTTGCTATTGACTTGTCATTTGAAGATGACTCCACTTCATGTCTCCGACTCCCCATGGCAGTACACCGGCATTACCTAAGGACCCTTCTCCAAAGGATCTGGAGACTTTGCTCTGTCCCTTGCAAAGTAACCTAGTGCCACTTATCCAACAATCAATAAAAGTGGCTTTAGGAGGCCCGCATGTTAAGCTGACACATCAGGCACATGTCCTGGCATTGGCCATCACAGCACTGACTCCGATAAATCAACCGGTTTTCTTCCCCTCCCCCTTTTCAGCAGCCTAACTCAGAGCCTTGGCCAGTGTGCCATACTCAGTACTGATGATGAATAAAGACTCTCTCCCACAACCAGATCACCCCAAGGAGCCCAAGAGAGATCTAACATCAGACTTGGAGACTGGATTACTTCTGCACTTCCAATGGGATCTGATGACAAAGAAATCTCACAAGACTTACACCAACCAATTCAACCAGACCATCCTGATGAGGAGGTTGGGAATTCACCTGTTTTGCTGCCTAATGACTTCAAGTGGGTGTACTGTAGCCCCCAAATGCTTTTTTTTTTAAATATACAAACAAGGAGATATTACATTAAAATGTAAACTGCTCTCCCACAGTTTGCCTTTGTTGTGAAACATTGAAATAATGTTTCCATTAGATTTTGTGTTGTTGTATATCTGGTTCTTGTAAAAGATTGAAATCATGTTTCCATTAGATTTTGTGTTTATATCTGGTTCTCTGCCTCTGCAATAGTTGTATATCCATCTCGTATTCAAACATAAAAAAACCTGTTGGTTTAAGACAGAAGTTAAGGCGGTTACAAATTCAATCAAGCACCAAAAAGCATGGAATTATAGAATTGGAAGGTTCATCTAGTCCAATCCCCGCTCAGTGCAGGAAATCCACAGCTACAGCATCCCTGACAGATGGCCACCCAGCCTCTGTTTGAAAACCTCCAGCAAAGGAGAGGCAACCACCGCCCTAGGTAATTTGTTCTACTGTCGAACAGCTCTTACTGTTAGGAAGTTCTTCCTAATGTTTAACTGAATTCTGCTTTCTTGTCATTTGAGCCCATTATTTCTAGTCTTGTCTTCGGGGACAAGAGAGAACAAGTCTTTGCCATTCTCTCTTCAGGTAGTGGAAGACTGCTGTCATGTCTCCCCTTAGGGTTCTCTTCTCCATGCTAAACATACCCAGCTCCTTCAACCTTTCCTCATAGGACTTGGTTTCCAGACCCCTGACCATCTTTGTCGCCCTCCTCTGAACCCGTTCCAATTTATCAATGTTCTTAAAATGCAGTGCCCAGAACCGGGCACAGTACTCCAGATGAGATCTGACCAGCGCAGAATAGAGTGGAACTAATACTTCTCAGGACCTGGAAACAATGCTTCTGTTAATGCAGCCTAAAATTGCATTAGCCTTTTTTGTGACTGCATCACACTCCTGACTTATGTTCAGTTTGTGATCAACACAGTCCCCAGATCCTTTTCACATATATTGCTGCCAAGCCAGATATCTCTCATTCTGTATCTGTAAATTTGATTTTTCTTACCATGTAAAATGCAGAACTTTACATTTATCTCTGTTGAATTTCATTTTGTTCGTTTCAGCCCAGCTTTCCAACTTATCAAGATCATTTTGAATTTTATTTCTGTCTCCTAAGGTGTTATCCCTCCCAGTCTTCTGTCATATGCAAACTTAAGCATTCCCTCTACTCCCACATCCAAGTCATTTATAAAGTAAGTAGTTTGTTGGCTGACAAGCCATTCATAAAATACAAAACAAGACAAAATTCAAAGAAAAAATCCAGAAGACAACATATAACCAATATTACAAATGATGCAAGTCTATAACAACAAATCAAAAGAAAACACAACCATAAATACACCAGCCCCATAAAACTTTACCCATTAACCTAATCAGTTTTCTTAAATTTCAGGACTTTGGGAGAAAAACTTTGAGACACTAAGCATGATTTTTGGTTCCTGGTCCATAAAGGGAGCTACCACCACTTCTTGTTGGGCACATGGCTGCCTTTGAGCAACAAAAGACTCAATATACAGAGATCTCAAATTAAAATACGATGGGCAATCGAGCATTATATGGGCTAATGTTTCAATTACTTCCATGTTATTATCTTGTTTACAATTAACATATCCTCTCATTGTAAGGAGTCCCCTTCAGTCTACCTTCCATAACTGCTGATGGGAATAAGTTGAATCTTATCAGCGTAAAAGCTGTTCTAAAGCTTCACTGTAACTGATCCGACAGATGAGACGCCCCACTGGAAGGGATCAAAAAATCTCCATAAGTCTTAGCCACCTTTTGATTAGCAATGTGTTCCCTCAGAATTTGAAGCTCTTGATCCTTAATTCTCATTTTGATCTCAGCCCAAGCCTTTAAGTAAGGCATAGTAAACAACATAAACATATATGCTATGAAATGTAAGATCTCTTCAACCTTATTTCTCCTATGACCAGAAACTGAGTACCTTGTAACCTGGGACAAAGAGCCTGTATGTAGCAAATTTAAGCAAAGCCAGAATTTCAGAGTGGCTTGCTTAGCCAAAGGGGCTGTTGTACTAATACCCATCTCAGCTCTGTGGAGAGCAGTCAGTGTGCCTTTAGGCACATGTAGAATGGAGTGCAAAAATCTATTTTGTTCCATTTCGAGATCATATATCAACGAAGGGCTCCATATCAGAGCTCCATACAAGAATTGGGGCAATACTTTAGCTTTGAATAATTTCAGAGGAGGCCTAAATAACTTCCCTGTCTTGGACCAATACAAACTAGAGATCCCTTGCCTCGTAGCTCTAACTACGGCCCGTGCTGATCTGAGGTATAAACACCAAGAAGAAAGGAAGAGAATGTAATCCCCAAATATTTGTATGAGCTGACTCGTTCAATACAATGGGATTCCATAAACCACCAGTGCTGCACCGGAACTTTACCTACAACCAAAACCTTAGGTATAGTTAATTTGTAACATCTCTTCTTTACATAACGTACAAAAAGCAGACATCAACCTCCGGAGGCCAAGTCACATATAAAAATGTTGAACAGTACCGGGCCCAGGACAGAGCCCCGCAGCACCCTGCTCAACACCTCCCTCCAGACTAATGAGGAGCCACTGATGAGCACTCTTTGAGTATGGTTCTTTAACCAGCTGTAAATCCACCTAATGGTATTACCATCTAATCCACATTTTACCAGCTTGTCAACAAGGATATCATAGGGGACTTTGTCAGATACTTTGCTGAAATCAAGATATATTACATCCACGACATTCCCATGATCCACTAAACTAGTAACTCGATCAAAAAAGGATATAAGATTAGTCTGGCATGACTTAACAAATCCATGCTGGCTTCTAGTAATCACTAATCACTAGGGGTGGGAAAACCGGATCTTCCGGTATCCGATAATGCCGGTACTGGACGTACCCGCATTATCGGATTCAACCTGGTAATCCGGGCCATTTCCCGGATTCCCGGTACCGGATTTTTTTTACATTGCGGCCATTCAAATGAATGGCCGCAATGTAAAAAAAAAAAAACCACAAAAAAACCTGCGTTTCCCTCCCCCTCCCAGGCTGCGCGGGTGGAAGGGGGGACACCCCTCACACACCCTCCCCAGCCTGGATTTAAACAAAAAAATTCCCCTGAGTGTTCCACTGCAGCTCCGGGCCGCCACCGGCAACCCAGAGCCAGTCCCAGCCCCAGCGGCCATCCCAGCAGCAGCCGGTAAGTATGTATGATCCCAGGGGGGGGCGTTTAACACCCCACCCCCACCCCAGGGATTACCCTACTTCCAAGTTCCCACCCAGGGATCTCGTACCTTCATTGAGCTCCGGCGGTCCGGCGGCTTCAGGGCCG
>QEPC01012458.1:555255-619833 GCA_003113815.1 Sphenodon punctatus
CGCCAGTTGCATCTGGTGCGGAGGCTCCGTCCATTTGTCTCTGGCCCAGACCTGGCCTCCCTCATCCATGCCTTCGTCACCTCGAGGCTGGACTACTGCAACGCGCTCTACGTGGGGCTTCCCTTGTGCCTGGCTCGGAGGTTGCAGCTAGTGCAGAATGCGGCGACCCGTCTCCTTTCGGGAACTGGTCGTCGGGAGCACATAACACCTGTGCTCTGGGCTCTGCACTGGTTGCCGATAGCGTGCCGAGCCAGGTTCAAGGTGTTGGTATTGATTTATAAAACCTTCACGGTCTCGGCCCCTCATACCTTACGGACCGCCTCACCCTCCGCGCCCTGGAGCGGATCCTTCGGTCTGCCGGGGATGCCTTCTTGGAGGTCCCCCGCGTTAAGCGGGGGGCCACACTGGAGAGGGCATTCTCAGTGGCCGGGCCGCGTCTTTGGAACTCCCTACCGACGGTAGCTCGCCTGGCCCCAAGTCTCTTGATATTCCAACGAAAGTGTAAAACCTGGCTGTTCGCCCATGCCTTTGGGGAGAGGGGGAGGGTTTAGTGGGTTTTGTCTCCCTTCCCCTATTTTTTTTGTATCCTGGGCTCTGCTCTTAATATTTTAATATTTGATATTGTATTTTTATATGTTTTAAACTGTTTTATACTGGTTTTATTGTTGGAAGCCGCCCCGAGCTGTATTCAGGAGTGGCAGAGTATAAATTCAATAAATAAATAAACCTGTAAAAGGGAAAGGGGGTTGAGCCGGTTTACTTTGGGAAGCTCACTTGGCAGGAAGAGATACTTTTTAATTCAGGGGTGTAATACAAGACTGACTGAAAGATTCCTGTTTGCACTTAAAGATACTGACTGCAAAAACTTTATTTTCTTTCTTTAGAAAATACTGTTTACAGTAGGGTCATACATGGACATCTCCCATCTGAAACTTCCTTTGGCAACTATAGTCCTTGGTTACATGAAAACATAATCTCCAGAATCCCCCCTCCCAAAAAGAAAAGGATAAAGGGGATCCCTGTGATCCCATCTGCATGAAGTTTTCACTAAGGCCAGCAAAGTGGCAGAAGCTTCCTATTCTGTGTATGGTTGTGCCCTTAGCACCACCACAATAACCTAAAAGAGTACACCATAAACCTCCCTGAGCCTGTTGTGTAGGCAGTTGCTTGGTTTTGTTTGATTGAAAAAGCAAATATATAAATATATATATTGGTTTGGGTCATAAGTCATAAGTAGGACCAATAATCATGAAGATTGATGCATGCCCAATTGACATTTTTAGGACAACAGAACCTCCTGTTTGATTTGTATCTTTTTGCCAGAGGCAGTACTATAGGAGCAGGATGTTTTCTCATGCTCCTTCAGTTCTTGGCTTCTCCGTTGATTGTGCCAATCAGTATTGGTTGTAATTGGCATTTTGTGATATGGATAAAGGCCACCAATTTATTTTGCATAGGTTACAGAACAGCCATCAAATGGTAAGCTGATTTGGATTGGAAACCGTTACCTACAGTCAAAAGGTCACCTATGCTCTCTGTGAACTTAGCGTTTTCTTTGGGCCCTGTTCTATGTTGACATTATAGAGAAATCTCCAAGCATGAAACTACTGACCACGTGGGTGGAAGAAAAGGATGTGTATGAATTTGGTAGCATTTGTTCCCCACCTTTTCTGAGCAGCTGATTAAAAGTCAGATAACATTTTGAAATAGAAAAATATGATTTTTGAAAGCAGTATTCTGTATTTCACATGCAGGATAATCAACAGGGAGAATGGGCAGTGAGATATTTAATCCTCCTCAAGGAATGAGTTGAGGAGACATCACATTGTTACCCTTTCTGGACTTGAACTTTCTGTATTTGAACTTTCATCCCCTTTCCTAGCTCTGAAATATCTGCTGTCTTTTGATGATCAGTGCTAGGGGGAGGGTCACAATGTCTGGCTGTTACTCTCCTTGTACACTCCTGTGGAGCTCTATTCCCTCTTCTCCCCCATAACTCAGATTACTGTTACTGAGTTTGCTTTCCTGTTTACCGCTTAACATGTACGACTGAAATAGACCTACACACTCTCTCTTGAAATGGAAACCTTTCCTGGAGGGCGTTCCTTTGTACACTGTAAAAATTCTGCACTATAAATTTGCACCAGTCCTAATAAGTACCTTGCACCAGAGTCATAAATTTGAGCAACTTCATGGAGGGGTTTTTGCCTGAAAGTGGGTCACTCAAACAACTTTTAGACAGGCTTTTTCCTTTAGAAACAAGAGGATAGAGTGATTGATTTCTCTACATTTTTAATTAATCACCCTTGCCCTGATACTGCTTGCTTTGTCCACCCAGAACACCTGTTGACAAAAGTGGGAGTTCTGCATGTGCACGGAATTCATGTTCAAGTCCAGAAAGGGTAACAATGTGATGTCTCCTCAACTCATTCCTTGAGGAGGATTAAATATCTCACTGCCCATTCTCCCTGTTGATTATCCTGCATGTGAACTAATAGCAAGGACAGAAATCTTCCTTCAGGCTTTCACTAGCTTCTCATTCCCTGAGTTCCCTTCTCCTTTGTAACTAATCTAAGCACATGCACCTGTGACCTCTCAACTTCATGAGTGTACCCTGTCTCTCCCTCTGCTTCCCCCATCCCTGGTCTCCCCTCCTTTGTCTCTTATAAATTTTAAGCTCCTTGGGACAGGGGCCCTATCTATATTTAACACTGCTGGCACTAGATAAATAATAATAATACAATCCCCCTGGGCTCAACTGAGCCCCCTCACTTCATGGCAGCTACGCTCCGACCCAATGATTTCAGTTAGCTTTGGATCAGGACTTCAGTATACTGCAGGACTACTGGGTGAATGTACTGCCACATAGTGCAATGCAAAATTAGCTACTATATTGCTGTTATTTGCAAGCAAACAAGCTTCTCTCAGTCGGAGGTGCTGAAACCCATGAGCAGCACTTTGCTGATGGACCCACCAAAGAAAAGCCTTACAAACATGAATTAATGTAGCATTATCTGAAGCTATGAACTATTCTGGTCATTTCATAGTCGAGCTATGAACTATCCTGGTCATTTCATAGTCGAGCTATTAACTATCCTGGTCATGTCAATAAGATATTAATTCTGAATCTTTATGATTAAAATATAAATAGCAGCATTAACTATGTCCCTGTTTGATACATGAAGTCATGGGTCGCAAGGTAAAGTGATTCCATCTGCTCTGTGGGTGGAACTACATCTCTGAAGAAAGCTTGTAGCACTGGTGTACCTCGGCACAGTAGTTAGAGAAGGACATTTTGGCAAAAGACGTAAATTAACTAATAAACTATTAGAGAAGAGAAATGACAATTTACATTATGTTACATATTGGGCCGGAGGGACGGGTGGAAAGAAGTAATGTGGAATTGAACAGGGCTTTGTCTGGACTCATTTTCATTGACTCAAGTAATGGAACGTTCACTATTTCATTGGAAGCCATTTTAAAGCAGTATTAATTTGTGAGGAAGTTTCCTGCGGTAACTTTTCATTCTCCTACCTAAGTGTTTCTTGACTAGTAGAGGCATAGGTGTGGTCTGAGGTCTATGGCCAAAGAGTACTACCAAGGGTGACACTATAGGAAAAGATAGAATCCAACTCTGTATGCAATATTCTTTTCTAAGTACCTACTCATATACCATGGAAGAGAAACACAGGCAAAACAGGGTCTGGGAAACAATATTGAGACTGAGACAAGATCTCATGCATCGTTAGCCCCTTCATCTTCTGATTTAAACTAATTGCTGCCATGTCATACCCTCCTTCCTTCTCCGGGTCTTGTGAACAAAGGAGTAATCTAGCAAAAAGTCAAAAGGAATAAGGGGGAAGAAGATTTATGGGACACAACAAATGCAGCAAATATGCCTCAAATCTCAATATTAAGCCACATCCTGCATAGCCACACCCTGTCTTATATTCTGTAAAATTTAAGTTAATGTCAGTGGTCTCTAAAGATTCTTGGCCACCTGTTATACTGTAGGATGAGCCTGGTGTGCACACTGTGACTCCATGTGTTCCCTCATGTAATCCTGTGCATGTGGAACTGTCTGTTCTATACCATGAAGTCAATGGAGCAACACCAAAAATGATTTGATCCTCAGATTGGATAGAAGATTGCATTATCTTCTAAATTATGTACATCATCCATGGTAGCACAAAGTGGTTCCTGCAATACAGCAGGAGTTGGCTTGCTAAGATGTTATTTTATCTCATTCATCCAGCCTAGAGAAAGGAGATAGACTTATCTATAAAAAAGTCCCAGAAGCCCTAGCCCTTTCCTTTCTCTCTTGAACACCAGATGTTCCATGCAAGCTGAAGAAATAGATGGTTTTCTAGTTTTACTTGATGTGATATCTCAACAACAGAAAAATGTAGAACAATCCGGGGTAACTTAAAGAGCAACAGGAATGATTAGAGAAAAGAGTATCACGAGAGGAGAGGGAATGTGTAACAGGGTCCAAGAGAAACCAATTGACAGCATTGCACTGAAAAAGAGCAAAGAGAAAATAGAGAATTTATGAGATTGAAAATGTGGGCTGGAACTGAAAATGAAATAAAGCTGCACATTTTAGGAAATAGGCTCAAACTACGTGGAAGGTTTTCAAAATCATGTGTCTTTGGTACAGTCGCAACAAACTCAGCTCAGGACTTCTAATATTTTTATTTTCAGGATCCTCTAGGAGTGGAGATGGGGACTGTAGTTATGTGACAGCAGCTCTGGGGAACACGTGGAGTCACAGTGTGAACACCAGGCTCATCCTACAGTATCAAGACTTGCAGACAAGACAGGTGAGAGACTTAATGGGGGGTGGGGGAAACAGAGCAACAATATAACACAGACAACTGCTCCACAGACAACTGAACAACTGATATTCTAGTAGAAGGCTTCATTATTCTTATTGGCAACTGGGGCTCAGAGAGGGGCTCTGAGTGTGGCTCCCACCACTCTGAGTTAGGTAGGAATGTCATGGAGCACATTGGCTCCCTGTACTGGTTGGGTGAGCATCCTCTAAGCTTTCTGAAACTGAGGTGCAGACAGGGTTCTCCAAGGGCTCTAACAACTTGTAAATTGGGGGCAGAGATGTGAGTTCCTGTGCATCTGTAAAGTTGGAAGTCCACCAGTGGCCACAAATAAAGATGAAGAAAGGGGCCCCCTGTACAGTGGGTTGAAAACTAAGAGGGCTGTGAGGAGCCACTGTAAGGCCCAAGGTAAAGCATCAGGAGAGCACTGATTGGGGCCTAGTACAAAAAATCTCAAATGTCTATACATGAATGCAAGGAGTACAGGGAACAACCGCAATGAACTAAAAGTTACAGTGTATAAAGGCGTCTATGACCTAACTGATAATACTAGAACTTGATGGGATAATACTCATGAACAGAATATCACTATTGGATTATAGCTTGTTCTGGAAGGACAAGCAAGGGGGAAAGGGAGGGGGTGTATTACTGTATCTCAAGACAGAATACACTTCCATTGAGGTCCACGAAGAAGGGAGTGGCAGTTCTGGAGAAAATATCTTGGAAGATAAGAGGAAGGAAAAAATGAGATGTATGATGAGTGTCCACTATAAACCACCAAACCAGGCAGAAGAGGTAGATGAGGCATTCTGTGAACAGTTAACTAAACAGGTAACTTAAGCATCCAAACAGAATGAGCTGGTAATCATGGGTGACTTCAACTACCCTGATATCTGCAGGAAGAATAATACAGTGAAACACAGGCCACTTTTAGATCAGTGGCGCGCGCTCGCAGCGGGAAACCCGCGTGCCTTGGAAAATAGCCGTGGGTGGGGTTAGACATGAGTAGACGCGCCTTATCGCCAGTCGAACATTTTTTAAAACCTCTAATTAAATACCTCTATATTTAACATCACTACAAAGGAGTAGTGATGTTATGAAAGTACAGACAGTGGATTTCAGAAAAGCATACTTAAAATTGGTGAATGAGGTCCCTTCCAAACATACGATTGTATGGTTCTCGCAGTGGGAAATCACACGCTTTGGAAAATGGCCACAGGCAGGGTTAGACATGCGTAGATGCGCCTTATCGCCGGTCATGCATTTTTAAAAAGCCGCTATTTAAATATCGAGATATCGAGATATTTAATTAGCGGCTTTAAAGAATGCGTGGTCGGCGATAAGACGCATCTACGCACGTCTAACCTCGTCCTCAGCCATTTCCCAAGACACGTGATTTCCTGCCACGTGCACGCAGCGCTCATCTAAAAGCAGTCTTAGAATGTCCAAAAACATTTGGGGGGGGGGGGAGGAGAGGTGTGGCCATTTTAAATCTGACTGACCAATACGGAGGAATTGGTCAAGAATATTAAGATGGTGGACATTTTCAATGTAAGCAAACAATAAGCTCTAGAATACTCAATCCTAAAAAAAGGAGTAGTGATGTTAGCAAAGTACAGATAGTGAATTTCAGAAAAGCAGACTTTAACAAACTTGGAGAGTGAGTTCCCTTCCAAACATAAGATTGCATGGTTCTCTGAATTTCATTTGTTTTGCATGCCTCATTGGGCATTACCAAATGTTAAACCCTCTACTCATTTTCAGTTTTTAACATATTTCTTCTGTTATGTCTGCATGTGCAAACATGCAACTGGATATGGGAAATATGCATGTTGAGACATGCATCTTTCACTGACGCCTAGCTGTTGCTACATCTAGATAAGTGCACCAGTCTGTTTCCAATCCGTGGTCCATTCAAGGGGCCATAGAGAAATGGAAATTTGTGAGATGTTGCAGAGCCACTCTCGTTCCTTCCGTTCTCCATAGTGATTTTGGAACATCTCCAGCAACTATTCCCAGATTGAAATATGGCCACACCATGTTTGAAAACTCATTTCCCTGCTCAGCCAGAGGGAGCTAGCAAGCCACCAGTGCTTGCTAGCCACAACACCTGTGTTTGGAAAACCTTTCTAAGTAACACCTTTATTCATTAAAAGTCATGACAAACAGATGTCAAGAGCCAGATCTCCAGCGAGCCCCATGGGAGAATGAGGCTTGTCACAAAGTTGGCCCCACTTGATCAACTTTTAAGTGTAGATTGCCAAACATTGCTTTCTCCTCTTGCACAGCTAGTCCCTTCCATGTTGTATTAGCCATCTCCAAATGTCCCCATCACGATGCATGGACTGCTTGATGAGGCTCATCAAGGTATTTTATCACCACCTCTTCCATTTGGGACAGGCTGTTGATCACTTCCACCATGGTTGGCAGAGAGTGTGACAGCTCCTGAACAGTAGTCAGGTCCTGGACTATGGAGTTCTCCATGATGAAAGGAGGTGGATGGAGAACAGCCATGACAGCAAATGGGCATCAGGAACAGAAGAGTGTGTGTCCTTCCCTGTCCCAGGCAGCAGTGCATGCAGATGTCCAGGATGCACTGCATGACACATGAGCATATCATAATTCAGCTGATGCCAGATAGGCTGCTTTTCCAGGACCCCACCCATTCAGTGAGCAGTTAGTGGAATTGTGAATAATCCAGCCCATCACCATGTAAAATAAGGATTAGCACCACCGACTGATTAAATGCAAACAGGAGAGGAGGAGGGGCAAATTAATGATGGCTCACAAAAAGTGAAGGTGTTTCCTATCAGTCATCCATAGCAGAAGCTGTGGCCATGACATGGGAGAATGGGAGGGAACCAACAGGGAAGCAGCCAGCATCAGTGAACTTACACAGAAACTGAGCACATGCTCCCACTGCCCAGTTCCTTAAGCACTCAGAGTGAATGATGCAAATGGACAATGATTATTTTGATAGGACATATACCCATAGACTCCAGGTTAAATGTTTACTCTTCTGATATTTGGGAATGAGTAGATGTGGGAAGAGCACTGAGACACCCCTGTTTACACTTCTGCTGTTACATGATCAACAGGCAAGGCCTTGACTGATTTCATGGAATGTATTTTTTGTGTGTAAGCCCTGTCACTGAAACGTGCAGAGGGATCCATGCCAGAGAAGAACCAATCACCATTCCAGATGATGACGCTTTTAACATCCCTCCTGTCGTTCAGAGGACATATATAGTTGGGGGAGCAGGAAGGGCAATAGCAGCTTTCCCAATTTATTTCAGAGAGCTGAATTTTTCTATTCTGTGATAGTAGCCAAACTACAATATTAAGTTTCCTTTCAGAAGAGGCACCATCCCGATGATAAAATCTCCAATTTGTACTAAAAATAAGCATCTTGTGTGACATAAATACATAACTACATACCGCTAATAATGATTTCAAGGGAATAGTCTGTAAGCCAGTGGAGCTTCAGTGAAATGCCACGTGACTGAAAGAGCCTGGTGGCAAAATGAAAAAGAGTCTGAGGACTGAGCTAGGACATTTTTTTCAGTGGTTCACTGGCATTTACCAATACCCTTTATTAAATCTAATGTAGTGAAGTATCTGACTTTCCCTTATCTATTAAAAATATAATTGACCACGAAACATAACGTAGGCATCAAAAAGTATAACCCCATTCAATCTCTTGAACTCTACACATAATGAGTCCAATGAGTTGAGGAACCAAGTCTGGTTTCCTTAGACTACAACACTCTTTGATTATCCTAACTTTAATGTTATGCTATGTTATTTTGAATCCATACCCCACTCCTTTCCAATATAGCTCAGGGTAACCTACAGTAGCATATCAAAACAAATACAAATAAATCATATTAACCTCATAAAACAACCAACCCACAAACCCTCTCCCTATCCACAGTACAACAAAAGCTAAGCAATAAAACATAATTAACCACACCTCTCATCACCCACATGCACAATCTTGCCACTCATGCAAGGGAGACCCCCTCTCCTTCTTCAACATTAGTCCCCCCCCCCCCCTTCATTGCAGGTTGTCATCCCACCTGTTCCACTCTCCCAACCTTCCACTCTTCCATGTTATCTTTCTCCACCCTATAAAAATATTAAAACCAACACAACAAAAAATAGTTAAACACAGAGAACAAAATGTTGTGAGAGAGATCTTCCAACATTGTGCTTACCTTCTGCTCTGCCACCTCTCAGGTTTTTCCTTGTCCTAATGATGAGTCTGTGTCCCCGTTTCACAGACTGGGGTTTGTATGGATGTGATGAACTAAGAGAGACACCTCCCCCCGCCCCCCCCCCCCCCCCCCCCCCCCCCCCCCCCGATAAGGAATAACACATACTTCTAAAAGTGTTCCTTGGGGTCTGAACTTGCCATTACATATGCAAACTTAGAGGCTTGTCTGTGGAGTCTAAATATGGTCAAGAGGCTCCTGGTCCACTAGGATATCTTCCAGAATTTTCAGATATTCCTCACACACACAACTGTGTTTTTAAAAAAGCATATTTGATATGTTTGTGACTTTCTTCCTTTCCATCAGAGAAAGGATGCTGATTTGAACTAGATGAACCACTGGCCTAGTTGTTCTGTACTTCACAAGGGAGTTGTGAGTCTCTCAATATTTCAGTAATGGCAATAAAAGCTTTTTGAGGCCTTTGAGTAGAAGGTACTATAGAAACACAAAGTGGTGTGGGATTTATTTATTTTATTTATTTTATACAATGTTCATCTTTTTTTTCTGTAGTGCTCATTGTAAAGGAGGTGTATTTGGGACTGAAGTAGGGCTTATTACTGACAGTCTGGGAAAGAAAAACTGTCAAGGAGAGTTTTCCTGGTATAGGTAACATGGTACAATTCTATGAGCTGATAACTCTTTTGTTAGTCATAAAAAGCACAAGATTTCACTATGTCAGACAGATGCCACACAAATGTTTCAGCTGTCCTTGGTTACAAATCAGCCAATTTGGTCCTTGACTCCTTAGTACTATAACATTCCAAAACTCTGACTGTCACATAACATTAATCTTTGATGGTGAGAGCTGGAGATGGCTGCATTTAAAACAAATTGAAGTGTTCCTTACTGTAAAACTACTATAATCTCATAGGCATGTCTTCCCATCTCCATGTTTGTTCATAAATCCACCACTGATAGTAACCAGTAAAAATAATCACATAGCTTGCACAACTTGCATTATTTTTCACCACAACTACTTGGATGTTAGGATTAATACTTTATGCCACCATTATGGGTAATCTGGATGACAAATTACCCTGGTCACGTATTCAAATGTTATCAAATTTAGTTGGGACTCAAAACATAAAATTAGAGACCAACATTGAAGAGTGTTTGGGGCATTTAGCGAGATGGGAATATTCACTGTCCAGGCATTAAGATTAACTGTCGGGCAGCCGGGGCATGGGCGGCTTTCGTGGCAGGTCCTTGCAGAATTGGGGCCCAGCTGGATGGGTCCTTGCAGAGCTGGGGTAAGTGGGAATGATACCTTGAAGTCTGGATCAAGTAGAGTTCAGTCCAGGAAAATCAGTTCAGGAGAATAGCGCTGTGCAAGGGTGAAGCAAGCCAAGATCTAAGATGAAGCAGAAGTCAAGTCAAGAGATCCATCCGAAAGGCAAAGCATGAGGGGAGAAAGGGAGCGGATGCACAGGTAGAGGCTAGGTAGCAAGGAGTTGGGCTAGGAGGACTGACTGCGGGTTGTCAAGAGCATGAGCCAAAGTGAACAAAATGGCCAGCTAGAAGCGTTGAGCTGCTCTGAGATGCCCACAGCGTACAGTCTGGCATTTAAAGCCAGCTAGGTGTCCTCAGGACCAATGGGAAAACAGCTTAGTTCCTGGTACCTTGGGGCTAGTGATGATTGGGCTCAGTTGGCACGGTGAGGTGAGAGCTTGTGGCATCAGTGTGGGGAGGAGCCCTAACAGACACAATGAGAGGCCTACTGACAGGCAGGCCAGGAGGTGGCACAGGGGGAAAAGCCCTGCCACTCAACCTGGATTAAAGGTTCAAAGCCAGGCCCTAACACTGACTCTAAAAAATAAACTATTTGGAATCACTTTAGTGTAGTGAGATAATGTCCAGCTCAAGTGCAATAGAAACAATGCAGGTGTATTTTTATAGCCAGGCAGGAGTAATCACTTCCAGATACTCACAAGTCAAGTACCTGCCCTGCCCAACCATGCTCCACTCTGTCATATCTCCCGCACTGCACTGAGGACCCCACCTTCTTCCACACCTCCTGTGCTGCATGAGAGAAGGACCCAACTTTGCCTTGCCCAGTCTGCACCCCACCAGATTGAGGATGAGCCCACCAACTAGCAGACATGACAGACTGCTGTGCATGCCTTGCAGGAGGGATCTCTTGCTTGGAACACAGTTCCTACCACTCTATAGAAGAGGACCAATGCCAGGGTCTAGTTAAATAATTAACTGGAAAGAGAAATAAAGAAGATTGAAAAAAGAGTAAAAAGATGTTTCAGCTTCCTCTTTAGAGGAGTTTGAGTGTCAATGTAGAGGCACCAAAAGAAGTTCCTTGTGGCCATATCGGTGGGAAGGTTCTTGCACCAGAAGTGGTAAGACAAAGGAAAGGCTAGTTGTAGTTTTAAGGGAAGGGCGATTAGGGGAGCAGAGGAAGGGCTTTATTTTTTAACCAGGTGGAACATGACCCGGGAGGATTCCAAAATAGATCTTGAGCAACAAAAGTTTTTGGAGTAAGTGGGGGACGTAGTTGTATATGTGAAGCTGGACACGCTAGTCTGCACATAGTCAAGGCCAAAAGGAGATGGAAGACCTAAATAAGGATTTCAGCAAAAGTGCAGCCAAGGCAGTGATACACCCCAAGCAAATAAGGAATCCCATTGACACACCCCTGACTACCACACATGGACAGAGGTTAGCTTGTGGGCCTAATACAATGTTGCTTTAAAATTGGTAATGCACCAAAAGGGTATAGTATAGTGGTTAAGAGCTCAATTGGGGGAAAAGACGGTTACTATCTACAGATGGAAGGATGTCACTAATTGAACACAGAAGTAAATAACACCTCTCTAGGAGGGTACAGGATTTGATGTTTAACTAGAGGTCAAATGTACTTTCTGAGGGAGTTGAAGGGGGTTTATACAGGATAGCTGTATTATACAGAATAGTTGTGCTGTCTTGTGAGATACCATCCGTACAGTATAGAAAATGGGCCTTGTGAAGAAACTCCTGGGTGACAAACAGTTTTCTTGTGAACACAAAGGATGTAGATGGACAGCAGCCCCATCTCTGATCCACTTCACCTCTGGGTGGCCTATCCATCTACAGGTGGGCCACAAGAAATGCAGGCAGAGCAGGCTACTCCAGCCCCACTAGCAGTGCTCCAGTCCACCCAAACCCAGGACACTAGCCTGAGGCAGAGCTGCGGTCTGTCTGCTCGATGCACCATGGCTGGCAGCTGCCCCAGGCAATACCCTAGAATTGTGAGTGGCAGTCTAGAGCATCAGGCAATCCACCCCCAACTCTGGTGTGGGGGAGGGGCACCACACGGGCAGACAGGCAGCCACAGTAGTCGCCGAGTCTGTGTAAACCCAGCCCATGAGAAACTGGACATGGGCAGACACCCCCGGAGCTGCTCTAGGATGGCCAGCCCAACAGCTGCCTAAAAACACCCAAAGAGAAGTATGCTTTCTAGACTGGAAACCAGAAAAGTAGCTCTATGGTACAGACTATTGTGTAAAAGCTTCAGAGTACAACAGTATGCTTTCATACAAGCTTATCCATAGAGCAGGTTAAAGTATCCAGATGTGCAATACAATTAACCCAGATTCTGTACAGCACAGTTAAAATAAGTCCTCCTAGAAAATTAATGTACCCAGGTTAGAAGACTTTGCTAAATGACATAATTGGAAAAGAAATCTCTTTAGTATGATAGGAACATATAATTAAATTTTTGCTTGCAAATCCCTTATAAGAACCTGAAAATATTTTTTGACCAGTTTAGTCTCCCTTTCTCAATTTCAACATGGAAGGGACTAGCTTCAGATTTGAGTGCATTTCATACATACAGTAGTATCTTTTTGTCCTGGCCTAATAAGCATAGAAACTGAAGTCCTCTGCGAATCCACAGAAGAAGCACATGTGCATAGGCATTAGGCACCACTGACAGTGCAAGCTTTATGGATTGTGTGAAAGGAGGTGATATATTGTAACAGTCAGGGCCATCATTACCACAGGTCCAAGTGTCCTGGGCGCCGCTATTTTCTCTACTTCTGGGGACCCCACAGTGCCCCCCGTTTTCACCAAAGTAGGGTACAGGACCACAAACACAACCATTTCTAGGGCCCCGCAGAGGGTGCCCCCAAGGGGGCAGTGCTACAGGGATGGGGACCTCACATTTTAACTTCGCCCTGGGCCGCACAGATTCTCAGGCTGTCCTAGTAACAGCAGCATGAAAAATGGTTAATATAACAATGTGGTTTAGGTTTAAACTGACTAAAGCCCCGTTGCAGTGAAAGAGAGGGAAAGTCGAATAACAAAATTCTAGTGATGAGGCATCATTGGACCACTGCACTGTGTGTGTTCATAATTTCTGCTGTTTGTAGTCCTTAATGGACTTGTATGGGATGCATGTGCAACATAAAGACTGCCTGAGCTGATCGGATTTATGGCCCACTTTTCCTGAAGATGGGCTTTTTTACAGGGGGAAATGTTTACATTATAGTAGCCTTATTAATCCTTTTACCCAGACACTCAGCTCTCATGGTGATGAATACAGTATAGGTCTAAATAGAAAGGAACCTAAAATGGAAAAGGAGAGAATGGAATTGCTAAGTGTTTTCTGTGTTTCTCTCAGTCTTTACTTAATCAGGTTGGGGTTGGTTGTTTTTTTTAAAGTGAGATTTATGTTTGAAAGAAAGGCCAGGTGCCTTGGAGATTACTAATTCCATGAACAGGTAAAGCAAGCAGCTGTACAGACTTCCCAAGCCCACACTTCTGCTAATTTGAGATAACCCAGATAGGGAGCAGCTCCATGTCTAGGAGCTAGAGGACAGTTCAATCCTTCATAATTGACCTTTCTGCAAACCAAGGCGCCAGCTCTCTTGTGGATCCCTTTCTGAGCCCAACAAAATGGCTTTCAGATCATAACTTGGTCACTGGCATTCTGGCTTGGATCTGAGTTAATGTTCCAGTATGGATGTACTTATATGGGAGAGCACAATTTCAAATCACTGTAACAAATATGAATCCCTTTAGCCCCACCATAAGGCAGGTTAATATATTTATTTTTTTTCATTTTACAGTTGAGGACTCCAAGTCACAGAGTAGATAAGTGATTGGCCAAAGAGTAGATCACTGGGATCTGGAAACAGAAGCAAAATCTTTTGCCTCTGTTCTGTTTGGACCTCTAGAGTAGAGATGGGGAACCCCCACCTGTGGGAAAAATGTAACCCTGTGAGGGTCCTTGAGCTTGATCCCAACCCCATAGAACCTATGCACATGGGATCCGCAGGACTCCATTTGCCCACAATAGGAATGTGCGTGGCTCCGCAGCGTTTGGGATCGGGCTCCCTGTGAGGTCAAAAGCTTGCACACCTCCACCAGCTGGAGTTGGTCCAATAAAAGATATCACTGTTCTACTTTGTCTTTATCTCTTGGCTCTTATCCCATTGCTGTTTTTCACTCCTGCTCTCTTTCAATATTCTTCTCAGTTTGTCTGCTTATTTGTCATTCAGATCCCAGATTTTTCTGTGCTACCACTTTAAGCATTGAACAACTTTTCTGAGTTGGTCCCAAAGGCCCACATATTCTCTCCCTCCTTTGCAATTCAATTTTCAGACACTGGGCTAAGTAGACATTTGTGTGTGTGTGTGTGTGTGTGTGTGTGTTAAAAATTGGCTTTTAAGTTGAGCCCATTTTGAACTGAGGGAGAATAAATATGGAGCTCTGTCATGTTGTTTATACAGACCCCCCTTTTTTAAAAAACTTGAACTGCACTTCAGTGTCAGGCAGCTCTTGAAAACAGACTGGAATTAGTTTGGATAAAACCTCCTGACAATAACTGGAACACCCTCACTCCTAAGAGCTGAGACAAGAAGCATAATGACAGAAAACATTTGCCCTTGGGAGAGCTTGAAAGAGCCCTATTTCATGTCCGTTGCTAGGTTCGCCCTACTTTTCTAATTTTTTTAAAAAGCTGGTCTCAACTATTTAATAACAATAGCTTACTTGCGGGGGGGGGGAGACTTGCAAATTGCTGTGTTTTCAGGAGTAGTCTGGCACTAAAGTTCTGTTAAATTCAGAAACATGATTTTTCATAAACAGAAATGTATGATGGGACTCCTCTTCTGTTCACTTTCCAATACCTATGCACTTAGTTCACATGCCAAGGGAGACAATTTTTCTAACTTTAGATTCAGTCCCAAGTCTAAAGTTCAGACTTTGAAAATATTCTGCCTGATCATTAGATAATTTATGCTCACTTATAAAACTGCTGATAGTGCATAGGGGGAAAGGAAGTAGGAAATGCAAAATTAATAATATACTCCTTTCCTTTGTAGGCACTAGGCATGCACACAAGCCCAGTGCTATCATCAGTGATTTAGCTATGTTAATAGAGCCCAGGGACAAGTCAAATTACTGGGTCCCATACTAACAGGGATGGAGGGCAGGGGATGGCTGGGGCAGCACAAGGGGAGGCAACAAGGCATGGGGGTGGTACTGGAGCAGATAAGCACCTGGGAGGTGCTGGGGTGGAGGAGGTGAAGTGTGGGGGCAGGGGACGGAAACGAGGTGTAGAGGTCCCAGAGCAGGGTGGATGAAGTGTTGGGTGTTGTGGGGAACAGATGTACCCACAAAATCCAAGTCCAGACAAGGCAAGGGGGGACGTGGGGCACTGGGGGCAGGCAGGTGAGACTCTGGGAGTGGGGATGGCAGCCATTGACAAACATGACACTGACTCATGGGTCACTGGGGAAAGTTCAGGCAGATCTGGCAGAGACAAACAGGGCATATTCATGTCCCCAGGGGACTGGCTCTACTGAGCTGGGCCTCCCTGAAAGCCTAGGGCAGTGGCCCCACTTGCCCAACCTGTAGCTATACCCCTGGCTATCATGACAACAGCCAACTGGGGAATAAGAAAGAAAGCTTTAGTAGTGGTAGTGTTGAATTGACACTAACCCTTTTGGTCTGTGGAGAGGTTACTACTACCTGTTTCCTGCTAACAAATTTCTACCCCTTAAGGAATTCAATGATATTTGGAAAATTGTTGAGGTGAATTGTGTTTAAGGTACCTAGTTGATCTCTGTCTGCTTGATTATAGTATGTGATGAAAGGGGAAGCATGGCTTTGTTGGGATCCTCCTAGGAGTCGTCTTTGTTAACTGCAGAGTTGACTTCAACAAACTCTGATTCCAATAATCACAGTGTTTATCTAGCTACAAGGCAAACATCTCTAGCAGCATTTTCCAAAAAGCTTGAGAAATGGAGCTTACTTGGCCCTGTCCCCTTCCTGTGGGATTTGCAAGAATCTTCCAGATGAATCCAAACAAGAAAACATTACAAGACCAGACAAATAATTTAGTTATTTATTTATTTTTTGCAAAAAGTGTCTTCCAGCAGGCAAAACATACTCTAACAGGTCCTCTCCAAAAAGTCTGGAATCTGGCATACCAGAGCCTATACTGTTTCGGACAGTGCAAGCCTTCATCTTGCTCTGAGTACATTATTGTAGTGGACTCAGCTTTCTGAGGTTTATACTCTCTTCTTGCACAGATTTTTAAATGTAAATTTAATATCAGAAAATCTAATTAAACCCTTGAAAGAAGTCAGTTGTATATCCTTAGAATAGCTATGGCAGACAGACAACTCATACCAACCCCATTAACATGGCTAAATCTTAATCCTGTGTTAACATTACTAATGGTGAAGGAAACTCTGGCCCTTTTTAGACAGGCGGCACCCACGCATGAACACCCAGAAATCCTGCGAGGGGTGGGTCTGCATGCGTGCTCCCTGCACACACGCACGCACACTCACCTCCACCTATCCCCCATGCACCGAACAATCAGTGAAAAAGGCGGTTGCTCCATGGGTGGAGATGGGTGTGCGCCCATCTACACCCTCCCCCCCCCACGCACATGGACTGCGGTGCACAGCAACAACCCCTGCCTGCATGCCGCAGCCCATGTGAAAAGGGCCACTCATTCTCTATACCTGTTTTGTTCTTGCCTTCTGTTTTGGATAGTAGTATCCATTAGTGCTATTTGGGATTTTAGTCGGGATTTTTATGTGGCTATGTGCTAAGTTCATTTCACAGAACCACTGAACCAGTGTTATGGAATGGTAATAGGGGTTCTGGATCAAAATTTCAAATGCAAGAGATACCATGGAGCTGTGGGTTTTGAAATAAGTGACTTTTCCTTATGTTTTGTATGGGAATTGTGATGTTCAAAAATAAGTCTTACCTTCATATAAAGGAATGTTTCCATAAAGTAAGGGACAGTTAGCAACCGTACAACATAGTAATGTCTTTTGATCATTACCAACCTGAGTTGTTTCAATTAAAGACCTAAACTAGTGGTTTCCAAATTATGTGGATTGGGTTGATCTAGAGGTTGCTGACTCCTTCTCCTCCTCATTTCCAGCACTTATTTTGCATTTAAATAAGCTATAAATACATTACTTTCTTAATATTATTTTTTAATGTAAGCAGTTGTATTACACTCTGCAGGTAAAGGTATGTAGTGTGATTTGCAAATGAAAATTGTATGTTTGGTCTGTACAATCAGAAATGGGAGAGGAGATGTCTTTCAGACAGTCTCTCTCTTACTATGTGGTCTACATGGCAAAAATAAATTGAGCCTATTTGAAGTTAAACTAAAGGGTAGAAGGCTCAGTTATACAACTGGTCATACGAGTCATCTAATCTCCCAATTTACACTCTTGTTAATTTCCACCTTATATTTATCTTCTCTTGTGTTGACTCAGTCTGATCTAATCCTTTGTTTAGATCTATTTACAGGTGAAAATTAGCACAAAAGAAGACTTAGGTGGCATTATTCTGCTAAAAGAGTGGTGAATAGATACTATGAGTTTCTAATACAGCTGGTGGAGTAAAGTAGCATTAATATAGAAGAGCAAACATTTTGTGACATATATGATGCTTAATAATAAAAGTTATGAACTTCTTAGCCACAAACCACCTTTAGGAAACTAGGGTTAAGAGGGAATTATTTATTGAATATATTTTTTTTTTCCTCAGCTTGTTGAGGGGGGGGGGGGGGGGTTGTATGCCAGCATTTTTGCCGTCTCCTGAGCATGGCAACCTCAGTTTTGTAAAAATTGCAAATATATAGGCTATAAGATGTAGATAACTCAGGCTGTTTCAACTATTTCTATGAGTTGAGAGTAGACCCATTGACTCTGGGATTATTCTGGAGTATAAATCTAAATTTCTAGTCATCATATATAGTGCAGTGTCTATGGGTGTTAACAAACCAAGTGGGTATCCACCTACCCATTTATTAGGTGACCACCAGCCACGTGGCCACCAGGCAAACAGCCCCCACTCACAGCGTGATCTCAGAGAATGTGGAGCCTGCCATGTGGGCTAATGTGTGCCAACGTGTCCATATCCCATCAGTTAGGTTGCATGCAGCGCCTCCACGTGTTTAGGTCTGCCAGCACCATAAAGTCACAGCAAGAAATCCTAGAGTGTCAGATGAGTGGCCACTTCCTGCCCCTCACTCGTTCTCACTCTTAACTCTCACTGGCGCTACCAGCGGGGGCTGCCTGCAAGCGCATGAAATATATGCAGGGGGCTGCCCATTTATTAGGCTGGACAAGCTAAACATGTGAGTGGATGCTGCATGCACTGAACATGGACTCCATTGGGCTATCGTCTTGTTTGAAAACACTCTATGCACTGGATGAACAAGTATAACTTGCAATTGTTCTATCAGAAAAGGAACCCATGCTTGTCATCTCACCCTTGATTTATCCACGAACCTGAGAGGGCTTCCATGATATATTGTCATCATAAGAGCACAAGAAGTGCCAAACTGGCTCAGACAATAGTCTATCTAGACCAGTATCCTATCTCCAATGGTCGACTTTGCTTGTGTCAGAGAAGTGAATAGCAGCTTATAACAGAGTGATCCATTCCTGCTACTCACTTCCAGCTCCTGACAGTCAGAGGACTCATCTCTTGACTAACATGACTAATAGCCATTGGTAAACATATTCTTTAAGAACTTACCCAATCCATTTTTGAACTCAGTTATGCTCTTGACCTCCACAACACCTTCTGGCAACAAGTTCCGCAAACTAATTGTATGTTGACTGAAAAAATACTTCCTTTTATTTGTTTTAAACCTGCTGCCAGTTAAAAACATTCCATAGAAAATGGGTCTGCAGTCTTATTTGTGTCTTACAAGATTATTATTTAATATTTAATGTCTTCATCATGCATAAAAGAAATAAACACTTGGGCAAAACAGGTTTTGTTTGGGTGAAAACAGACATGATGCTAACCCCACTTCAACACAGCTTTAACATTTCTTATGCTTGTTACAGGGCTGCATAGGGCACCAAAACAGCCCTGCAACATGCATAAGAAATGTTAAAACGATGTTAAAGTGGAGTTAGCATCATCTCTGTTTTCACCCTTTATTTTAGATTACAATATCTTCAGCAGCAAGAAAGGTATTAATCAGAATCCTCCCAGAATTTAGATTGTTTCCCTAAATCTTTCTTGTTTGTTAGAGAAATGTGATGCCAAAAATATATTGTCCAGCTAGTGTATAACATATAGTGGTACATTTTTGTAAGGCTGCTTCATTAAATTTGCCCTATATGCCATATTTTCCTATGCCTTTGTAACTTCCCTATTAATAATAATTCACACAAGGAGAAATCTGGGCTCCATAGGCATTTCAGTTTAAATATTGAAATAAGCCTGACTGTCACCTTACCCCCAAGTGCAAAAACATTTGGAAACTCCCAAAATGTATGTATTAAGTCTGCATTTATCAGCCTACAAATCTAATATATTATCATTTTTTATTCTTGTCCTCATTATGCAGTGTCCAGCGGTACCTCTTCTACTCAAGCCTAAGATATTTTAAAATCACTGTTTCTCTTCTAATGTTAGTTCAATAATATTATTCTTAGATATCTTCCAAGGATTTTACTTTTAGGAAAGGCATGCAATGAGCTGGAAAACGTTTTGTTTTATGTTAAAAGCTTTTTTGTAGCCAGTGCTGTGGGTGAAAATATTTATTCTGTGGTCTAGGGCTTGGTTAAATCTCATCTTTTCTTGGTCTGGGAACTTTAGCTAGTGGTTTGACATCAAGAAAGCATGAGGAACACTTTGGGTGCAGCCACATGAGCTGGGGCAGGCCGATCCCCCAGGTGGACCATGGCAGGCAATCACAGTCGCCATGCTGCGGGGCCAGTGTAGAGCGTAGGGCGGATGGTCTGTCTCTCATGAGGAAGCCAAGCAGGTTACTGTCAAAGGTTCTGCCAAGCCCCAGGGCAGGCCAAGGTCCAGCTACACACACGGGCACCCAGCCCTACCCCCACCCCCCGGCTGTGATGTGGCCGTGCAGGAATGGGGCAGTGCCCACCCCTCTAAGCCCTGTGGCGAGGGGGATGGGGCAGATGGGGACCAGGCGCACAAGTGATGGCCGCACTGTGCGTTGGGCAGCCTCATCCCATTTTAGGTAAGACTACTACACGCTGTGTCCCCAACCTTTTTCTCCCTCTGAGACAGACAGTCCTCCGGCTGGGTAGCTCCTCCCTGACCGGCAGGAGGCAGAAAATACATTTTTTCTTCCACTGTGCATGTGCCTCCTGCGCTACCCCCGTCTTCAGTTGTTTCTTCTGCCTCGGACCGGCGGGACCTTCAGGCGTGGGCTCTGGGAAAAAGAAACGAGAACGAAGTCAGAGCCAGGAAAAGAACAAAAAGTGACAGGGCAAAATAAAGGGTTCCCCTGCCTTGGCAGTAGCCAGCGGCAGCGTGGGTTACGACCCAGCCAGCTCCCGCGCAGTAGCCTGGGAGCAGGGAGGTACGAGCCGCGGATCCGAAGGTGGCCCCTCCCCCGTCCGGATCGGGCCCCTGCAGCAGCAGCGGGACCGATCAGCCCTAACTGCCCAGGTATCAGAGGCAGGGGCAAAAGGCTCGATCCCTCCCACGTGGCGGCGTAGGGAGAGTGAGCAGCAGACATGGAGGGCGCTTCCAGGTTGGAGGTGAGTTCACAAACAGCCTAGTGGGGCAAAAAAGGGTCCCGTTCCCCCTCCCTCTCTGGAGAGGCCCTTCCCAAATCAATAGGAGGGACAAAAGATCAATAGGGGAGACGGAAGACCCCCCCCCCCAATATTAACGGGAGTCATCTCTCCACAGGACTCCGAGCAAGGGGGGACGTCAGGGGCCTCTGTGTTGACCACCCCGGGGGGCTGGGACACACAGAAGGAGGCTTTCAAAACATTAAATTCTGGAATGGAGAAAATCCTCCTAGCTCTCTCTTCTCTGGAGAGAAAAAAGAAAAAAAGAGAAAGCAAACTCAGGGGGGAAAAGCCTCCAAGGCAAAAAAGAGGTGAACAAAAAAGGCAGGAAAATCTCAACCCACCACAGGGGGCACCATTTCCCACCTAATTCATTCCCCTCCATCTTCTGAGCAAGCTAGCTCTGCCGGGGAGGGAGAAGGGAATATGGCTGCAGGAGCTGCTATACTTTCCCTGGCATCAGACTCCGACATTGCATCACAGAATACCCCTTTGGAGCTGGAGGAAGGGGAATGGCAGGATGTCCCTCTATCTAATAGGGACCATGAGAGACAATTCCCCTTAAACATCAAGGAGGAATTTATGGCCCAAGTTATAAAAACCCTGGCACTAGAGAAGAAAAACAAAAAAGACCAATCCTCAGATTCAGAAGAGGATGTTAGACAGCTGCTCCCCTCTCTTTCAGGGAAAAATGCTGGCCTTCCCCTATATAGGGCCTTTGAAAAGCTCATCTTAGAAGAGTGGAAATGCCCCGCCAAGTCGTGCAGAATGAATAAGACCCAGGAGGTGTTGTATTCATTCTCCAAGAAAAAAGAACCTTTATTTAAAAATCCAAAAGTGGATGCAGCGGCTGCTTCCTTGGCAAGGCAGACCGTCTTTCCCACTGAGGGGGATTGCTTGCTTCCCTAAAGATCCAGCAGACAGGGCAATTGAGGGGGTGTTGAGAAAAGGCCTAGAGGTATCAACAAATTCACTGAGAGTAAACATCCTCTCTTCTTATCTAGCCAAAGCAAACCTCGCATGGCTGAGAGAGATGCAATCCTCAGACATATCTGAAGAGAGGTCTAGAGTCCTATCTTCAAGAGTCATG
This sequence comes from Sphenodon punctatus, assembly GCA_003113815.1. Lineage (NCBI taxonomy): Eukaryota > Metazoa > Chordata > Lepidosauria > Sphenodontia > Sphenodontidae > Sphenodon > Sphenodon punctatus. The sequence goes on from QEPC01012458.1 coordinate 577,493, forward strand.
CAGGTCACAGCACTCCTGGCTGATTCCACCACGGATGCGCTCTCGTGGTCGGCCAGAGCAGTGTCATTATCAGTGGTAGCCAGGAGAAGGGTGTGGTTAAGGTCCTGGCAGGGGGACTCCACCGCAAAGACCCTACTGGTCGAAGGATCCTACAAAGGCCTCCAACTGTTTGGAATGTGTTTAGACAAAGTTCTAACAGAGGCAAGTGACAAATCAAAAACAAAAACCCTCCAACAAATTACTGCTAAGAAAAGATCCTTTAGAGCCCCTAATTTCAAGTTTAGAGGGGGGTACGGAGCTTTTTGAAAAAACACACAACCCTCGGACAGGGACTATAACAAGCAGTCCTTTCATTTTCGGGGCCAACACCAACGCAGGTTGGACAGGGGCAGATTCAGAGACCCCCCTCCTTCTCAGTCAGCAAAGCAAGCATGACTCGCAAGGAGGGGAGGAGATAGGGGGAAGGTTATCAAATTTCTACAGAACCTGGGAAAACTCAATCTCAGATTCATGGGTCCTAAAGATTGTGCAGCAGGGCTACGCCCTAGAGCTCAGGGGGACCCCAAGGAACATGTTCCTTCCTTTCCCCGTATCAAAGAACCCCCGCAAGAAAAAGGCAATGATGAAGGAAATATAAAGGCCATAGAACAAGTTCCGCACAAAGAGAGGGAACTGGGCCTATATTCCATCATATTCCTAGTCCCAAAACAGACGGACCAATGGAGGGCCGTCCTAGACTTAAAGTTTCTAAACAAATGGATAAAGACCCAAACATTCAAGATGGAATCGATATCATCCATCTGTCACAGTCTCTCAAAAGGGGACTGGCTAACTTCAATAGACCTGAAGGAAGCCTACCTCCACATTCCCATTGTTCCACAACACAGGAAATGGCTCAGATTCATGTTCAATGGCTGCCACTGGCAGTACAGGGCGCTCCCCTTCGGCCTGTCATCGGCCCCAAGGACCTTTACAAAGGTACTCATCACCCTAATAGCGAACCTACGCAAGGAGGGGATCCACGTGTTCCCCTACTTGAACGACATACTGATCAGATCCCCATCCCAGGAAAAGGCTTACAGGGACGTGGACAGGGTGATGACATACCTGGGGTCTCACGGTTTTGTGACAAACCAGCCCAAGAGCCACTTGACACCAACACGAAGGTTGCCCCATTTAGGGGTAATCATCGATACCTTAGACTCCATGTTTGTCCCAGAGCAGAGAAAATAAAAGATTTGTTCAATGATCCGCCTGCTCCAGGCTGCTCACCGACTGAGGCTAAAGTCCCTGGCGAGACTTCTGGGCCTGATGGTGTCTTGCTCGCATCAGGTTCAGTGGGCTCACTTAAACCTCAGACCATTGCAGAGGCTGCTGCGTCCTTTCCAAAAAGAGCTCATGCAAGGGGCAAATCCTTGGGTTCGAGTGCCCACCCACATAAAGTCCTCCATGTGCTGGTGGCTAGACCCAGCCGTCTTTCAAGGAGTGCCCCTGACAGAACCCACCCGCAGGTTGGTGACCACCGACGCCAGTCTGTCAGGTTGAGGGGCTCACATGGAGGGGAAATGCATACAGGGGACCTGTAGCCAGAGGAGAAAGAGCAGCCGATAAATCTGCTAGAGCTCAGAGCCATACGCCTCGCTCTTGCAACAGTGGGCACCTCTCCTCATCCGGGCCCATGTCCTGATATATGCAGACAACATTGCTGCAAAGGCCTATGTGAACCACCAGGGGGGAGTCAAGGTCTCCAGCTCTCCAGAAGGAGACTTCAACTCTTTTTAGATGGGCTCAGTCATGGGTGGCATCCCTAAAGGCCTTGCACATAAAAGGAGCGAACAACACGCAGGCTGACTGGCTCAGCAGAAACCAGGTGAAACCCCACGAATGGGCGCTAAACCAAGAGGTTTTCCTCCTCATCACGAAGAGGTTCGGGGTGCGAGTAATGGACCTCTTTGCCTCCAAAGACAATGCCCAAGTGCCACTATTCATGACAGCATTGCAAGACCAAAAAGCCACAGCACTGGACGCTCTGAACCAGGTATGGCCCAGGGGGCTCCTTTATGCCTTCCCGCCCTACCCCTTGCTGTCACGAATGATGGCAAAAATAAAAAGAGACAAGGCGCTGACAATTTTAGTAACCCCTTGGTGGCCCAGAAGGCCCTGGTTCTCCGATCTAAAGGAGCTAAGCATAGAAGAACCATTCAGGCTTCCCGAGAGGGGAGACCTGTTGTTACAGGGGCCTCTTCTTCACGAGAACCCGGGGGGTCAAAAATTGACTGCCTGGAAATTGAAAGTTTAGTCCTACAAAGTAAGGGTTATTCCGGGGCAGTCCAAAAGACCTTATTAGCAGCCAGAAGGCCGGCTACTAGAAGGTCCTATAGAGCAACATGGAAGGTCTTCGCTACATGGACCTTAGACAGAGGCCTGGATCCCTGTAGTCCCTCTATTGCTAATATCCTAGAGTTCCTGCAGGCCGGTTTGGAAAAAGGATTAAAATACAATACGCTGGCCAGACAGGTTTCCGCATTGAACTCTGTCTTATCATCACTCACCACTAGGGACCTGTCTAACCACAGACACATTAGACAATTTCTAAGGGCAGCCAGACACCTTTCTCCCCCCGTGGTACACAGATCCCCCTCCTGGGACCTCAACTTAGTGATTGAGGCTCTAACGAAGCTACCTTTGGAGCCACTATCACAGGTATCACTATACATGCTGTCCTTAAAGGTAGCCTTTTTTATAGCGGTGACCTCGGCCAGAAGAATGTCGGAACTAGGGGCCCTCTCAATAGAGAGTAATTTCTGCATATTCCAAAAACAATCTGTGACCCTCAGACTGGACTTGGCATTCATCCCAAAGTTTAATTCTATTTTCCACAGGTCGCAGGAGATCGTCCTGCCTTCCTTCTGTCCGAACCCCTCTCATCCGAAGGAGAAGGTGTGGCACACCCTAGATGTGCACAGGGCACTCAAAATTTATCTAGAAAGAACCAAGGGTTTTCGTAAGACAACAGCACTTTTCGTTAACCTAAGACCAGTCATAAAAGGGAAAAAAGCCTCTAAGACCCTAATATCTAAATGGGTCAAGCAGGCTATCATTGAGGCTTATAAAGCCAAAGGAAAAATCCCCCCCCTCCAAATTTGGCCTCATTCTGTGCGGGGGGCGGCTACGTCATATGCCTTCAAGGCAAGAGCATCATATGAGGAGATCTGTAGGGCGGCCACGTGGTCGTCAGTCCACACATTCGTTAAACACTATAAAATTAATGCTCTACAATCCGCTGATGCGGCCTTTGGGAGGAGAGTTCTTCAGGCAGTCCTAGAGGCACCTGAGACCGTCTCTTCCACTCCCAGTATTTAAGGAGCTTGGGTATATCCCAGCCAGAGGACTGTCTGCCTCAGAGGGAGAAAAGGATATTGGTCACCTACTTTGGTGAATTCCTTTCTCCTCTGATCAGCAGACAGTCCTCCGGACCCACCCAGAGACTTGGGAAAAAAGGGAATATCTAGGACTGCAAAAATGGTATCAAGGTTTAAAATTTCTTGGGGAAACAATCCTCACAAGTTTAGAAGTGGGGTAGTTCGTTTTCTCTTGTTCTCCTAGTTATTGGTTGACTTTATACAAGAGTTATATAAAAATATATTTTGATTAGCGGTGGTCAACACAAGGCTGCCGGTCCTCTGCTTTGGAACTATCTGAAGACGGGGGTAGCGCAGGAGGCGCATGCGCAGTGGAAGAAAAAATGTATCTTCTGCCTCCTGCCGGTCAGGGAGGAGCTACCCAGCCAGAGGACTGTCTGCTGATCAGAGGAGAAAGGAATTCACCAAGGTAGGTGACCAATATCTTTTTCTGAGGACACAGGGCAATGGCAATGGTGACCGATGTGGGGTAAAGCTGCCCAAACCGCAGTAGGAATCTTGTGTGGCTGTACCCTTTTGTATTTAGCAAGGTCTGGAGGTGGTGTGTGCGCATATGTAGAGGAAGAAAGAGCATGCATGCATGCATGATGCTCTTCTTAGAGGGAAAAGAACATTAGCTTGTATTCCTCATACTTTCAACATAACCGTTAACTGTTCATTCAAAAAAGGGGGGGAAGCTAACAGAGTATGCGTGAGAGAGCATTGCAAGAAAGAGCTAAAAAAAGATTTATTAGACATATAACCAGAGAATAGGATGTTTAATTCTGATATGCTTTTTTTCTATTTCTTCCAGTAAAAAAATACTGGAAAATATATCTGTAGCAGCTGCCAAGGTGCAATCTTCTTGATAGCACCACTGTATAGAGAATTAGCTATGCAGCTACCACACAATGTTCCCTTATGGTCTCCACCATAGGGTTTCCTCAGGTTGACTTTCAGTGGCACTTTGCTCACTGGCCTCCCATCTGCCCCTCACAGCCAGTCTCATACCTCTCTTATAGCGGCTAGTCCCACAAACAAGTGGGTCCCCAGGGGTGTCCTCCCCTTGAGCAGCTCACACCCAGCCAAGCCAAGCTCTCCCCTTGTGCATAACACAGGGTACATCCCACCTGGCACTCCAGTGCTCTGTCTGCAGGTTGGATTTGCTGGATGTCTGCTCTCCACTGTCAAGGCCTCCACTAAGCCTTAGGTCAGGCTTTTACTCCAGCCTGGTGGCACTGTTTGCTCCACTCTGTATCACATATTCTTACAAATGTCCCCTTTGTCACTGAGGCTTCTGGGCTTTATACTGCCTCCTACGCTCAGGTGCATGTCACACGACCCAATTACCCCACAGTCTGTGACTCTTAAAGGGCCAGTGCTCCAGTTCTCAGGGTACTAATCCTGCAAAGGACCTCCACTTTCTCACAATATCCAAGGTCTTTTTAGTAAGTTTCACCAAGGGGAAAGAAACACAGATATAGCAGAGGTCTATAAACATGCATATGCACATAGAGAAACATATTGTTTATGTATATATTTTTAAATTTATTACGTTGTAAGCCACATGGCTGTCACAACAAACATACAAAAAACTAGAACAGTTAATAAAATCAAAACAAAAAGTAAAAGTCATCCATTTGATGCCAATAAATGGCCGACAGTAAAACAATACAAAGTAACATTACTTCACTTTAGAGAATTCAATGTGAATTTAATATTAATTGATGGGAGGGGAAATCCATCAGCTATGCTCTTATCATGAATCCCTTTCCAAGAATCAGCCTTAAAGTATAATATTCCTCATGGAATTCTCCTTTCTGACCTTCTCTATTCTACATGCGAAGATCGCGACCAATTTAGTCCTGACAGGGTCTCTATCACCCAGTAGGGTAAATCAATTGTTGGATCCCAGGGCGGGTGACATCCCACCCTATAAGATCCCGCAATCGACCTCGATGTTCATCATATAGTGGGCAGATAAGAAAATAATGAGCCAGATCCTCTATTCCACCTCCGCAGGGGCAAATTCACTCCCCATACGGTATATCATGATATCTCCCCTGGACAACTGCCCTATGCATGAATTGTAATCTTACCCTTATAAAGGCTTGTCTAAGATTTGGATCGGTAAGGGAACAAATGTAAAGTGCCCCACCTTGAGCTGGAATCAAATATTTTTAGAAAACAGATACCCTATCTCCCACAGTTGCAGCTCTCAAAATTTGTCTGTCCACATCCTGCACTCGACATTTCAAAATACTAACAATTTGGGTGCTTGTATATCCCTACAAAAAAGGGGCAGATGGACCCAATGCATCGAGACATGCCTTCACATTTGCCCTCCAAGGATCCACTCCACATTCCATGTCCTGCACCTTTCCCCTCCAAACTGCATTCAGGAGGGAAGTGTGTTGAGCATGTGGCGAAACGCCAGAAGGGGGTGCTATACAGCTCAGCCATCCACCTCACTGTGTTTCTCCAAATCTCTGGTTAGGGGTTCCCACAGCTTGCAAACTCCCCAAAACCCTTGATATTCCGCTGCCACCACCCGAGTGCATCCCCAGAGGGCATTCACACCACTTAGGAAATGTGAATCCCCAAAAGGCATAAGCTTTACAGTTTCCCATAAGCACTTCCCTTTCCTGGCACACTGTTCCTGGGATTTCCTCCTCTGCGTTGGAGGCAGATCCCCAGAGCTACCCACAGGGGGCTTCCCTTGGTTCCAAAGCTGTTGGCTTCTAGCCAAATAGGTAGTTTCCCCCCCCTGTTTAGTAGCTTGGCCTAGGGAGATGTATAATGACCAATAACGCACGCACACACCCCCAGTAGGGTAAAAAGAAAACTTAGGCTTTACTGGTACATATAAAAAGGAATAAAAGCATAGAACTAGTGGTTGATAACCCTTTGAGCAAAGCAAGTCCAGTTTTGGGGAATGGTACCCCATTTGGAATGCACCTATCTAGTACAATATCTGGAGTAGCAGGCGAGCAAGCAATTACTCACGCAGGGTTAGTCCTCCTGTTCTGATCTCCATAGGTGATGGTTTTCCTATGGGGTCCAAGTTCTTGAGCTGGCTAGGCCAGTGTTACAGATTCCACGGTCACAACACACACTCCATCAAAGTCCCAGAGAGAAGAGACCCAAAATGGAGAGGGTCTGAGGCTTTTAAAGCTGCCCCCCACCCCCCATGATTTGCCCAGGTAAGTTACCTGGCCCCAGTACAAATTCCAGCTGACCCATCCAGGCCAATCAGATTCCTGTTTCCTGCTGGCTGTAGGAGATCCCAGAGGAATTCCTGGAATGTGGGGTCCTGAACATGTGCTCATTTAGAGGCCTAGTTAAAGGTTACAGCCTGCCTCGCAGTTTCAGACGGGCGTCTGTGCCAGTGCCAATGGCATTTTGCCACAGAGCATTTCTAAAATTAGCCCAGAATTTAAATAATCGTAGTTCAGCTGTTTATGTATATGTGTGTACATGTGCATTAAGAATAATACAATCTTTAAGTTAGTTGTTCCTAACTTTTTTGCCTTTGTGACCTCATTTTAAGACTTGGGCTCTTTTCACACAGGCCGTGGTGGGTGGGTGGGCGGTGCATGGGGGTGAGTTCCCACAGACCCCCACCTACCTCCATGCATGGAGCATCGGGCACTGGCGCCCATTGCTCCATGCATGGGTGAAAGTGGGTGGAGCACGGGAGTACACATGCACCCCCACCCACCGTCTGCGGTCTTCCCACAGGTGCCCACCTGTCCCTCCCCCCCCGCACCCACCATAGCATTCATACGTGTGCACCCCCCACCCACACATGTGTGCAATGGGGGCACCTGTGTGAAAAGGGCCTTTAATATAAACCCATGACCCCAGACACTGATGAAGAAATGCAAAGGATAACAAATATCAGTCAGGATAGCCACAGTTGGTGCGACTGGGGTCCTAACCCACAGTTTGGGAACCTCTGCATTAAATATACTGAATGTTAATTCTACAGGAGTCCTGCTTCTTTTGGGCACAAGTTCATTGTGATAACAGTGTTTGTGAAATCAGAACTAGGCTGGATGAGTCAGTTTCGAGAACTAGATTTGCTGCCCTTCCGTCGCTTTCTTCTTTAAGCCAAGAAGCCTCACACCTCTGACCTGCCAGCTGTGCAGCACCCCTGGTTTCTTCTCTCTAGTTCCATTTCTTTTTGGTTACAGGGGTGCAGAAAAATTTCCTAACTGCCCTTGGCTCTGTGCGTGCCAACTCCTGTGATTTTTTTTTTTTTATGAGTCTCTCAGTATTTTCAGTTATTCATTAAGTTCTAATAACCAGAAACATGAAGCTCAGCTTTCCTTTTTAAAGTAAGTTTCTACTCACATGGAGGATGCTTAGAAAAGATTTAATACATGATCCTAGAATAAACTAGCAGCTCAGAAATCGGGAGACAAATTAAAAGAACCAGGTGGTGGTGGTTTCTAACTTCACCATTTTTAAACCAACCTCAAGATTGTTTAATATCCAGCTCACACTTTTTGAATACTACTTTGGCTTGACAGTATTGTTGGCTTCTAGGTCAATGAAGGGGGATTATCAGAGCATACGACTGGTGCTATATATAAATGTCTAATAATAATAATAATAATAATCGAGGTGTGCCACAGCAAATCCTTTTGGTGTAGTTTTGTAGTTGCTAGAGATTTTTTATGTGTGAGCCGGGAGGCCAGAATAAAGTTGTAATGAAGAAGGAGGTTTCTTATTTGCAGTCTGGAATGGGAAATAAAGAAAATATAATAGCTAAATAAAACTGCCATTTCTGTGTATTTGACCCTTTGCATATATTGAGTTGTCATGGGGCATGCCATAGCAGGGAATAGGGTGGGGAGATGTGCTTCTCTGTGGTTTTCTTTGTTATTCATTTGAGCTTTTCCTGGTTTTGTTCCAATGAAGTTGTGTTTACAGAGTCCAGGGATATCCAGAGATCGTTATTATAATGCCTGAAGCCAAAACCATGTCATAATGATTGGACATTTTCTCATGTTAAGACTCCCTCATTTTGTGTCCAAGGTCAGTAAGCACATACAAACCACAAGTTTTGAAATAGTTTATGGACTCACTCCTCCACTGTCCTTATTTATGTGGAGAGGAACAGATTCAAGACCTGGTAGCTATGAAAAATTACATTTTTGAGATAATAGGAAATAGATGCTTGGAAGCAATTTGAGACAGTGGATTATCCAGATGCCTCAACATATATCCTTGGTTTATTATAGGAGCAGGTGTGGATCAATCCCACTAGGTTAATTAGAAAATTTATATCAAAGCTGTTGTCTTTTAATACTTTCTTTGCAACCTCTTCCTGAGGAACAATGGGTATTTTCAGACGTTACGAGATCACGCTCAACCACAGTCAATTCCCTGTGGTGGGGAATGTTGGAGAACCGGAAGTTCCCTCCCAGATGTTACGCTCAATCCCCGCCGAGAATCTCATTCACCACATGATCGGCTGGACCGTCGAGGCCGGCGCCGATCGCGTGGTGAATGGGATTCCCAGCGGGGATGAAGGAGCCCGTCACGTCTGGACAGCGATCACGGCACGGAATCCCCGCCGGGATTCCGGGCCGTGGTCATTTCGGGCGGGTGCTGGGGCCTCATTGGCCGTGGCGCCCGCCCATCTCCCCAGAGGGCGGGTGGTGGGGAAGCGTGGGGGGGTGGGGGCGTGCGGCTGCACGTTGCGCCATGCGGCCCCACCCCCGATTCCCCGGTGGGATCCCCCGGCACGTCTATTGGCCGTGCCGGAGTGATCCCAGTGGGGAATCTAAGGGTTGTTTCCGTGACGGGACGAATGCCGCCCCGTCATGTCTGAAAATACCCAATGTTGTGTGATGGTATGCACAACACTTGACCAGCATTTGGTTTAAGATTGCTGGTCTTTCCCTAAGCTATGAAGTGAATATAGGTGTTGTTCCTCATTATAGAAACTATTATGCAGCCTAGACTGTGGCAAGAGAGTCCAGCAGATGTGTGGGATAATGGGAAGTATGTCTGTGAGATGTGCTTGTAAATTAACTGAAATCTAGTTATAGGCAATCCATTTTCTTTTATTGATTTGAATGTCCAAGTGATGAGCTGTTCATCACTGACCCTCAAATTACCTGAGGTGTCAAATATTGCAGCACTCCTAGAGGTACTGGTATTCCATTGGAAATCTTTAGGACAACTGAGGTGCACAGATTTACACAAGACCACTTGGTAGCTGAGCTGGAAATAGAACAAAGTTCCCTGCTCTACACACTGAGTGTGAAAACAGACATAATGCTAATTCCACTTCAACAGCACTTTAACATTTCTTATGCATGTTGCAGGGCTGTATTGGTGCTCTATGCAGCCCTGCAACATGCATATGAAATGTTAAAGCAGTGTTAGCATTATGTCTAGATTTCCTCTCTTGATTTAACACATGCTGTCATGATTTCCTCTCTTCAGATTCCTCCCTTGACCCCCTTCAATCAGACTTCCGTCCCCTCCATTCGACTGAGACTGCCCTCGCCAAAATCACTGATGACCTACTTTTAGCTAAGTCTAAGTGCCTCTACTTTGTTCTTGTCATCCTCAGTCTCCCTGCCACCTTTGACACTGTCAACCATGGCCACCTCCTGGCTGCGGGCTGCTGGCAGTGCTTATCCGTCACTTGCAGCTTGTTCAGAATGCAGCAGCTCGGTTGCTGGTTTGGGCAGCTGTGATCATATTACGCCCACCCTGCGTTCTCTGCATTGGCTGCCTGTGGAGCGACGGATTGAGTTTGAGATTGCGCTGCTAACTTTTAGGTCCCTGAACTGTTTAGGCCCTGGCTATATTCAAGACCTCCTCCTGGAACCTCACACTGATGGGTATCTGTGTTCAGGAATCACCCACTGTTTGGGGGTTCCACCATCATGTCCGAAGTCAGCAGGCAATCAGGCCTTTGGTGTGGCGGGCCCCTCGGTGTGGAACTCCCTCCCTCCAGGTGTTCGTCTCAGTTCCTCCCTCCATATGTTTAAAAAGCACCTAAAAACGTATTTGTTTTCTAGGTGCTTTTAGGATCCACTGGTGGTGCCCTCAGTGTACTTTGCCCCCCCTTTTTGCCTATCCCATTAAAAAAATGTTCATTGTTCTAAATTGTTCTATATTGTTTTATAGTGTTTATATGGTTTTACCTTTTTTGTGAAGCCCTCTGAGTGCCATGTAAGGCAGGGGGTTGGTATAAAAATAAAATTATTATAATTATTGATGATGATGAATTCTTTGCACCTTTCTCTGACTGTTTTCACACGGGCTGCGGTGGGTGGGGGAATGGGCGGAGGCAGTGGCGGGTGTGCGGCGTGTGGGCATCCATTCCTACAGGTGCACACCCATCTCCACCCACGGAGCAACCACCATTCTGACCAATTGCTCTGTGGGTGGAAGTGGGTGGAGCTCAGGAGTGTGCATGTACCCCCGCCTGCGGCGTTCTCACTGATGCTGCACACCCACCCACCGCAGCATTCACACGGGCACCCACACACACACACACACATGGGGGGAGCGTTGTGTGAAAACAGCCTCTGTCTCTGCTTGCGCTGTTACTTTGACATGAAGTCCAGTGGAGATGGGCTGGGATCCTAGTGTGGACTAGGATTTGGTCAACTACTTTATCTCCTGCTGACTCCATTCTATGCCCTCCAATTCTCGCCAGGGTACTCACTTGCTTGTTAAACATTTGTCCAACCACTGTTGTAGGGGTCTCCAGTAGATATCTTATGAAAGCTTTCTGGCTCATTTAACAGAGGCCTTTCCCCCTCTGTTGGCTTATTCCCCTCTCATTAGCTGCTTTACCCACTTCCCTGTCTCCTAGGGAAGAGGAAGGCAATCCGAGCGAGGTGCAAGAAGAGCTTTTTCCCCTCCTGTCAGTAACAGCTAGGAGCATTTCGGTAAGGGACGGAGGAGAGCATGTTGCTGCAGTGGGGTAGCTCAAGGTGGCTCTGCTCCCTTCTTCCCTTCTCATTCTGTCCAAAATCATATGTAACAGTTAGGACCAGGCCCAAGGGAGGAAGCCAAGTGCCTGTGGGGATCTGTCCCCTTGCAGTCTCAAAGCTGACAGGCAAGCATCTGTCAAAGAGCCAAACTGGTAACGCTGATTGAGCTCAGCTGGGCAGAATAGCCAGCTGAGCCTCAGCTGTAAAAAGCTGAGCTGATGCTCAAAGAAATTAGACCAGGAAGAGGCAGAGGGCCATGCCTCAGTAAAGGCTTCCCCAGAAGGCTTAGTCTGAAGGGGATAATGAACCAGGAACTGCTGTCACGGTAACAAGGCCAAAAGGGTCTCAAGAAGGCGGAAACCAGGGGTCTGCATCATCAGTCTCCCTGGGGGAGAAGGAACCAAGGAGCCTGCACTAACAGTCACGTATACAAGCCTCAGGGACAATATGGAGAATGGTATGAACTCTCCTATATACATATAACAAACCAGCATGTTGCATGAGAAAGTGTTGTTGAACTGTTGCTTGAGGGCTGGACCCTGCAATGACTTACTGGGACCAGCTGCCCGTTTACAGGTTGTGCTGTTCCTCCCTCCTTGTCCCTCCCTTCCTCCTCCTCTCTGCAGCAAGAGATGAGGTCTCTGCTTCATCTGTGGAGAAGGAGGTTTGGAGACTTGATGGACTGACTATGGCTCCCAGCTGAATGAAAGGAGAGGTATAGGCAAAACCACGGGGAGGAATGCATGAGAGAGAGCCTCCCCAAACATTCCTTTCTTCTGGTGCTGCTCCTGCCTCTGCTGGTAAAATCAAGAGGGAGGTGTCCCCTAGCCACCCTAAACTGCAGCTCCTTCCCAACATTCACTGCCCCTCAAAACAATTTCTTCCTCTTGCCACCAGCCAGGACTGACTGAGCCAATAATAAAAACTTTTTCAAGTACATCAGAAGCAGGAGGCCTGCTATAGAGTCATTTGGGCCGTTAGATGACCAGGGTGTGAAAGAGGTACTTAGGGAGGAAAAAGAACATTGCAGAGAAGCTGAATGAGTTCTTTGCTTCGGTGTTCACTGCAGAGGATGTTGGAGAGGTACCCACGCCGGAACCTTACTTTGCAGGTGATGAATTGGAAGAGCTATCACAAAGCAACGTGACTCTGGAGGAGGTTCTAGAGCAAACTGACAAACTAAATACTAACAAATCACCAGGACCAGATGGTATTCACCTCAGAGTTCTGAAGGAACTCAAATATGAAATTGCAGACCTACTGTTAGTAATTTGAAACCTATCATTAAAATCTGCCACTGTACCTGAGGACTGGAGGGTGGCAAATGTAACCCCAATATTTAAAAAGGAATCTAGAGGTGATCCTGGAAACTACAGACCAGTAAGCTTGACATCTGTGCAGGGAAAAATGGTGGAAACTATCATTAAGAACAGAATCGCTGGGCATATTGATAAACATGGCTTAATGGGGAAGAGTTAACATGGATTTAGCAAAGATAAGTCATGCCTCACTAATCGGTTGGAATTCTTTGAGGATGTAAATAAGCATGTGGACAAGGGAGACCCGGTAGATATAGTTTACCAGGATTTCCAGAAAGCATTTGATAAAGTCCCACATAAAAGACTCTTGAGAAAATTAAAAAGTTATGGGATAGGAGGTAGTGTCTTACTATGGATCGGTAACTGGTTAAAAGATAGGAAGCAAAGAGTAGGACTGAATGATCAGTTTTCACAATGGAGAGATGTAAAAAGTAGTGTGCCCAAGGGATCTGTATTGGAACCGGTGCTGTTTAATGTATTCATTCATGATGTGGAAAAGGGCGTTAAGAGTGAGGTAATCAGATTTGCAGATGACACCAAGTTATTCAAGGTAGTTAAAAGACGAGCAGACTGTGAGGAACTGCAACAGGATCTTATGAGATTGGGTGCCTGGGCATCTAAATGACAGGTGAGATTTAATGTGGACAAGTGCAAAGTGATGCACATCGGGAAAAATAACCCAAACTATGAGTACACAATGCTGGGTACTAAGATGGGAGTTACCACTCAGGAAAAGGATCTGGGAGTGATTATGGACAATCCTCAGCCCGATGTGCAGCAGCAGTTAAAAAAGCAAACAGAATGTTAGGAGTTTATTTGCAAAGGGATAGAGAATAAAACTGAGGATGTCATATGCCACCGAGACAGCATTGGTGGCCTTGGTCGACAATCTCTGCCGGGAGATGGATGCAGGATGGTCGACATTTCTTATCCTGGTAGATCTCTTGGCCACTTTTGACACCGTGGACCATGGGCTGCTGTTGAGATGGCTACGTGACCTGGGGGGGTCTGGACGGGACTGTTCTTGAATGGTTCCACTCATCCTCTCAGGGAGAAGCCAGTGGGTAGTGTTGGGAGCTGAAACATCTTGCCCCCACGCTTTATCCTGCGGTGTTCCGCAGGGTTCCATTCTGTCTCCATTATTATTTAATGTTTATATGCAGCCCTTGGAGGAGGTCATGAGAGGGTTTGGGGTGTGATGTCACCAATATGCTGATGATACTCAGCTGTACCTCTCTTTTTCAGCTGACCCAGACCCTGCTGTCTCGTTGCTATCTCAGTGTCTGGAGGCCGTGGCGGAGTGAATGTGGCAGAGCAGACTGAAGCTCAACCCCGATAAGACGGAGGTGATGGTGTTGGGGAGAGCGAGGGAGGCCCAGCGCAGCCTCCCTGATTGGAGGGGTTCGCCCTCCTATAGCTCAGCAGGTTCAGAGTCTGGGGGTGATATTGGACGCAGATCTCCACCTGGATCGACAGGTGGAGGTGGTGGCAAAGACTGCCTTCCGCCAGTTATATCTGGTGCGGAGGCTGCGCCCATATGTCTCCGGCCCGGACTTGGCCTCCCTCATCCATGCCTTGGTCACCTCGAGGTTGGACTACTGCAATGCGCTCTACATGGGGCTGCCCTTGTTTCTGGTTCGGAGGCTGCAGCTAGTGCAGAATGCGGCGGCCCGGCTCCTGTCGGGGACGGGTCACCGGGATCACATAACACCTGTGCTCCGGACTCTGCACTGGTTGCCGATAGCGTGCCGAGCCAGGTTCAAGGTATTGGTATTGATCTATAAGACCCTTCACGGTCTGGGCCCCTCGTACCTCAGGGACCGCCTCGCCCTCCGTGCCCCAGAGCGGCTCCTTCAGTCTGCCGGGGGTGCCTTCTTGGAGGTCCCCCGTGTTAAGCGGGGGGCCACAATGGAGAGGGCATTCTTGGTGGCGGGGCCATGCCTTTGGAATTCCCTCCCAGAGGAAGTTTGCCTAGCCCCAAGCCTTTTAACGTTCCGGCGAATTTGTAAAACCTGGCTGTTCGCCCAGGCCTTTGGGGAGTAGGGGAGAGTGGGTTAGGGGTTTTTAATCTCCTCCTACCCTTATTTATTGTTTTAGCGTGGCCTAGCCCTGTATTTGTTAATATTATTATGATTGTTTTAAATTTTATATGATTGTATTTTTATATTTTAAAATTTTTAGCCACCCCGAGCTGTTTTTAGGAGGGGCGGGATATAAATTGACTAAATAAATAAAGAATTCCTCTATACAAATCAATGGTGCGACTGCACTTGCAATATTGTGTGCAGTTCTGGTCACCTCAGCTCAAAAAAGACATAGCTCAACTAGAAAAGGTACAGAGAAGGGCAACGAGAATGATAAAGGGTATGGAACGGCTTCCGTACAAAGAGAGGCTTGACAAGCTGGGTCTCTTAAGCTTAGAGAAGACTGAGGGGACATGAAAGAGGTTTATAAAATCTTGAGTGGTGTGGAACGAGTAGATAGGGAATGATTATTTACCCACTCAAATAGTACTAGAACTAGGGGACACTCCATGAAACTAGCTGCCGGCAGATTTAAAACAAATAAAAGGAAGTACTTTTTCGCTCAACACATAATTAACTTATGAAATTTGTTGCCAGAGGATGTTGTCAAGGCCAGTAGTATAGCTGGGTTTAAAAAAGGACTGAGATAGGTTTTTAGAGATTAGGTCCATTAATGGCTATTAACCAAGTAGCTTACGGGATGAACGTTTTACTGTCGGGAGCTGGGAGTGAACAGCAGGGAATGGATTACCCATTGTGATGTTGGTTCTTCTCCCATGTGATCAAGATTGGCCACTGTCGGAGGACAGGATGCTGGGCTTGATGGACCATCAAAGCAAGCTAGTGGGCGAGGAGAAATACCAGCTGCTATTATTTTTCTTCTGTTGCATAAATGGCTACATACTTGGATGTTACAGGGTCCTTATCTCCAAGAAGGTACATTAATTGTTGAATTTTGGGCCTAGAGCCATCCCATCCAATAAGCTTTTGCAGTTGGCTGCGCTGGGCCTCATACAGCGGACATAATAAAATATAATGTGTTAGACCTTCAATCGCTATACCACACGGGCAAATCCTATCCATATATGGAATACCCTGGAGTCTCCTCAAAGAGACAGCTGTCTGCATTGCTTGTATCTGTAAACCAATGAATGCTCTCCTAAGGGCTGGGTCCAACATTTGATGCAAATAGGAAGCTCCACCCTTAGGGGGAATCCAATACTTATAGAACAGAGAGATCTGTGCTTTAGCAGCCAGCATCCTAAGCCCCTGGCTATCCACATCCGATATCCTCTGTTTTATCATCCTAATAGCTTGTCAATCAGTAAAATCCTGGAAAAAGACTTCAAAGAAACCCAGACACTGAAGTCTTTCTCTTACATCTAGCCACCAAGGATCCACTCCCCCTTCTATATCAGATTGTTTTTCTGTCAGGGACAAACTCAGCAGAGAGGAATCGACCAAGTTTCTATTTTTAGCCCAAAAGGTCAGCTTGCGCAGCTCAATCTGGGCCCATAAGGATGGGCTGCCCAACTCCAAGTAAATTATAGCTGCGCATGTCGCAGGGGGAATCCGCAGAGTCCTTCTCCAACAACCATTAATTAATGGTTGTAAGCTGGTAGTGGCACGAACCTCTTGACCTCAGATATGCGCACCATATAACATCTTTGCCATTAGTTTGGCATCCATGACTTTACTAACTGCCTTAATAGACCTTTGCCCATATCGGAAGAAAAAGCACTGGATCGTCAACACTTCCATTTTCACTTTCTGTCTATTTGCCACCATATGCGCAATCCATGTTCCACTGTATGACAAATGGATGCCAAGGTATCTATAAGAACGTACCTGTTCAATCACATATCCTTGCAATACCCAATTATATTTACCAAATCTCTTAGAAAATACCAGTATTTTAGTTTTATTATAATTTATAACAAGGTTCTTAGCTGAACACCTTTCCCCAAAATCCTTCAGAGCACGCTCCAGTCCGATCTTACTAAGGGACAACACCACCGTATCATACGTCCACATACATTAGCATATAGACTTCCTGAGTACCTATATGAGGGGGATGGTATCTCCCAGCATCTCTATGGTCTATAATAAGTGAGTTCACGTATATATTAAATAAAATCAGGGCCAACAAACATCCCTGATGAACCCCATGATAAATTGGCACTGGTTCCGAGAGGGCGCCCCCAGATGAAACTCTCACTTGCAAAAATGTATCCATATACATTGATTTATATAAGCCATAGCTTGGTCCTTGATATAGAGTAAAAGGCTGCAGAAAGATCTATAAAGGTTGCAAAAACCTTGCGCCCGCGTCGTTTATACTTGCTAATGATGTGACTAAGTATAAACACTTGACCCGTTGTTGACCTCTTGGACCTAAAGCTTGCTTGTTCCTCTGCCAAGACATTTTCTGTATCAACCCAAGATTGTACCTGATTCAATAGTAATCTGGCATACAGTTTTTTAATTATGCATAGGAGACTAATTGGTCTATAATTGCCTGAGTTTGCTGGATCACCCTTTTTTAAAGATGGGAACAACGATGCTAGCTTTCCAGCTCTCGGGAATATGAGCAGTATTGTTAACCAATGAAAAAAGATGTGCAATAGCCACCAACCACCATACAGGCAAGATCTTAAAAACCTCGCCTCGAATGAAATCTGGACCTGGGGCTTTACCAATCCTCAGTTTTTGTATTGCATCCTGCACCTCCCCTATAGTTATTGGTTCCCACAATGGTAGATTAGTATCAACATCATGCCTACACTCAAAATCGATGTCCTAAGCAGAGAACAACTTAGGCCCTTTTTACACAAATGCTCTAACACCCATTTTATGGGTGTTAGAGCGTGTGTAAAAAGGGCCTTAGTGAAATAATTGGTCCAAGTAGAGGGTGAAATTGCCATCTATGCTTTAAGAATCATGAATGTGCATTTGCAGTATATAGTATGAGCAAATTATATTTAGGACAGTATGTGAAATGGGTGCCAAGTTGCGAAGGGGAGTATGTGCCCCAGGAAAAGTATTTATTTTAGTGTGGACCTCTTTAAACCTGGTGATATCTGGGTTTAATTTTTCTGTTGGTTTTGTCACTGTTACATATATTTTGTGTGTTGTACATTTTGTTTATTATACCATTGCTATATGGAATTTTTATATAGCCATGTGGCTTCAATAAATTCATTCTTCTGTTGCAGGGGACACAAAGAACAGCAGGAGAATACATTTGCCCCCTACCATAACTACCTTCACACTGTAGCCAGAGCTTAGAAACTTGAGCAGAGTACTTGGTCTGCTCCTTCCCACCCTCCCTCAGCCCCCTCTCACACATCAGCTTCAGTACTGCTGCCAGAATCCCTCCCCAGTACTGCTTTTGGCCCTCTCCTCTTTCCATTTCCCAGTGCCTAAATACTGAACAGGTGCTATATACAGTTGAGATAGACACTGAATATTTACATTATTATTGCTGCTAATGTTGGCAGCAGCTTACTGCATGATTTTTTGGGTTTAAAGAAGTTTGCAGGCCAGAAATGACTGGAATCCGGCGGCTGGCCATGTGTGCATCACGAAGACCAGGCTGGACACTGAGTCAGGGCCAATTTTGGCTGACCTTGTTCCAGCTGGGTACTCCATGCAGCATCAGACACAGTCTGAGGGATGGGGGGGGAGGTGTGGGTATTATTTTTAGAGACACATGGTCCGTTAGGAGGTATTCGGTGCAGATGTCGCCAGGCATTGGGGGCCTCCATCATGTGATTGATTTGGCTGGAGATAGCTTAGGGCTGCTGCTAGTATACCGTGCACCTACCTGTACTGCAGCATCCCTGCACGCTCTAAGAGAACTGTGTTGGGGGTGGCCTTGCAGTCCCCGAGTGTGGTGGTCCTGGGGGACTTTCATATCCATGCCAACGCCAGTCTTGGGGGAGCAAAGCATGAGTTATTGCTGCCATGGGAACCATGGGACTGTCTCAGGTGATTGATGGCCTGACACACGATGGGGAACATACCCTGTACCTGGAATTCTGCAAGGGCCTTAAGACCGGAGATCCATTGGTGAGGAATGTGGTGTTGGAGCCCTTGTCATGGACGGATCATTACCTCCTTCAGGCCATTGTCCTGGCGCATGTCTTCCCTGGGAAGGTGTGGAGCCGGTTAAGATTGTTTGCCCCCGGAGACTTATGGAACCAGAAAGGTTCCAGAATGCTCTTGGGGAATTGCCCTCTGATCTCAACTATTCACTTGATGACCTTGTGACTTTGTGGAACACTTTGTTGTCCAAGGCCATCTATTGGGTGGCTCCTAGGTGTCAGCTCCCTATGCATCGGCTGCGCAGGTCCCCATGGCTTACAGAGGACCTGCACTGACTAAAGCAAGAAGGGCAGCGGTTAGAGCAATGGTGGCATCGTACTCGCACTGAAGCCGACAGATTGTGGCACAGAGCTAGTCTAAAATCCTATGCAGTGGCTGTGCAGGTAGCAAATAAGGGGTTTTTTGCTGCTGTCATAGCGTCTGTGAAGTCACGTCCAGCTGAGATTTTTCAGGTGTTGAGGGGGCTGGTCAGTCCAGCTTCCCAGTGCCTGGAACCAGAATTTTCCAGTGCTCACTGTGTTGTTGTTATTATTATTATTATTATTATTAACAAACATTTATGTAGCAACAGCAGTGTACCTGGCACTTTACAAAGTAATAAAATAGACACGGTCCCTGCCCCTAGGGCTTACAATCTGAGAGACAGGCGCTGGGGGAGAGACATAGGAAGGGGAACAGAGGGAGAGACAAGGGGTCTAACATTCATGAAGATGCGAGGTCTCAAGTGCACGTACTTGGCTTGGTTACGATGAGAATGACAGCAGGCAGGTCCATGTTGCAAGGATAAGGGTAAACCGATCGTAGGTATAGGAATAGTGGCTCAGCAGGATAAAGAGTCAGACAGAGCAGAGCGAAAGAGGTGAGTTTTAAGGAGAGATTTGAAGGTATGAAGGGAGGGGGCAAGGCGGATGTGGACAGGGAGGGAGTTCCAGGCATGGGGGGCAGCAAGTGAGAAGGGACGAAGGCGCTTAGGGGAGCAGGGAAGGCGTGGAAGGGTGAGAGAAGGGACAGAGGAGGAGCGAAGTGCACGGGCTGGAGTATGGAGGGCGATAAGTGCAGAGAGGTAGGGGGGAGCAAGGTTGTGAAGAGCTTTATAGGTGAAGACTAGGAGCTTGTGCAGGATTCGTTCAGGAAGGGGAAGCCAGTGAAGCGAAGAGAGGAGGGGCTGCACATGGTCGAAGCGACTGGCGAGGTAGATGACCCTGGCAGCAGAGTTTTGGACAGAGATGAGGGGAGAAAGGTGAGACCGGGGAAGGCCAGTGAGAAGGAGGTTACAGTAATCGAGGCGAGAGATGACCAGAGCATGAACAAGAGTTTTGGCAGACGAGACAGAGAGAAAAGGGCGAATCTTAGCAATGTTATGGAGGGAGAAGCGACAGGATTTAGCAACAGAGTCAATGTAGGGTTTAAAAGAAAGGGCTGAGTCAAAGATGAAGCCTAGGCTACGGGCTTGGG
Source organism: Sphenodon punctatus (assembly GCA_003113815.1). Classification (NCBI taxonomy): domain Eukaryota; kingdom Metazoa; phylum Chordata; class Lepidosauria; order Sphenodontia; family Sphenodontidae; genus Sphenodon; species Sphenodon punctatus. The sequence goes on from QEPC01012458.1 coordinate 597,769, forward strand.
GGACAGGCAGGATGGTGACTCCATCAATAGTTATTGACAGTGAGGAAGGAGAGGAAGGATGAGGGGGGAAGATAAGGAGTTCAGTTTTAGCCATGTTGAGTTTGAGTTGACGTTGAGACATCCAGGTAGAGATGTCAGAGAGACAGTTGATGAGACGAGCTTGAACAGAGGGAGAGAGAGAGGGAGTAGAGAGATAGAGTTGAGTGTCATCAGCATAGAGGTGGTATTGGAAGCCATGGGAGGCAATGAGTTTGCCTAAGGATGAGGTATAGATCGAGAAGAGGAGAGGGCCAAGAACAGAGCCTTGAGGAACACCAACTGAGAGGGGGAAAGAGGAGGAGGCGGAGTTGGAGAGAGACACATTAAAGGAGCGGTCAGAGAGGTAGGAGGAGAACCATTTATGGACAGAGCCACAAAAGCCAAGGGAGTGAAGGGAATCCAGCAAGAGTGTGATCAACTTGTTGACTATTTTGCAGGTAAAACTGTTCGTATTCACCTCAATTTGACACTGCACTGGTAGGAGAACCAGAGGCTTTGAATGCCCCATCTAGTCCTGTTTTATGGGTTCAGTTTCAGTGAGTTTTGTCCACCGATGCGAGAGATGTTCTGGGGGCTGTTTGGGTCACCTGTTGTGAACTAGACCCGTGCTCATCCTGGCTGGTCAAGGCCAGCCACGAGATGCTGGAGCCATTGCTGGCAGGGTACGTCAATGCCTCCCTTTGGGAGGGCAGAGTGTCTGAAGAAGAATGTGGTATGGCCTCTGCTCAAAAAACCATCACTTGACATTAACTCCCTGGCCAGCTATCAGCCGATCTCTAACCTTCCCTTTTTAGGGAAGGTTATTGAACAGGTAGTGGCCTGGCATTTGGATCGCATCCATTTTCTGGATCCCTCGCAGTCCAGCTTTCATCCGGGTTATGGCACTGAGACTGCACTTGTGGCTTTGGTTGACAACCTTCGCTGAGAGTTCAATCAGGGCCGTCGCCCCTTCTGATTCTGTTAGATCTGTCAGCGGCATTCAACACGGTTGACCATGAGATGTTGGTGACTCACCTGTGGGGCCGGGACTGTTCTTGAATGGTTCCGTTCCTTCCTTGCCGGGAGGACTCAGCATGTGGTGTTGGGGAATTTTTCATCTTCCCCCAGGACGTCATGTGTGGAGTACTGGAAGGTTCTATTCTGTTTCCTCTCTTGTTCAACATGGACATGCAGCCACTGAGTGAGGTCGTGAGAGGGTTTGATGTTCAGTGTCCTCAATATGCTGATGACACCCAACTCTACCTCTCTTTTTCAGCTGATCCAGGACTGGCAGTCTCAGTGCTTACTCGGTGTTTGGAGGCTGTGGGGGACTGGATGAGGGTGAACCATCTGAAGCTGAATCCCGACAAGATGGAGGTGATGTTGGTGGGAGGGGCTGAGGGGTTGGTGGCCCCCATCATTGATGGGGTTCACCCCTCCTTGGTCCCCCAGGTTTGTAGTCTGATGGTGCTCCTTGATTCACATCTCCACCTGGATCCCCAGGTGCTGGCTGTGGCAAGGAGTGCTTTTGGCCAATTACATCTTGTCCGACGCCTTCGGCCGTATGTCACAGACTCTAACCTGGCCACTCTCATCTATGCCTTTATCGCCTCAGGATTAGACTACTGTAATGTGTTTTACATGGGGCTATCCTTGGTGATGGTCCAGAGACTGTAGCTGGTGCAGAACCTGGCGACACATCTGACAGGGACGGGTCATCATGAGCATATAATACCTGTGCTCCATTGGTTGCACTGGCTGCCTATAGTCTTCCAGGACTGGTTCAAGGTGTTGGCATTGACCTGTAAAGCCCTACACGATCTGGGCCCCACCTACCTGCGGGACTGCCTTACCCCCTGAATTCTGGATTGACCCCTGTGGTTGGCTGGGGGCACCTTTCTCAAGGTCCCTCGAGTTTCTCGGGTGGTAAAAATGTAGAGGGTGTTCTTGGTGGCCGGTTGTGGAACTCCCTCCCAGTGATCATTTGTCTGGCCCCAGATCTCCCCTCCTTCTGATGACAATGTAAGACCTGGCTGTTCTGCCAGGCTTTTGAGGGGGGAGATAGGTAGTGGGTGGGAGGGTTGGGGTTATAGCTCCTTTTAGTGGTATTTTTAATAGATTTATTAATGTTTTAAATGATATATGTTTTATATTTTACTGTTTTTGATCATGTATTTTATGTTGTACGCCGCCCCGAGCTGCCTTTGTGCTGGCAGGTGTGGGATAGTAAGTTTATGTAAATTAATTAATTAATTAATTAAAATAAATAATATCCTCTTAAATTCATTCTTGTTTCAGCATCCATAATGCTTTGTCTTAGCTATCTCCCTTCTCAACTGTTGTAATTTTTTCTCTTGCCTCTCTTTTTGTCTCTCTTGTCTTTCCCTTTCTCCTACTTCCAGTCTTTGCAAAACACTGCTGCTAAAATCCTCTGGCTCTCCCATTCTTCGGATGTATCACTCCCCTCTTTGGATACTTGCCACATCAAAGCTGCTTATCCTCTTACCCCCAATTGAAGTTTGTGTATGTGTATTTGATTAATAATAATGAGGCTTATTTAGAAAGAAAAGCAAATTCAGACAGAAGTGCTGTCTGTGGTCAATATGAGCGCATGGTAGGCCCTCCGTAAATAATAAATTAATGATTTCTAATCTAAGCTAGAGTGTTTTCATGTGAGATGATAGCCCACATTAGCCCACATCAGGTGCACTCGTTTATTAGGTGGCTGCGAGATGTTAGCCCATATCTGCCATGTAGCCACCACCGACGGTGGAGTCCAGGGACATCGTGGGCCCACCATGCAGATGAGTCTGGGCTAATAGGAACCCACGTGGCTACATCCCATCAGTTAGATTCATCTGCAGCCTCGCCCTCATCTAGGTCTGCCAGTACCATTGAGTCACACGTAGCTCATCTGGAATTGCTAACAGCCGACGGGGAGAGGAGAGTGCAATTGCGCCCAAGGCCACTGACAGCTGGCAGGGAGAGGAGAGCGTAATTGCACCTGGGCCACTGTCCTCCTCTCCCCACCAGCTGCCATTGGCAAGGGGATTGAGCACGCTTCCCTCTCCCCACTGGTTGTCAGCGGCCCAGGGACATGGAGATCGCTGGCACCACTGAGTAGAGACTGCTGCAATCACATGAAATGTAGGCAGGAGTTTGCCCGTTTATTATGTTGGCCATGCTAAACATGTGAGTGGGGGTGCATGGGGACTGCCCAGACTAAACATGGGCTCCAGCAGGCTAACTTCCCATCTGTTTTCACTCTCTAACTCATTCAGTGGCCTGAACAATATAATGTGCCTTGTGCTTCAGTGTCTCCTTCTACAAAACAAAGCTTGTATCATTTATTTGTACTGTGGTAGTGACCATGAATCAGGTACTATAAAGACAAGTAATGAAGAAGACCATCTAGTTGTCACAACAGATGGATAGAACAAAGAGACATGGATGGGAAAACAAGGAAGATAATAAGGTCATAAGACATGCCATACTGGGTCAGACCAATGGTCCATTGAGCCCAGCTTCCTGTTTCCAACAGTGGCCACCCTTGGTTGCTTTGAAGAAGTACCCAACAGGTCATAATGGAGTGATCCATTCCCTGCTGTTCAAACTCAGCTCCTGAGCCAATCAGGTGCCTATTGGGGGTGCCCAAAAATGTAGGTATACCTGTGGGTAGCAAATGTGCTACCCACTGCTGCTCTGATCTGGAGGTCAGGCAACAGAAAATGTATCATGCTGCTCTATGAGTTTGCTCATGCTGCTGCTGTTTGTTCTGAGCCCTGCCTCCTGATGTGTACTAGTGTAATTGTGTGGGGCTTGCAATGCACACAGCTCAAACACTGCCTGGGTACTGTCTACACTAATTGGGTTGGATTTATGGCCCGCTTCTCATAAAGCGCCTCAAGCAGCCATTGCTGCTGTTCTATAAAACAGCAGAAAGGAAACCCATTTCTAAACAGCTTCCATCAGACAGGATTTTCTTGTCGGGGTATGGGAGATATGACATATTTAAACTACTCTATAAAGAGTTTTATTGAGTTGGTACCCATTAACCTGGTCTTAGTGAAACCCCCTTTCATGTCACTGGACTTTGGAGAGCCACCCTCTCCACTGCACTGCACTGCACACAGGAAGCATATCATTTTGATCATTTGGAGACAAATTGTAGCATGGCGCTTCACATGTGAACAAGTGTGTGAAAAGGAGGACTATTCAAGGATCTTGTTCCTCACTTGACTGGCTGAGTACAACTGCACGCCTGTTGTTTCCCTTCTTTTTGCACTTGAGTGCTCAGCAAGACAGTAGGAACATGCTCCAGTAATCTCTCACATATAGAGAGGCCAGCAGAATTGTCTGGTGGGGGAAGTAACTTGCACTCAGACCTGGCCTTAGAGTGGGGCAGCTTCCTCAGGCCCCACGTTGGGGAGCTCCCCACTGAGCCCCAGGAGCGGCAGTGGGGTTCTGCTGCCTCTCCTGAGCAGGTGCTTCCTGTGGGGCCAGCCCCATGGTGAAAGGGGCCCCACAGAAGCACCTTCTCTGTGGGAAGAGTCACCCTCAGGAGCAGCAGTATACTACTTATGTGTAGACCTGGTCCTGTCCTCTGTTGCAACAGTCGTACCCAGGGCCCTGCCATATGCCATATCTTAACGCTGGTCCCCTTTGCATTCCTTTAAGGCATGCAGCAGCCCATCACCCGTCCCCCTCATGCATGCTGAGGATAGTGTGGCTCCGTGTCTGCAAACATGCGGGGCTATCTTAAAGGCACAATCTTTATATAATTCTTTGGCTTTATATATCTTATGATCCTATGCTTAGTCCACCAAGCTCTTTCATTCTTCCTGGATCATGACTTCCTGCAGAAAAAAACAACCTACAGGAAGGGTCCCAGATGGAGGAAATCTCCACTAGAATCCCCTCAAGTGATCATCCCAAATCGTACCATTGGGGCGTGGGTGGGTTGTTTGGTTTCTTGAAGAAAAGGTTACAAAGCCTGCTCCCATATGTAGTAGATCTACAAATCCACTGGATGCTGAGACTTTCTGTGCCTCTGCTGGCTTTGCGCCCCCTCCCCCCCGCTCCCTCCCGCCTTCAGCTCCTTGGTAGTATATCTCCATTACATTGGGTATTTTCAGACATGACGAGGCCAATATTGGCCCCGTCATGGAATCACCTATTGATCCCCCACCGGGATCAAAACGGCACGGCCAACAGACGTGCCGGCTGGTCCCGGTGGAGAATCGGGGGAGGGGGTGGGGCTGCACCGCTCAACATGCGGACGCACAGCCCCACCCCCCCACACTCCCTAGGCCCCCCACCCTCTGAGAGACAGGCGGGCGCCCCCCCCAGGGCATTGATCATGGCCCGGAATCAGTGGCGGACATGGCTACTGATTCCGGGCTGTGGTCAGGGGACAGACATGACGACCCTGTTGATCACAGGCAGGAATCTCATTGACCATGCAAACGGCCTTGGTCTGGGCAGGAGGGCCGTTTGCGTGGTCAGAGAGATTCCGCCCGTGATTCACGGGGGTGAACATCTGGCGGGAATCACGTTTTGTCCCAACAGACGTTACGGTCCCTTGCTCACCATTTATTTATTTTTATTTATTTCTAGATTTATATCCCGCCCCTCCTGAGAACAGCTCGGGGCGACTTCCAACAAAAAATATAAAATACATATAAAATCATTTAAAACACATCAAAAATACATAAAGTATTAAAACAGGGCCCGGGAAACATTTTAAACAATAAAATAGGGTAGGAGAGATAAAACCCCATTAACCCACCTTCCCACCCTCCCCAAAGGCCTGGGCGAACAGCCAGGTTTTACATCTTCGCCGGAATATCAAAAGGCTTGGGGCCAGGCGAGCTTCCTCCAGGGTGGGGTATTCACCAGGGTGGCATATTCCTCCATGTGGGTATTCACCATGGTTGAGCGTGGGATCGTAACATCTGAAAATACCCATTGTCTCCTGCAGCTCCATGGCAATGGATCTTTATTACAGCCGTGCTATCTGGAACCCACCTTGGTCAGACTGGAGGAGAGGGACCATTTGTACTCCTTCAGCTCATCCCAAGATCATACAGTCCTCTTCTCTTAGCCATATGGACCACAGAACCTGCAGAGAAGCCTTTGCTTGATGCAGAAAATTAGGGGAGGGTAATGTCACATGGGTTGCAGAGCCACATTCTGCACCCAATTGAAGAGGTCAGAGAATGGAATCCATTCACACACAAATGGCTCTAGTGAGGATGATCTGGAACATATTGATGTTTCTTTGGTAAAAAATTTCACTCGCTTGACAGAGGAGAATGAAGCCCAGAGGTTTTGTGTTTATATACACATAGAAGCTTCACTAGGATGTATTAAACAAACTGAATTAAACTGATGCAACTTTGTATGGACAGAAAATTGCATCAGTTTATTGGTTTAAGCCCATCTATTTATTTAAGCATTTTAGCAAATCCAGGACGGGGTTCTTGCTTGCCCCTTTAGGACATTTCTTCAGTTGCCAAGAATTTGACCCTGGAAATTTGGTGGAGTTTGCTTCCCTGACACAAGTATACAGTCATTTCCAAAATTAAGAACTGCTGGTTTAATGGTTTACTATAAGCTTGGAAATTTCATTTCTGCAATATACTGAGTCCCTGTGCTTTGGCATTAAAGGAGCAGATAAACCCCAACAAGAAGACGCAAGCAAGCAGGAAAAAAGTCAAGTCTCTTGAATTGTTGATGCAAAAGCAACTTGGTTGTTTTCCTCACTGGCTCTTTTCCTGGGCTCTGAAGCAGCTGAAAAAACAACCCTTCTACATTTACAATAAGAAGGGAAATTCTGGCATGAATATTGTCCGTCCCAGACATTTGGCACAATCAGAGGAAAGATTTGTTTAGCTTAGCAGTGGTTCTATTAGTACATGAATGTAATTGAACCTTCCGAAATAATCACTTCCCTGTTGAATGACACTGTTGATTCAATAGGTTTCCTTCTCACTTCTCAGCTATGCTCTTTCATGCAAATGTAGTTGTCAGTTACACAGAGATTTCTATTGGGAATCTGTGACTAGCAGAACAGGCAAATTTTTCTGTGTCTGCTTCAACATAGATATCTGTAGCAGATAAAGATTAATTTCAGGAATGTGCTACATTCAGTGGTTTGTCCGTGGCTTCCAAAACACATGCTGGCCATGGTTTTTTTTATTTATTAAAGTAATTGTGTATGTATATTTCTATGTGTATTACTACCTCTTCCTTCCCTGTCACTGGAGTGACTGAGAAGAACAAAAGATGAGACGGGGTAAATCTACCTAAAAGAAAAAGGATCCCATTCACTGATCAAAAGGGCAAATGCATTTCTTTTTTAGGGGGAAAAAAACAACTGAGAAAACTTCACATAAAGGGGAGTCTGGGAAGGATAAAGCAAACTAAGGAGCAGCCTACATTAAGTCCTCTGTCCTTCCTGATGGAATCTGTTACATTAATATTTACACCAACCCTTCAGAAAAAGTACCAGCTGTTGTCATAAACCTGCTGATTTATGGCACCTCTATGGCTACCTCATTGATCCTGATAAATTGTTTGAAAAGTCATGATGTAAAGGAAGTCATGGTGGTGTTAGCCAAGTTGATTTTTGGTTTCAGTGTAATAATACTATACATTGTGCATTGAGAGTTTTACCTGTCTGGAATGCACAGGGGAGATGATGTGGGGACATTGATTTTGTGCGTCAAATTTAACAAGTTTATTTTATCAAAGTAATGCAAAATAGGAACTTTTATTAATAGTTTATTAACTTTTTATTAATAGTTCTTTAACTTCTCCACAGTTTGAAGGTGTCACTTTCTGTAGCCATTCACACACTCTATGGTGTAATTAACTTCTGTGGGATATTTTCTGTACAAATCTGTGTTAAGTACATCACCATTCCTAGGAAGCTCCATAATTCTTGCTTTTTGAGATTGTAGTGTTTTCATGTTGGACAGTATTTTAGTGTGATTTGTCCTCCGCTACCCTCCAGATAATATAGGTCTCAAATATCTTAGCTTTAGTATTTCTATATGGCATGGAACTTTCTTTTGTACATGACAGACTTTCCTTGGATGAATTTTATATTCTTCCTTGATCTCTGGTTTAGCTACAAACCCAGACTATCAGTGTTAAGAACATCACCATCTATTCCTCTAAGGATGTTTTTAAACAAGACAGGTGGGCGGGTGTGTGTGTGTGTGTGTGTGTCCATGATAGGTGCTGGGGGAGGGTGTGTGGGTCTCATGCTCAGGGGAGTGCTTCACACAAGCGGCCCCACACACAGCCACCCTGCCCATGCACCACCCACCCCATCCCTGCACAGGGCACTCTAGCTTTTTGCCAACAGCCCCAGGGGGGGCGGGGGGGCACAGGAGCGTGCACCAGCCCCTCACCACACACACACACACGAAATTCACACGGGAACAGGCAGTCCTTGCGTGGGGCCGTCTCGTTTAAAAACACACTAAGATTCTTTTGTGGAACACCCCTAGTACATTTAAAGATGCTGAAAGGTAACTGTTGGAAGCAGTATCTGTCAAATGTTGTGATAAATGTTGTATACCATGGACTATCCTCATCCAGGGAATTTGCTAAAATCCACTGAATACATCCAAAACACTGAAGTATTTAGTTCCAGTCAGTCTGATACTTATTTCTTCCACGTTTGTGAGCTGAAAGTTCTTTTCCTGTTTAACTTTGCTAGGCTCCTTTGGATCTGGATACATTTTTGTGAACCTGTTTATGTTTTTTTATAAATACATTTGCCCAGTGAGTTAGTTCACTGATTCTCTGTTATGCTAAGATGCCCTAAATCCCATCTTAGAGTGGAGATTTTGCGACGGCTGGAGGATATAGCTGGGGAAGAACAGCTTGCACAGGCAGCCTCCAGTAAAGTGGCCCCTTTCTACGCCAAGCTGAAAGAGACCTGGGGCAAAGAAAAATACCTGACTAGTCTTTGCAACTTTAAAACGCGAAGGACGTATACACTCTGTCGGTTCCAACTAATGCCCTCTAAAGTGCTTGAAGGGCGGTACAGCCAGATTCCTTGGGCCGCCCGTAAATGCCCGTGCGGGTTGAACCAAATTGATGATGTGTACCATGTAATTTTTGATTGCCAGTTTACAGAAGCTGTGAGGATCAAGTGGCTGAATAAGATTCTGGGCGGGAAAAAGTTCTGGCCGGGCAATTATCGTCTTCAGTTTGTATCCGCCAGGGAAGGGAAGCAAGTGAGAGAGAGAGAGGCTATATGCTATCCCGAATGCTTGAAGCCAGGCAAAAGTCTGGCAGATTTAAGATTGTGGGTAAGGAGTCAGGGGGCTTGACATCATGTATTTGACTAATTAATCCAACTGACCTGGCCTATCGATATGGGATATTTACAGATAAAACTATAAACGATGTCTAAAAATATCACTTTCATTGTTGCTCTGGGATGAGAGTGGGGGGGGAGGTGGGGGTGGCATGGTGGGCTTGCTGGTCAATCTGCCTCGGTCATAGCTTATTGTTAACGGGTATGTACAAATATAGCTTATATAAATTCGGCACATGAACTTTAAGCATTCTATGTACTTTGTTGATCTCAGATGTATGTTCTGTTTTATTTGTTTTATTATTTTGACTGCTTGGCAATAAGCTTGCGGTTATGCCATTAATAAATATATTGATTGATAAGATGCCCTACAAGACATCTTAGGAGGAGTCTTCCAATTTAGAGGCCCCTGCAATGGTGCAGAGCCAACAGAGAAGGTGCTATGTGCTTTCTAGACCCCTGGTTCTCAAACTGGGGGACAGGTCCCCAAAGGGGTGTGGAAGGTATTTGGGGGGTGGGCAGGTGGCATGGCAAACACCTAGCTCCTTTCTGACTGAGTTAAGTAGAATCGCTTTTTTGAAAAATGTGGGGGGCAGAGTAAAAGACGAGAGAGAAAGTGGGGGGAGTGTTAAAAATAGGAGTGGGAGAAGGGGGAGAGGAAAGGAGAGAGCAGGGTGTTTGTGTGGCGGTAGTGGTCACTGGGGGCCTCAGTTGCCACCCATAAGTGAAAGGGGGGCACGGATCAAAAATGTTTGAGAACCACTGTTCAGTACAGCAGTTTCATTTAATGAAAGGGGAAAATGTCTAGAACTACCCTGCAGCATGGGAGTTCCGACCAGCTTTAATGGACATTTGGTGTGGTTGACAGCTGATATAGTTTAGAACAGTCTTCAGATACTGCTCATGTACATCACAGAGTGGCTAGATGTCTGGAAGAGCCCAGGGTAAAATGGATTAATTTAACCCACCTTTGCAGCGTTTCCCTCTGCACCTGCACTCAGTGCTTCTCAGCTGCTACTGCTGCTATGTATTCGTTTTTGAGTGCAAATGGGTGGGGTGATAACTGTGGTTTCCTTAGGGTATGAACGGAAATAATAAGTTCTTAATGCAACCGTTGAATGTTTCTTCAGATTCTTTTAGTATATCATTAACAGTTGCATCATTATAAAGTCTATATATATCTTCACTTCCATTATGAAATCTTAACTCACAAACATTAAAGTAACACTTTCAAAAGCACTTGTACAGCTTGGTGGCTTAAGTTCCATTGACATTCAAACTCTTGAGAGAATATACCTGCCATGTTGGTCCCAAGTACAAGATATGGAGACAAAGTAGTTTAGATGAGATCTTTTATTGGACCCACTTCAGTCAGTGAGAGTATGCAAGCTTTCGGGCCATGCAGTGCTCTTCCCTAGGCTGAACTCCTAATTACTTAAATCACTTTTGAAAATGTAACATAGCAGGGACGTAGCTATAATAGGTGCAGTGCACTGGGGCCCATGAGCCTGGCTGGCCCACACATGTAGAATGCATGTACACACTGGAATGAAGTGCCCCAGGAAAGGGCCCATTCCATCCTCCTCACCAGGCCCTGTTCCCACCTAGCTACGCACCTTGGAATTAGCTTGCAGTTATCAAACCATTTAGTCCAGAGTAGCCCCATTGATTTCAATTGGACTATTCCGGAGTAAGTAGTTTGAGGTTTGGGCCTTAGGTCAGAGGGTCCCAAAATGTGGATCATGACCCCAAGTGGGTTGTGCCATCTGTGGAGAGGGTCACAATCTTGATTGCTATTTGATATATTTTGGATGGCTTTGCTGCTGCCCGTAGTCACGGGGTTATATTTAACTCTCAACGTGGGGTTGCCCTTGATGAGTGTTCATAAGCTGCAGCTGGTGCAGACTGTGACAACTTGCCTCCTTTTTGGCGTGAGGCTCCATGACCACATGACACCGGTGGTCCATACTCTCTACTGGCTCCCTATAGCTTTCTGGGCACAATTTAAGGTACTGGTTTTGACTTCCAAAAGCCATAAATGGTCTGTGCCCCATATATCTGAGAGACCACCTGTCCTTCCATACCCCCATTGCGTCCCCTGCAATTGACTGGGAGCGCCTTCTTGTCTTGTTCGTATATTGAGGGCTCACAGGGAGGCATTCTTGGTTGCAGCCCCGATGCTATGGACCTCCCTTCCCCCAGAGGTTCATTTGAGCCGCCTGAGCATCTTTTAGAGGCGGTGTAAGACCTTCCTGTTTCTAAAGGCATTTGGTGGGCATGGGGGTTTTGGGTACTGCTGGATTTCTGGGTAGGAGGGGGGGGGGGGTTGGGATAGGGTTGTGAGGGGGGTTTGGATGTGGGTTAGGGGGAAAGTGTGTGTATGGGCAACAGGCAGCCAGATGCTGGGAGGGTGTATATGAGGGGACAAGGCTCTGAGTCAGCCAAGGGTAGGAAGCAGTGTGTTTATAGGAGGAGACACCCAGGTGCTGGGAAGTGGGAGGGGGGCGATATATGTGGAAGAGATTGAGAGATGGGTGATGTGTATTCAGGGACAAGGTTTTACGGACAGCTACTGCCTGAGGAGGAACTATAAATGAAGGAGAAATTGTGACCACAGTGAAGACACAGATCAAGTCCATAATATTGGGGTGTGGAGGAGCTTGCTGTCCTCAGCTTCAATGTTGTCCCCAGCCTTCAGAGAAAGAGGATTGGGCTGAAAGACCAAGGCAAAGTGTGGGTGCATGGAATCTTAAGTTGTAAGCAAGCACAATATGTGAGATTGTACGTCTTTACTGCTTACATGGTGCACAATTTAAGGCTGCTACTACTACTACTACTACTTATCATTTCTATAGCACTACTAAGTCGTACTTAGTGCTGTACAGATACACATAACATATGTGTATCTTGGCTGCCCGAGGCGGCAGCTGGTGCAGAATGCCGCAACCTGTCTCCTTACCGGGCTAGGTTCAAGGTGCTGGTTTTGACCTTTAAAGCCCTTCACAGCCTGGGCCCTGCCTATCTGCGGGATCGCCTCACTCCCCATGTGGCCATGCGACCCCTGAGATCGTCCGTGGGGACCTTTTTGGAGGTTCCCCGGGCGAGACGGGTAGCCACTGATGTGAGATCTTTTTCGGTGGCTGCCCCTGTGCTGTGGAATTCACTCCCGGAGGAGGCTCAGTTGGCCCCCACCCTCCTGTCATTTCAACGTTTGTGTAAGACCTGGCTGTTCTGCCAGGCTTTTGGTGAGGGGGCGGGGTAGGGTTGGGGTTTGGGAAGGAGGGTGTGTTTTTATTACTTGTCTTAAAATTTGTAGATTTATTTTAAAATGTTTTATTATTGAAAAAAAGATTGTGCATGTTGTTCGCCGCCCCGAGCTGCCTTTGGGCAAGAGGGGTGGGATATAAGTTTTGAATAAATAAAAAAAATTAAAAAAAATAAAAACATGGAGCTTACAATCTAATCAAGACACAAAGACATAGACAACTACAAATAAGAGTCTTCATATGAATAATGGACTCCAGGATGCAGGTATTCAGTAAATTTATTTATTTCAGTTAAAATGGTTGATATCCACAAGGCCGTGATATGGATAGGGCCTGGGTTCATGATTTAAAAGCAATCTCAAAGAAGTGGGCCTTTAGGCGGGACTTAAATATGGACAGGGAGGCGGCCTGACATACCACCTCAGGATGTTTGTTTCAAGCATACGGTGCAGCAAGGTGGAAAGCGCGGAGTAGGAAGTCAGTGATGGAGGAGAAGGGCACAGATAATTGTATTTATTTATTTATTTATTTATTAAATTTGTACCCTGCCCCTCCTGAAACACAGATAAGAGCATCTTGTCTGATGAATGGAGGCAGGGGCGGATTGGGAACTCAAAGAGGACCGGGAAAATATAGTCTTAGTGGCCCTGTGCTGGCGGTGCGCCAGAAATGGGCCAAGGAGGCGTGGCTTGGGACGGGCAGAGTGCACCAGATTTGGGGCCTATCAGAGCTCAGTCCCCAGACTCAGATCCTCAGCAGCCTGGCAGGGGTGAGTGGGAGGTTATGGGGGGCTGGCAGGGGGGACACTGCCACTGGTGAGGGTACTGGCCCTCATTTCAGTGCTCTGCCTACCCAAATCACTCCGTTTCAGTGCTTAGTGGCCCCCAACCAAAAAATCACTCTGTCCCTTGCTATGCATCCTACAGTAAGGCTTCTTCATTCCTACACCAACTGCACTAGTATTCCACAGGCCCTGTGTTTAGCTTAGCAAAGAGAAGACTAAGGGGATAATTGATACCAGATTCCAATATCTACATTATTGTATATTAATGCATCATTCCTTGTACCTGTAGTAATGCTGCACTGGAACACAATTAAGGAACAGCCTTGAAGGAATGCACTCAGGATTAGCTTAGCAAAGAGAAGACTAAGGGGAGAATTGATACCAGACTTCCTACCACTCAGGTCTAGCTTAGCAAAGAGAAAACTAAGGGGAGAATTGATACCAGACTTCCAATATCTACATTATTGTATATTAAGGCATCATTCCTTGCACCTGCAGTGATGCTGTACTTGAACACAATTAAGGAACAGCCTTGAAGGAATGCACCCTTTCTGCTAACGCACGGCTGCCTTCTCACACAACATTCCTACCACTCAGGATTCGCTTAGCAAAGAGAAGACTCAGGGGAGAATTGATACCAGACTTCCAATATCTACATTATTGAATATTAAGGCATCATTCCTTGCACCTGTCATTCCTTGCCCCTCCAAGCCGGCCCCCCAAGCCAGCCCTCCAAGCCCCCCGCTGGCCCCACAAGCCGCCCCCACAAGCCCCCTGCCAGCCCCACAAGCTGGCCCCACAAGCCGGCCCAACAAGCCCCCCTGGACCCTCCAATCCGGCCCAATAAGAACCCCCATGCCCCAAGCAGGCCCAACAAGCCCCCCAGATTCCCCAAGCAGGCCTAAGCCCCACCCCCCCGGCCCCCAGGCAGGCCCCACCTGCTGCCCCGCAGCTCGTGCTCTGTTGCCGCTCTCGCTGCCAGTGCCTGCTGCTGCTCCACGCTGCTCGGCTCCTGCCGCTGCCACTGCTCTCCACACTCTGAGTCTGGCCACCTGCTCCCACACCTCTGCCACGAGGCCCTCCTGGAAGTTGCTTTTATACTACTTCCAGGAGGGAGCGAGAAGGGGCCAGACTCTCCCGGAAGTAGTATAAAAGCAACTTCCGGGAGGGTGAAGACTTGTGGCGGGGGGGGGGGAGGAGGAATCCTCCCGGTGGGTTGAATGGCCAATCCACCCCTGAATGGAGGTCATGAGTAGGGGATGTAGAGAGAGATAAGAGAGGAGAAGTACTGAGGAGCTGCAGAGTGAAGACACTTGTAGATGAGTAGGAGAAGCTTGAACTGTATGCAGAAGCAGATGGGGAGTTAGTGTAGTGATTTGAGAGGGTTTACATGGTCGTAACTGTGCAAGGAAGGTGAGTCTTGCAACTGAATTTTGAATAGACTATTGTGGAGATAAGTAGCTCAGTGAGAGACCTGTGAGAAGCAGGTTGCAATAGTCTAAGTGGGATGTGATGAGAGAATGGATTAGGGTTTTAGCAGTGTGTTCAGACAGGAAGGGATGGATTTTGGCAGTATTATAGAGAGAGAAATTTCAAGTTTTGGCAGTGTTTTGGATATGAGCCAAGAAGGAGTGAGAGGCGTTAAAGATGACCCCAAGGTTGCGGGCTGAGGGGACTGGGTGGATAAGTGTTCTCTACAGAGATGGAGAGAGGTGGGAGAGAGAAGAGGGTTTAGGAGGAAAGATAAGAACTTCTGTCTTGGCCATGTTAAGTTTAAGGTGGCGGTGAGACATTCAAGCAGCTACATCACAGGCAGGCTGAGATTTGGGACTGAATTCTGGGTGATAGTTCTGGTACAGAGAGGTAGATCTGAGAATCATCAGCATAAAGATGGTACTGAAAGGCATAGGAGATCAGAGCACCAAGGGAACAAGCAAAGGTAATTCATGCCTCACTAATCGGTTGGAATTCTTTGAGGGTGTAGATAAGCATGTGCACAAGGGAGACCCAGCAGATATAGTGTATCTGGATTTCCAGAAAGCATTTGATAAGGTTCCACATAAAGGACTCTTGAGAAAATTAAAAAGTCATGGGATAGGAGGTAGTGTCTTACTATGGATCGGTCACTGGTTAAAGGATAGGAAGCAAAGAGTAGGACTAAATGGTCAGTTTTCACAATGGAGTGATGTAAAAAGTGATGTGTCCCAGGGATCTGTATTGAGACCAGTGCTGTTTAATGTATTCATTAATGATCTGGGAAAGGGCGTTAAGAGTAAGGTGATCAAATTTGCAGATGACACCAAATTATTCAAGGTAGTTAAAACATGAGCAGACTGTGAAGAACTGCAACATGATCTTACGAGACTGGGTGCCTGGGCATCTAAATGGCAGATGAGATTTATTATTATTATTATTATCAAACATTTATATANTCATGCCTACGGCATTTAATGTGGACAAGTGAAAAGTGACGCACATAGGGAAAAATAATCCAAACTATGAGTATATAATGCTGGGTACTAAGCTAGGAGTTACCACCCAGGAAAAGAATCTGGGAGTGATTGTGGATAATACTCTGAAATCCTCAGACCAGTGTGCAGCAGCAGTCAAAAAAGCAAACAGAATGTTAGGAGTTATTTGCAAAGGGATAGAGAATAAAACAGAGGATGTCATAATGCCTCTATACAAAAAATGGTGTGACTGCACCTGGAATATTGTGTGCAGTTCTGGTCACCCCATCTCAAAAAAGACATCGCTGAACTAGAAAAGGTACAGAGAAGGGCAACGAGAATGATAACGGGTATGGAACGGCTTCCGTACAAAGAGAGGCTTGACAAGCTGGGTCTCTTCAGCTTAGAGAAGAGAAGACTGAGAGAGGACATGATAGAGCTTTATAAAATCTTGAGTGGTGTGGAACGAGTAGATAGGGAATGGTTATTTACCCACTCAAGTAGTACTAGAACTAGGGGAAACTCCATGAAATTAGTTGCCGGCAGATTTAAAACAAATAAAAGGAAATACTTTTTCACTCAATGCATAATTAACTTATGGAATTTGTTGCCAGAGGATGTTGTCAAGGCCAGTAGTAAAGTTGTGTTTAAAAAGGGCTGGATAAGTTCTTGGAGAGTAGGTCCGTTAATGGCTATTAACCAAGTAGCTTACGGAATGAAGTTCTTACTGTTGGGACCTGGGAGTGAACAACGGGGAATGAATTGCCTGTTGTGACGGTTGGTTCTTCTCCCATGTGATCGAGATTGGCCACTGTCGGAGAACAGGATGCTGTGCTTGATGTACCATTGGTCTGACTCAGTATGGCACTACTTATGTTCTTAAGTGTAGAGGGAGAAGAGGGCCCAAGACTGAGCCCTGGGTACACCAATTGATAGTGGGGTAGCAGCAGAAGATGATCCATCAAAGGATCCACTATATATGCCGTGGGAGAGGTAAGAGGAGAAGCAGGCGGGAGCCTTAACTTACTATTTCCATGCTTTTGGGAGCATGGTTGAATTTGTAAAAGCCTTAACTCCTCTCTTAAAACAAAATTATTTTTTGAACCTTTAATAACAATTATAAACCTGTCTACAGTAAATATGTGACAGTGGAGTGCAAAGAAATGGAACGACAAATTGGTAATTCTTGCAAAGTCAGGGCTATTTTCATGACTTTGCTGGTTGTAACTGCTACTATCATCCAACTACCACTATCATCCAACTCCTACTATCATCCAACTCCTTGCTAGGCTGAGTATGTTATAATTATCCAGGGACAAAAGTCCCTGGATAGTTACGGTGTGTAGCAATCTGGATTATAAAGCACAAACATTCTATTCATAAAAAAATCAAAATAATTTATAGTATCATTGTGAACGTTTGCATAGAAGGTCTCTAGGGCAAGATGTTGAAGGTCTGGCAATTTCAGCCAAATTCAATGAGAAATAAGTGAGATACAGCTGTTTAGAAATTGCAGACTGTGGAGCAGTTTTTTTTATTGATCCAACCGTCTTGAACTGACACGACTTGGAGGGGTTTAAAAGCCTGTCTCTGAAACTGACACGCTTTGACAAAATTAAAGCCTCTGGTCAGGGGTTCCTTTAGCTATTTTTTTTTTAAAAATTTAAACTAGTTTTAAAATTATACAGTTTTGAAACTCTGCTTTAGGGTATGGGAGGGCTATGGAACAGAAAGTTATGTAACGCATGCACGGCTGCGCAGTGGGGAGGCAGGGGAGTTTCTCCTCCCTCTCTGTTTGGTCTGCTCCTCGGCAGGGCTCAGGGCAATTATGCCTGGGGTTTGGGGGCACAACCGCCCCATCAACCCTGGTCCCCTCTCCCTTGCTGCTGCTCCTTGCCCCTTCCTGCCCCCCCTCCCCCAAGATCGTCACCGCCGCTACTGCCATCTGCTTGGACTTTAAAGAAGGTGGAGGACTGCCCTGCTTCTTGTTTTTCCTCCCCTTCCTCACTCACTGGTCAGCACCCTGGCCACTAACCTGTTGCTCTGTGCACTGCTCCCCACTTTTGGAGCAAATGGGCGGCAGGGATGGGGTGTTCTTTGCCAGTCCACTGCCCAATTTATCCAGTCTCTGTGTTGAGCACATAAGAGCAGGGACACCCAAGGAGCGTGAGTGAGGCCTGGAAAAACCCAGGTGGGATTCACGGGGATGGGGGCAGAGGATGGAGGGAAACACTTGAGACAACAGCACTTACTCTGAGTGGGGCAGGCTCGGAGCCTCCATCTCCCTCCTGCAGCAGTGGTAGAGCAGAGGGATGGGCCCACACTGCTCAGCAATGGTTTATGTATCCCTGTAACTTTAGTAACTAACCACAGCCTGGGGTGGTGTTTGGGACACTTCACTTTGATCTGTTTAAAGGCTGCTGCGCCCACTGAAGTCAATGGGCAGGCTGCCCACTGACTTGAATGGGGTAGAAAGGGTCCGGGATGGGAGAGGAACCTCCCCCTCCGACCTAGCAGGTCCCTTCTAGGTGAACATGTCTGGTGCCAATTCTGGATGCGACTCATGGGGGCAAACAGGCAGAGTGACAAGCACCTTACGGCACCAACAACAGAAGGCTCACGCTTTTCTCCTCTGTACTTGGTAGAACTCCTTGTGGTGCAGTAGTCGTTTATAGCAGGAGAGGCAACTCTCCCAAATTTAAGATGGCGGCCAAAACTTCAAGCACAGTCACGTGGTCGAATGCTCTAGACCAGTAATCACTACGATTCTTTTTCCATGTTTGCGCAGTGTGGAGGTGGTGGTGTCCATCTCCAGCATCCAGGAAATTCCCTTCTTCCCCCCGCTCCCCCGCTGCCCACCAGTCAGCCCACCTTCCACCCCCTCACTTAGGCCAGGCTTGTCCCCCACCCCTTCCCGACTCCGGAGAGGAGAGACCTCACTTCCATGTGGAGTTGCTGCCCATGCCACCCCTTGTCCTTTTTCTGTGTGGAGTTGCACCCCATGACACCCCTTGTCCCCAAGAGGGTGCTGGGGCCTGAAAGATTCCCCCCCTCCCTGTGAGGGAAGTGGATGAGTAGGTTTAGCCCCAACATTCCTGCTCTCTCTCTCTCTCTCTCTCTCACACACACACACACACACACACGTGGGGCCATTTTTGCCCTCGCCTTAACAGGAGCTTTAACTTGTAATTTCCATGACGACTTAGTGCATGAGTAAATTTGCAAGAGCCTTAGCTATCATAAACCAGAGGTTTTTTGATTATTTAATTTATAATCTACTCATGTTTTTATGCTGCATTCCAGGAGCTTATGAATAACCAAAGTTAGCAAGAGCCGATTTGGCTTCATTGATTTCCTTTTTTAAAAACTTTTATTTATTAAAATAGTTTAGTTTACATATTAACTTTCTTTGATCTCAACTTATTGTTTCATCTTGAAGTGTGTGCTCTTTATGGTTTGATTAACTGGAATGACAAATTTGTATAGCTTAACACTTGGATGGGAACCTCTGGCCTGCTATCACTATTCGCCAGCCCCCTGAGCTTCCTCCAGATTCTCCTTCAATGCGGCCCACCTTCTTGAATGACTTGGCCTACCCAGACTCTCAGGCAGTGCCCATTAAATGGGAGCCCAAGGTGGGGCTGGATACAGATGCTCTGTTCTTTTGGAAGTTAGGGGGTAGAGGACTGAACAGGTATAGAACGGGGTGCGGCAAGTTCTGCCTGGAGGTCTTGTCAGGACCGAGGCAGAGGGGCTGGAGCGAGACATGTGAACCAGGAGGCAGGGGCTGTGCAATGCGCCTCCTCTGGCAAGAACCATCACAGAGCTTGCTTTCCAGACCCTGGCTCCCAGGTCATGTACCTTGCTGTAGGCACTCTCATCCCTGGCCATGATAAGACCTCGGGTGTTCTGCAAGCTACTTGACACCACCTCAGCTCTGCATCCTTTGGGGCTGTGCCCTGCCCAAGTGCCCCACTGTACCCCTCTCCCAAGCCTCCCCAGTGACTGTCCCCCTTCCCCAGCTCCCAGGTTGGAGGGACCCACACTGCTTTGGAAGCTGGGGGAGAGGAGAAAGACTTGTGCTGCCCCTCCCCACACTCCTTTGGAGCTGTGGAAGTGGAAAAGGAGGCCTTGGGCTGGGAGGGTAGAGGAAGGACATGTATTGGCCCCCTCCACCTTGGGAACCAGGAAGGGGGGTAGGGGAGGACCCATGCTGCCTGGAGGTGGGGGATGGGTTATGAGGTCTGTGGAACATATTCAAAAACTCAGTGTGGCCCCTGGGCTCCAAAAGGTTCTCTACCTCTGACTTAATATATGTCATTACTTTTGTGTCTTCCTCCTGGTATCATGTCATGTAACTTCTTACACCCAAACACTGCAAGTGAAACATTTGTTCAAGTGAAAACATTACTCTAGAGAAACTGTCACTTATCCTGGAAAATAAATGAGCTTTCATATTCTTGCTCAGTCTTCTGCATGTTACTATAAGTTAACTTACTTTGGAAATATAAATTGTAGCAACTCCCTTGTTTGAATGTGTCTTGTTCTTAGACATTTGCAGCATACAAGCACAGTAAGAGAGGTGAGGACAAACCCAATAGTACCTTACATTCTTATTGTTCGAACATCCAAGTGAAGAATGTGAGGGGTTAAATACAGGAACAGAACTCTACTGCTGTCAGGATTCACAAGGGCCTGAAGCCACGTCATCCTTTTCCCCAGCAATTTTTGCAGGAAGAACAATAATTACAGTTTGGGAATGGAAAGTGTTTGCACTGCAGTTTTTCTACATAGCGCAGGTCACAAAGTTTGCATTGCATCCTGAAATGGGTTTCCCAGTTTCACATGATCCAAAGCAAAACACGACACTGGTGACTGACCCTGCGTTGTTTGGCTCTTCTTGCCGTATTTGTGTGTCTGTCTTTATTCGTTCTCCCTACTAGTTAGAGTGATGTGCAAGGGCCAACAAGCATTTTATATAAAGTAAGAAAGCCAGAAGACTCTGTTTAGGCATGAAGGTAGGAAAATGGCAGTTGTAGAGTTTAACTATAAAAAATAGATGTCATGATGATGTATATGAATTGCTGGGGCCCAAACCTACCTCAGAAGCCATGCCTCCTGGCCCAGAGCTTGACAGAACAGAGAAATGAACCCTATTCTCCAGCTAGCAACCCAACCACTGGACCAACCTGCCTCTCTACAGCTGAATATAAAACAGAAGTTCTCGTGATTTAATCTCTCTGATGACCAGCACAAGGGGTTGGGCAGGAAAGTTGTTAATGAAAGCCAAATAAACCATCCACTTTTTTCCTGACTTTCATTTTCAACTCCCAAATGGCCAATATTGGTCTTTTCCTGGTCTTTCACATTTCAGGGTGCACACCAGTGGAGGCTCCCCCTGCAGGACGTTTGGGGCGGTGTCCCCCAAAGCACTGCGGGGGCCACCGCCGCGGCAAAACTGTTTAAAAAAACACAAAAAACACCGCGCTGCCGCTTATGACCGCTACAGCAGCCTCTGAGCTGATGCAGAGGCTGCTGTAGCTGTCACTGAACTTGTTCTCCCTTCGGGGACCCACCCACTCCGCTGGGAGAGGGAGTGGGTCCCCAAAGGGACAAAAGGGCTCAGCAGCCCAAAGCGTTTTCCTGTGGAAAACGCGATTTGGGCGGCTGAACTCCTCTGTCCACAGCACACATGAGATGTGCTGTGGAGGGAGGAGCAAAGCCTTTCCATTGTGCTCAATGGGCACAATGGAATATCTCGCCAGGGCGGTCGCACTGACAACCCTGGTGAGATAGCTTGACTCGGGGGACTGAGGAAGGGAGGAAGCGCGGATGCGTGCTTCCTCCCTGCCTCAGTCAGTCCCCCGAGAGTCTCAGTGCGCCCGCGCACAGCGTGCTAGTTCCCGCTCCTGTTGCCTCCCGTAGGAGCAGTCAGAAGGCGAGAAGAGCAGCCTGCAGGTAAGCACTGACTGTATGCAGGGGGGGGAGGGATCAGTCACTGACTGATCCCTCCCCCACTCGCATCCACCCCCCTAGGTGCTGAGCCTGTTTCCACCCTCCACCCTGCACCCACCCCTAGGCTGTTCCCCCAACCCCGCACCCTAGACTGTTCCCCACCCCACCCCGCACCCACCCCCACCCTGCATCCCACACCTAGGCTGTTCCCCACCCCCACCCTGCATCCCACCCCTAGGCTGTTCCCCACCCCCA
>QEPC01012458.1:627758-644466 GCA_003113815.1 Sphenodon punctatus
AAAACTTTTTGGGTGGGACTTACATTGCAGCCATTCATTTAAATGGCTGCAATGTAAAAAAAATCCGGTACCCGGAATCCGGTAATGGGACCGGATTTACCGGGTTGAATCCGATAATGCCGGTACGCCCAGTACCGGCATTATCGGATACCGGATTTACCGGTATTCCCACCCCTAGTGGTTAGTACACCAGCAGGATTCCCAATCAATCCTGGGTCTCAAATGTGTGGTGGACACACTCCATTTAGGCACTGGATACCTTCGACAGGTCAGAAATTCCCTCCAAATCACCACCACTCTGCCCCCACCCCGAGGCTGATGCTCCACAGAGTACCCAGCTGGTCAATATAGTCCCAGCTGCATCATCCAGCCAGGTCTCTGTAATACAAGCAAGGTCAGTAGCTTCGTCCTGGATAAGATCAAAGATGATAGCTGTTTTATTCACCACTGACCTTGCATTAAGCAGCAGCAGTGGCAGATCAGGGACACCGCTTGATTTGATCCCTACATATCGTGAGACCGGAGCAGAGAGAGACTGGGGAACAGGCACCAGTTGCCTCCCCCTGTACACGCAAGATCTTAACTTCTGCCCCCTGCCATACCTCCCTCTGCCCAACATGACCTGGACAGGCTGGCCCTAAACTCCCTCCCCCAGAGCAACTCTGCCCCCACTCCAGAGAGTAATGATCACAATCCAACCCCCTGGGTTGACAGTCCATGTAACAGTCCACAACCCGATGGACTACAGATTCTTATTGTATCTTGATTAGACTGTAAGCTCCATGGAGCAGAGACTGTCTTTATGTTATGTGTATCTGTACAGTGCTGTGTACTACTAGTAGTGTTATAGAAATGATAAATAGTAGTAGTAGTACAGAAAACCGGGGGGCCTGCCCCAAGCCAAATATCCCTGGAGGGAAAAAGATCAGGCAATCAGGCAAGGAATGACTACTACCCCTTCCTCCCACTCCCTTGCCTCTCACGCAAGAAAGCTCCCACCCTCCAAATATTCTCTCGTCTGCCACCCAGGATAATAATTTAAAGCAGAGTTCTGAGAAGGACCATAGAGTCACAAGGCTGGAAGGGACCTTAAGGGTCATCTAGTCCAGCCCCCTGCACCACTGCAGGAGTTGCCACACCCCAACCATCTGCACAGAGAAATCCCACCAATAGCTACAAGTAGAGACTGGGACTAACCAGAGCCAACAGATGCCTGAAATAACAGCAAACAATTTTAGTAAAAGAGGATCCAGATCTCTCAAACAGGTGAGCAGGGGAAGGTGAAAAACCCTTCGAGTCAGCTGCCAATCTGCTCAGAGGGAAAATTCCTTCCCAACCCCAAATATGACAATTGGTTAGACCCTGAGCGTGTGTGCCAGCGCCACCAGCAAGGCACCTGATATACAATATAGTACCCAGGCTTCAGAATGCCCCAACAGTCCCACCTCCAGCTGCAGACAACTTTGATGTTACAGGAAGAAGGGGGGGGGGGGAGAAACACCCAACATGTATTGGGGGGGGCGGACCCAAAATACCTTCTCCTGCAACATCAAATATAGAAACTCCTCAAGATATTTGTCATAAATTTATCCAACTCCATTTTGAAGCTATTCAGATTCTTTGCTCCCACTACTGCCCCTGGAAGCTTATTCCAGTAGTTCACTGCTCTAATTGTTAAAAACCTTCTAATTTTCAGTCTAAACTTATTGATAACCAGCTTGTATCCATTAGTTCTTGTACCCATGCTCTCTTTTCGTTTGAATAGATCTTCCCCTTCTATTGCATTAACTCCCCTGATATATTTATACAATGTAATCATTAGGGGCGGGACCCGGTACAGTACCGGTACACCGGATTTTACCGGTTACCGGTTTCACAAAAACCGGATTCCCGGATTGAATCCGGTATACCGGTGCCAGATTTATTGCATTGGTTTCAATGGGGCGCTGTGTCCCCATTGAAACCAATGCAATAAATTAAAATTAATTCCCTCCCCCTCCCAGGCTGCGCGGGTGGAAGGGGGGACACCCCCCACCCACCCTGCCCAGCCTGGCTTTTTGTTGTAAAAGATAGAACAGCAACAGAGTGAGACCCCGAGGCGAGCCCCCCCCCCAGCACCAGCGGCCGCGGCGTCCCCGCAGCCGCAGGTAAGTATGACCCGATCCCTGGGGGGGGTGGGGGTGTTTAACACCCCCACCCCCCCCAGGGATCACCCCTACAGCGCGCTTGCCGCTTACCTTGGGGAGCTCCGGCGGCGGCGGGCGGCCCGGCGGCTTCAGCGCCGGCTGTGGCTGCCGGCTTCAGGACGTTCTAGGCCTTCCGGTGAAACCCGGAAGTGCACCGGAAGGCCTACAGCGTCCTGACGCCGGCAGCCACAGCCGGCGCTGAAGCCGCCGGGCCGCCCGCCGCCGCCGGAGCTCCCCAAGGTAAGCGGCAAGCGCGCTGTAGGGGTGATCCCTGGGGGGGGTGGGGGTGTTAAACACCCCCACCCCCCCCAGGGATCGGGTCATACTTACCTGCGGCTGCGGGGACGCCGCGGCCGCTGGTGCTGGGGGGGGGGCTCGCCTCGGGGTCTCACTCTGTTGCTGTTCTATCTTTTACAACAAAAAGCCAGGCTGGGCAGGGTGGGTGGGGGGTGTCCCCCCTTCCACCCGCGCAGCCTGGACTCGGGGAGGGGTTTTTTTTTTTAAAACTGTTTGGCTGGGGCTTTAATTTTTTTTACATTGCAGCCATTTAAAAATGGCTGCAATATAAAAAAACCGGCACACTGAAATCCGGTACCGGGGCCGGATTACCGGGCCGAATCCGATAATGCCGGTACACCCGATACCGGCATTATCGGATACCGGATTTTACCGGTTTCCCACCCCTAGTAATCATATCTCCCCTCAGCCTTCTTTTTGATAGGCTAATTAAGCTAAGCTCCTTCAGCCTCATCTCATAGGATAAGTCTTTCATCCCTATAATCATCCTGGTACCTCTACATTGCACTTGTTCCAGTTTAAGTTAATCCTTCTTAAACAAGAGTGACCAGAACTGAACACAGTATTCCAGATGCAATCTTACCAGAGCCCTATACAGAGGCAACAATACCTCCCTATCCCTGCTAGCAATACCATGCCTAATACTTCTCAGGATAGTACCAGAAGGTACTATGAATCAGCAGTTTTGTTAAATGGTGCCCTTTGGGCTGTGATTGAGCTTAAGAACACTGCTGAGAAACTGTGGACCTGATGTCTCATCTCTTTCCCTTTTTTTTCTTGTAAGAGAATTGAATGAGTGAATCTACTTCAAATTTGTGCTGCAAGTGTGTTTTTTAAGAGTAGCAGCAGTTGAGCACTCAAAGAGCATTAAGAGCAGTCACTGAATCCTGTCCCCGTTGTGGAGTTTTTATGCATGGATCACAGGAGGCTTCGGCTGTATGTGCTTCAAGGAGAGTTTGATCAAGTTGACATTGGAATGTCACATTTATAATGGGCAGTAGCGATTTTTTCCTTTCTGGCCAACAATGTGAGTGATTGCCAACCATCACTACAAAGCCCACCACAGATACTTCAGACTTGGCTGACTGTTATTCTAGGATTCCCCTGCTTAACGTAGTGATAAATCTCTGCTGGGTCTGAGTTCATCTTCTCTTCACCTGAGGGTTCTCAGTGGAGCACAGCCTACTTAAAATCAGGGATTTAAATCAGTCCTAATTGCTACGGATGGGAATTTTGGTTTTGGATAAAACCGAAAGTACCCAAAAATGGCCATTTCGGATTCATCCGAAATTTCAGTTCTTTTTCGGTTTTGGTACAATCAGATCTTTTGCATTGATTTTTGTACCGGGTTTTTTAACGTTGCAGTTTGTCCCCCATTGAAAAAACGCAATGTTAAAAATCTGGTACAAAAATCAATGCAAAAGATCCGATTGTACCGAAACCGAAAAAGAACCAAAATACATGAAAACTGAAACCGAAATTGACCGAAACAGAAATTTTGCCCGAAGCCCTATCCCTACTAATTGCAATGCAGATTAAAACACCTACAACTGAATGAAAGGAAGCTAGGCCAAATACATACGTTCTTGAATTTGGGGAAATCTGGATTGCTATTTTGAAACTTCCAGTTCAGGAGTGTTCAGATCTAGGGCAAAATTTCACTCAGGTTGTTGGCACAGACCCTAAGTCTCTTGCACAGAAAACCATGCCCAGTTTGGTGGTGCCAGTGTTTCAGTACTTGCACTGGAGTTATAATGAGTACATTACAGGTATTTTTTTTCCCCCTTTTTGTCCAGTAGATCATGGTTGACAAATCCCCTGTTGCTCCATTCTCAGCCTTCTTCTATACCATTGAGAATTCTGGTTTGGTTCTTCAAGGTAAGATCATGACGTTTCATTCCCTTTGTTTTTTACAACTGAGTGTCATACATAGGGTGTTTTTAGATGGATGCCGCTCTGCTCCTGCTCTGCCTCATCACCCATGTAAAGGTGGGCCACCCTGGGGTCTGGCGGAGCAGGTACCACCAGCTCTGGGCCAGCTCTACTTGTGCTCTGGAACATCCTGGAATACCGCAAGTGGAGTGGGCCTCCTGAACCCGGAGCACTGTCTGGGGGCAGAACTGCAGTCGTCTACTCACAGATGGGCTGCTGCAGCTTTGCTTCAGGCCAGGGTTTGCCCTGGTAACAACCATTGAGCTGTGAGCAGCACCCTTAAAGTGACTAGCAATCCACCCGCAGCTCTGTGGTGCAGGGGAGGGATCACTGCGCTAGTGGACTGTGGTCTGCGGCAACAGCCTCCGTTTAAACCCGCCACAGCCAGAGCAGCCTGGGTGGCCATCCCTGGCTCCATCTAAAAACACCCACTATCTGCTGTTCCTTACATTGTATGTTTTTTAAACTATCCTGAATAGTGATGATGTGCATTCTCACAGATCTGACAGCAGAACAGGCCCAGAAGTCATTCATGCATTCTTCATACTCTGATTTAAGGCAAAACAAACAGACAAGAGATTGATCTTGCAGCATCTGCGCAGCTCATATAATTCTAATGGAGAAATGTTCTTATTTTCAACTACGATATAAAATATGCAATATTATGTAGTCCCTCTCTTAACCAATATGCTGAGGACAATAAAGAGACACAACAATATTGCTGTCCTCTCTTATACTGCACTGATAACCCTCATGTGAGGACCAACCGGCCATAAGTGCACCTAAAGTTCTCTGAGTTATAGGGTGCTGTAGTTTGTTGATGTATAAAGCTTGGCTCATCATATTTGTTGATTCTCAAGGTAAGATCATGAATAAGTTTCGTTTGAATCAAAAACAATCAAACATACCCACCCACCCAGAATAGTGAGGTATGTACTCAGAGGTTGGATAGGGCAAGATATGTAGCAATATATGCTGGTAAAAAGAGAGGTACATGGAGAGAGAGGATACACAAATGTTTCCATTTTGTGACCGTTTGACACAGTTGTGTGGGTCTATGGATGCCTCTCTATTCCTGGACTTATATCCTACCTGAGCAGGTTACAGAGACTGGAGCTATGTTTTTAAACGTTAAATAAAGCAGGCTGCTATGGTAAGCTACAGACATTTTTAGACCCAGCCAGGCAAAAGAAGGAGCTGGTTTCAATTCTGTTTCAAATATTTTCACACACTCTGGTCATAATTAGCAAAGTAGACTCATTTGTTGGTGTACCCCCTAGAAACAAATTGGGACGGATACATTCTGAGTATTTTTGCTTTTTTACGTATGCTTTCATGTGCATACAGATTTCACCACTGAAAGGATCTTACACTCAGAAACCTTAGGCCTAGGTTTTTTTAGTCACCATGGTGGAATAGGAGCCTCTGCTTTGTGACTAATGGATGAGTTTTATTTTAGGGACATTATAGTTGCTCTTTGCCCTTTATTCTGGTGGGTAAAGCTAAGTTAGCATTTACTTTTTTTCTTTTTAAAGAAAAAGATGAGAAGCCCAGATAGATAGACCTAACAAAATGCTATTCCCCCATTCATGCATTCTTTACTCACGTAGAAAGCAGTTTGAAATGGTTAGACATCTATTAGTTTTTGACAAGGTAGTTACCTATAAGTATATATTATTATATTATAATTTATTGTAAATCATCAGTATTTACTTACAAGTATTGATTGATTTGACTGAGAGCTATTTTTGCCTTTGATGACAGAACTATATCTGAATCTGTAATTGAACCTTCCGCCTATTTACATAGCTCACCCAGATTAATCTGGACTCTTTTCAGCATTAAGTCTTTGACTGTTACCTGTTGTTAAGAGAAAGTATGGTTGCCATGTTGGTCCCAAATTTAAGAGATTGAGTGAAGTAGTTCAGATGCTTTACATCCAGGAGTAACATTTTAGATTGCAGTTGTGGGGACAGGGGGCAACTTTCAACAATGGACATTGATTGTAAAAGGGGGCTGGAGTTGCATGGAGTTGTGAACCACAATCAGCACATGATATGAAACATGGGGAGGCACAGCCCCCTCCGCTCTTCTTAAATGGTGCTCCTGTTTACATTTCCTATTGTGTTCTGCCCTGAGTCCTTGGGTTAGGGTGGGATATAAATTTAAATAAATAAATAATATCTGTGGAAGGAGCCTGTGTGATCTGAAAGCTTGCAGACTCTCACCAACAGAAATGGGTCCAATAAATGATCCCATCGTTTGTCTCCCACCTCTTGCCTGTAGTTGTGACCACTTACTCATGCAAATAGTCATATGTAGTAGTAGATACACATCAGTGGGGTTACTCCTGTGTGAGATGTTTATCGGTATTAGTAAGCATTTTGTATTCACGCCTCAAATGAAAAAGGTGGAAGTGTGGAGCATGCTTAAGAGGTGCCAGGAAAGAAATAGAACTGGTGGCTGAAGAACACTGTAGTGCTGACAAATGGAATCTGTCCCCTAGAGAGACAGCAGGAGCAGCTTTCTCTATTCCTGCTTTGCTCTGTAAGGGCACCGAGTGTCAGGAGGGGGGGAAACATTCATTGAGTGTGACAAGAGAACAAGTGGATGAGTGTGGGAACTGGAGGGAAACAACAACTGTTTCAGATGCATAAGATTCCTTTCTCTTGGGAGGGAGAGAGTCAGTCCCATCCTGAAACTGTTAACCAGGAGGCCATAAACAAATTGATATTAGAAAATGTACCTGAAAGCTCCTTGATTGTAGAGGATAGGAAGGAAACAAAAGACAAAGTGAAAGTTTGATCTAGCAGCTCTACAGGCTATTCCCATTGCCATCCTGAGGGATTAGGATGTTTGGAATAGGGCTAGGCTAAAATTACTAGAAGCTTTCTCGCCCTTTTGTTCCAAGGGCCAGAGGATAATCAAATGGCAGGAGAGGCGAACTAGTTAGGGATTTCACAGGCTGCTATTTGATGCAGTTTAAGGAGCTCTTCTGCTATTGTTGCAGTTTAAATGGAAAGCGGAACTGTTCTCCATTTGCAAAAGTCTCCAGCGTCCTCAGGAAAAGAGGGCTGAACGTGAAAAGCTATTAACATGGTAATGCCACCCCATTCAGAGGAGTGCATCAAAATCTTCTTTGTCGATGTAAATCGCTGCTCTGTTTGCCTGGTCGCTTTGGATCTTATGGCCTCAGTACAAGTACAGAAAATTGTTTAGAGAGACCCTGGCAAAGGAAGGACTGCACCTCTAATATCATTTTAGAAGAGCACAGAGGACCAAGCTGCCCAAGGGTGCTGTGGAGAGAGGTTTCTATGCCTTTGTAAATTTGAAGTGTTTAGGGATGAAAAGAACCCAATTATTCACTGGTTCTATTATTCCTGCTTTCATTCTAGAGAAATGCAACTCAGCAGTTTGGAAGTAAAGATAGCTAGTTAAATGTTTGACCAAAGAAGGAAGACTTTTAAATTAAGTTTCAAGTATGTGTGAATGAGGGGAAAGCTAAGCAAACCTTGGCTAGCGTTACAGTGTAAGGAAATGCAACTCCCTAGTGGGCTGGAACCCTCAGTCTAAAATCCAACCCCAACTGCAGATACTAATATTCTCTGCTTAAGTAATGGGGCAAACAAAAAGCTGGGATCGGAAGGTCTCTAAATGTGAGAGTGTTGAAAATCTGAAATTTTGCTACTTCAGCTCCTATTTCTCCCAGATTCAATCTAAAATTCCTGCTAATGCCTAGAAAATAACTTTTCTTTGAAATGTTACTAATATGAGGTTCCTTCTATCTATTCCCTTCCGGTGACTCCAGATCTATTTGAATAAGTTCAAAGATCCAAATATGATTTTTCTAACTGTCAGTGACATAAAGTCCACCTGGGACTGGAAAATCCAGCTGGGTTCTTTCTCTGGTTCACAGAGTTTCCATTAATAGCTATTCTCCAATCAGTGATTAGCTGCCAGTTCTGTTGCTGACTATAATTCAGAATAGTCTCTGTCTCCAGCTGTCTCTGACATAGCAATGCTCTTTCAGTGGGAGAGAAAGGAAAAGCATTTGTTTGTTTCAGTAAATTTAATTTAGTAGATATGACTCAGGATTTTTCCATACATGATGGTAGTTCTATGGCTGCCCTGCAAAACCTGTATTATGTCACCTTTTGGCTGACATGAAACCAGTTCAGCATATGGAAATAGACTCATAGGGTTCCTATATGTGTTTATCGGTTGGGGGTGCTGCCTGATGCAGGTCAGCACTGATCTCTGGTAGGCAGCAAGCCCTTCCTGGTCCACCTGCATCGTACCAAGTCTTCCATAAGGATCAGGAGCAGTCTGCCTTCAGCAGCCCTTTGTGGTAGTGTGTGGTAATTTACCTTCAGGTAAAAGTTACCACATAGTAATGTTTCATGTGGTCACTCTTATCAGATAATATGGAGCAGGGGTTAATTCTGCTCCCTCCCTCCCTCCCCCCCCCACTCCTGAGTAGGAGAAGCCAGACAAAATAGATTAACCCCTGAGCTACCAGGGATAGATAACTAACCTGAGGGGAAAGCTCTGTTTTATGTAAGCATTATTATTTATTATTATTATTATTATTATTAGCAAGCATTTATATAGTTCAAGCAATGTACCTGGTGCTTTACAAAGTAATTAAACAGACACGGTCCCTGCCCTAGGGCTTACAATCTAAGAGACGGTGGGTGGGGAGTCGAAGGAAGGGGAACAATATTGACGAAGATGCAAGGTCCCAGGTGCACGTTCTTGACTTGGTTACATCAAGAATGCTCTATGTTATACCAATGAATGGTTTGTAGTGGTATATAGAGATGGGGCGGGAAACCGGTAAAATCCGGTATCCGATAATGCCGGTACCGGGCGTACCGGCATTATCGGATTCGACCCGGTAAATCCGGTCCGGGTACCGGATTCCGGGTACCGGATTTTTTTACATTGCAGCCATTTAAAAATGGCTGCAATGTAAAAACTTAAAGCCCCACCAAAAAAGTTAAAAAAAACAAACCCTCCCCGAGTCCAGGCTGCGCGGGTGGAAGGGGGGACACCCCCCACCCACCCTGCCCAGCCTGGATTTTTGTTTAAAAAAAGACTCAGAGGCGAGCCCACCCCCCAGCACCAGCGGCCGCGGCGTCCCCGCAGCCGCCGGTAAGTATGACCCGATCCCTGGGGGGGGTGTTTAACACCCCCCCAACCCCCCAGGGATCACCCCTACTAAAGTTCAGTGCTTGCTTACCTTGCGGAGCTCCGGCGGCGGCGGCGGGCGGTCCGGCGGCCTCAGCGCCGGCTGTGGCTGCCGGCGTCAGAGACGCTCTAGGCCTTCCGGGGAAACCCGGAAGTTCCCCGGAAGGCCTAGAGCGTCTCTGACGCCGGCAGCCACAGCCGGCGCTGAGGCCGCCGGACCGCCCGCCGCCGCCGCCGGAGCTCCGCAAGGTAAGCAAGCACTGAACTTTAGTAGGGGTGATCCCTGGGGGGTTGGGGGGGTGTTAAACACCCCCCCCAGGGATCGGGTCATACTTACCGGCGGCTGCGGGGACGCCGCGGCCGCTGGTGCTGGGGGGTGGGCTCGCCTCTGAGTCTGTTTTTAAACAAAAATCCAGGCTGGGCAGGGTGGGTGGGGGGTGTCCCCCCTTCCACCCGCGCAGCCTGGGAGGGGGAGGGGGAAGGAATTCATTTATTTCATTGATTTCAATGGGGACACAGCGCCCCATTGAAATCAATGAAATAAATCCGGTACCAGTATACCGGATTTAATCCGGGAATCCGGTTTTTGCA
The DNA here is from genome assembly GCA_003113815.1 of Sphenodon punctatus. Taxonomy (NCBI): domain Eukaryota; kingdom Metazoa; phylum Chordata; class Lepidosauria; order Sphenodontia; family Sphenodontidae; genus Sphenodon; species Sphenodon punctatus. The sequence continues at coordinate 637,955 of QEPC01012458.1, forward strand.
GAACCGGTAACCGGTAAATCCGGTAGCCAGTAATGGGCCCGGGGTCCCACCTTTATGGGCATTATAAGGGGCGGCAGAGGAGCTTTAAGTGGAAAGAAATATATTATGATTCCCCATAGAGCTGCTTCTTTTCCTTCAGCAATGAGCCACCTTTTACATCTGCTTAGTCCAGCTTGAGAACTGTGAACAGTTTGCTTTCTCTCAGTTACTAATTTCCTATTGTTAGCCACCCCGAGATGCCGTGGGCATGAGGGGGCAGCATAAAAATGCCACAAAATAAATAAATAAACACCAGGCCATCCTTCCAAGCATGGTATTCTGGAACGCTCAGGCCACACCACAGGGATAACTGGCAAGCAGGGAGAAGGATAGCACTCCGTTTCCTGTGACCCTCCACCCTGGCTCTCCCATCCCCATTCCTCACAGCCACTCTGGTGCAGCCTGGCCCCAGCTGCCTCTCAACTGTGTCACTCAGGTGCATGAAAAGCAAAGGGAGGGGCCATGTTCCTCCTGCCTTCCTCCCCCCAGCAGCCATCCGACTCCCTCCACCTCACTCTCTCTCCCCCAACTGCCTCTCAGCTGGCTGGTGAGCTGGCAGGGGAAGGGCGGGGGCTTGCTAGCACATGTGCAAAAGCACACAAAGATGAAAGTACCTCAGATCAGGTGCATCAAGAGTGGAAACAGCAGAAGTGTGCCTGATCTGAGGCGCAGGCACAGAAGCACGCAGTACCTTTCAGCCCTGTGCGCTTTTGTGCATAACATGGTCTAGTCGCGAATTGCTGTGGCTAGCCAGCTGGGAGTTGGGCGGGGAGGGGGGTGAGAGAGAGGGGAGGGATAGAGAAAAGTTGGAGGGGGTGGACTGGGGGCAGGCTAGCCATGGGGAATGCACGGTCAGCTCTTGTTGAGCAAAGTGGAGGGGGAATGGAGGGAGCAGTAGGGGAGGTGTCAGGGCGGTGGCAGCAGGAGGGCCCCTCCCCTTGCTTTTGGTGCATGGAAGTCTCAAAAGGATTAACTTGTTTATTGAATTGATAACAGATTTGTGTATGATTCACTCACTGATCATAGGCCCAGGTGTGAAAATAAAGATAGATCAATCATTGTAGAGTGGAGTGGCATTTTGGATTTATCGTATTTAGATCCTACAGAAGCAGAACAGAAAAATGTTTTTCTAACTCAGTATTTTTTATTTATCTCAGTATTTTTTATTTATAAAGCAAAATCCTTACAATGATATACTAGTTAGATCACAGATTTCATGTATTCTCTTGTTCAGCATTTTACTATTCACATAATTATTCTTAATTTAAAAGAATGTATCAAGTAGGTGAGGGCAGTGGGATTTATTGGTGTCTGTGCTTAAATTTAAGATAGCACTTCAGTGTTTTGCTGGACTAAACCAGAGTCCTAACATTTTGTTGTTGTTTTTTAAATGTTCTACAAAATCTTGTATGGAATGGATTTTGTATGATTATTTGAATTAAGAGGTGTGTGTTAATTTTCTGTTTGTTTAAATTATACTTTCAACTGCAGTGCTGGAAACAAGTCAAGGCTGGGTACTGAAAGTGAGTAAGAATGGAAAAAAATAAATTTGACAATTCTTTCCCAAATTGAGTGAAAAAATAGAAAGTAAACAAGCTGTGTCAATGATGAAAGCATTTATTTTACTTAAAAACAGCTCATGTTTAGAAATGTCTGATATTAAAAATGCAGACAAGGAAAATATGTTAACTTTTAAAAAATTACATGCTTAAAAAATTACACTTTAAAATTTTGTGTGTAATTTTTCTCTTGCCTTTGTCCATTTTTCAAGAAAAATGGGCTTAACTTTCACAGCTGTATTGTGACCATATGTCACATTATTTTGTAATTCTTCTGACTGATCAAGTCTGGCCCTTTTCACACAGACACTCTAACACTGATAAAATGGTTGTTACATTATATTACACATGTTGTAGGGCTGCAGGTGTGCTCTGTGGGTGCCCTGAAACATGTATAATAAAATGTAACACCCATTTTATCAGTGTTCGAGTGTCTGTGTGAAAAGGGCTTAATTTTAGGCTGCCAAGTTTGAAAACTGAACTCATTCTCTTCTAATGCTGTGTATCAAATTATATGAGTGCATTATTGTCTAATAAATGCACAGTGTAAACAGATGGACTGGGAGGCTGTTTACTCCTGGAGCTACTCTGGGAATGCACCCCGGGTCCACTTTAGATGGACAGGCGGTTTCTTTTGGAAGCCCACGCAGCACCCCCTCTACACCATGCAGTTGCAGCTGCTCATCTAATGCTCTATGTTGGCGGATGCAACTCCATTGTCATGATCAGGGCAATGGCTAGGCGGACATGGAGCTGCACCATGGGTCCGCCAGTAGAGGTGATGTGGCAGGAGCTTTTACCGCGCCGCAGTTCCATTCCTAAACCTCGGCATCCCACGTTGCGCCTAGCGGAATTTCACCCGGTACCGCCGCAATTCTGCATTTGCCGCTACAAAAATCCACAGATGTGGCATTTATGTGCTTTACTGTTTTTTCCGATTAATTATTATTATTATTATTATTATTATAAACATTTATATAGCACTAACCATGTGCCTGGCGCTGTACAGAACATAGAAATAGACGCGGTCCCTGCCTGTGGCTTACAATCTAAAAGACAAGGAGGGGGAGGCAGGGAGAGGGGACAGTGGGAGGGACAGGGGAGAAGACAAACAAACATTCAGGCAGATGCGAAGTCTCTGGTGCGTGTGCTTGACTTGGTTACAATCAGGTTGGTTGCAGCAGTCTGCAGAGGAGGGCAGACAGTAAGTATATGGGGAACGATCGTCACCGTTGTCGCGTACAATCAGTGGCCTTTTTCCGCCTTCCGCCAATTTAATATATGAGAGACAGTAATGAGCATTTATCGCGGTTCCACAAAGGGAGTATGCAGCGGCAGCACTGCTGCGCATGTGTGTGCTGTGCTGACTGCTGGTGTTGTGTTTGTGTCTCTCCGTGCCGCAATCACTGCCCAGTCTTCTCAAATACATACATACATGCACATGATCTAGGTGGAAGTTCAAGGAACGGTGTTTTTATTTAATGGTAAATTAATTTTGTACGTAAACGTAAATTGACCTCCATACTATCGTTTTTGGAGCAGTGATGTGTATTGGCTGACTGAGTCATTTTTTAGACATCATCGGACCGGTACAGAAACATGCAGAAGAGTTTGTTACAATTACAATCCTCATTCCGCACTTCCTCAGTCTAGAAGAAGTCAGAAGAACAACAGAACTCTGTTGGAGTATCTCTCGACTCCTGCAAAACCAATATGGCATGGTGGCATAGTTGTTAAGGTTCCCACTTGCTGTACAATTGAAGCTGTCATTCCGCGGGTTTGAATCCCCACTGTTCTGTGTCACTTAAACATTATTTTTTTTACTTTTACATTACATTACTCCACCCACCACTACCATATTCACAATGTATTGATTGCATCACACACCCGCCGCCACGCCTACCTCTTTGTTATGTTACCTTACCAGTTAACACTAAACAGCTAACTGCGTCTGTAGTAACTAGGGTGGAGTGAATGTGAAACCCCCCCGCAAGAGTTAGGAATTAGAAAACTATAAGTCCCCCACTACCCATCCCTTCACCCACCGGCCAAGAGTGTTTCCCTTCCAACATGCCATCCAGTGCTGTTGTGTTCCCATCATGATACCAATGTAAGAGATAGATTGGAGGCAAAGTAGTTAAAATAAAATGATATCTTTTATCATTCAAATGAAATGATATCATTCTGCTTGCATTCTGTAGACGTGCTGGTGGGCGGCAACCAGCAACAGACAGGGAGAGGGGGGTGTAGTGCCCACCCGGTCTTGCTGGCAGTGGCTGTCTGCTCCTCTTGGCTGCGGGTCGGGGGACACTTTCTTTTTTCACTCACTTACTGACCCATCCACACAACCCACCTGTTAATTGTTTTAAGAAATTTATTGAAGTTTAGTTATTGAATATAGCCATCCTCCGCGTCTCTAGTGCTTTTACTGAGGTGCGTTGCACCGCCGAGACCGTCCTATGCTCCCACTCCCACCAGATAGACAGTCAGAGACGGCTTAAAGCTGTCACTATTAGCCGGACAGACCTGCCACACCTCGGCCACACAGGTCATTTAATTAGCAACGGACGCACACTAATACAAACAGTCCTTCCCTGTGACTGACAGCCACAGGCATTTAACCCAGGGAGGTGGGCTTTATTTCACGTTGGCCATGTGGTGTGTGTTTTCATGTCAAATCTATCTCAATTCAAAACTGACAGAATGGCTTTGGCAGGGTTTGCTTCGTTGCTTGATGGACTTATTCGAATTGGTAAGTTAAATACATTTTTTTTAATGTGATCTCTCACTGTATTCCATGCTTTACATTAGTAGGGATTTTGTCATTAATAGTGCATTCATATGTTTTAATTTTCAATCCCATTACAGGGGAAATACTGGTGGACGTTGCTGCTGCAATTTGGTCCATGGTTTGGGACACCGCGGATGCAGTCCACAACATAATCTCCAGACAGGTGAAAATTGGTAAAGATTTCTCTAAAATCCATAGTTAGTTACTAGTACCCTTGTGAATAGTGTTCCCCTAAAAAAAAACCTTTTCTGCTGTTCAAGAATGCATACACTAACTGTATTCCATTTTTACAAAACAACAACTGGAGACACAGCTCAAATTGGTGCAAAATTTGAGGGAGGACAATGAAGCCCTACGTGTGTCGCTCGAGCAAGTACTGCAGGAGTTGCGCGTTATACAGGGACTTCTCAGAGCTGACAGCTGATTTATACAAAGTTGTATGTTTTTTAAACCAAAGTTTTAAGTTAAATAATGTTAATATTAAAAAAATTATATTTTTTAAAATAGTTTGTTTTAAAATATTTTTTCTATGAATTTGTTTTTCACTTGTGTGCATTTTTGCTCATTATTTTTGCTCCTGTCCTGTCACTCACAATACACACCAGTGAAGTGACCAAACACACAAGTGACACAATCCTGTCTGCAGCAGCTGATCCCTTGCTACAAAAGTCTAGTATGTTCACCAGGGAATGAGAGCGAATAGAATGTTTACCAACCGATCATAAATAATTCTCCAGGCACCTCAGGGCCATTTTGCAATCATTCCATCCATACAGCATTGGGGTGATTCATTCCCTTATGTTGACTGCTGCTGCCACTGCCAGCCCCAAAACAGTAAGAAGTTACATTCCCCAAACATACGTGAACCCATCTCCCAGAATATTTCCCAGCCCTTTCCTATCCTAAACACAGCTATACAACTGGACTTCTCTTGACCACATCATCTGGCACTGTCAATTGTACCACCACTTAATTGTGCGATGGGATTCCCCCTTTTTTTAAAAAAACAAAAAAAATGTACTACCCCGTGCAAATTAGTTTAATTTGGTGTCCCCTACATGACATTTACTCTCAAGAGACATTTTTGAGAGTAAATAACTGTTCCCTTAATTTTTTTGGTCCACAACACTCATGATTGTATAAACTTCTTTCATATCCCCCTCCCCTCTCAGATGTGTGCCTCACTCTCTTCTCAAATATAATGAGTCCAAACCAATTGAGTGTCTCTTCCAATGTGGAGGCGAGGCACTCACATCACAGGTCAGCTGAGAAAACGACTCATGCATGAAAACACACACACCCAGCATACTTACCTCTTTCTTATGTTACTAGGTAGCTAGGGAATGTCTGTGAACTTAGCAGTCATCTCCTTATTATTTTTTTTGTTATCAAATTCCCAATTCCATTTCCCACCAACTGGCTATACAGGTTTTATTGCACGCTGCACAATGGGCTGTTGTGCTAGTTTTAATTTACAATGTATCACAATGCAAAAATAGCACAGTGGCATTGATTTTTAATAGTTAATTTATATGCTTTATTTTCAAATCCCTCCCAGCAGCCAACCCTAACAAAATGGGCTACTTTTTAAAGCTAAAAGCTAGGAGCTACAGAATGCACTGTTATCACAGCTGCAGTATGATTGTATACCTTTGCCATAGGCCTTTGCCATGCCTCATTATGAGTGACCAAATTACCAAATGAATACCAAATTATTTTTATTCGATGTAGGTATTGATATGTACTACAGGTTGGTAGCTGTGGCAATCAATTTGGTTGCAAACCCAATTTGTTTTATTCTCCAGATGAAGGTAAAACCAACTTATCACATCTTCTAAAAAACCCACTACTGGCTTGTGGGGAAAAATTGATTGTGGTTGGAAAATTCCTTCATGACTCCATATGAAAATGGCAATCGGATCAGTACTCGATCCCTGAAGAATACTGGCAGTGGCTGGCAACAAATTGACTGTGTGTAGCTGTTGCATGTTCCTGTCATGATTTGATCCATTTTCCTGAAAAAAAACATTTAAAAAAGCACACTTATTAGTCACGCTGATCGTTGTTCAGTTTGCATTTTTGATTTTTAGTAGAGAATTTGAAGGAACACTTTTTATAAAAAT
>QEPC01012458.1:646250-656717 GCA_003113815.1 Sphenodon punctatus
GCCACAGCAAAGAAAGTCTCGATTGCAAGTCTTTGTGAATGCAGTCTCTTCAGCATATGATATGTGGAGTTCCACCGCGTGCAGACATCGATAGGGAAGAAATGAAGTGGAAGGTTTGTCTCCTGCTGTATTCTCCGTAGCTCGTGGCGCGATGTTGCCGATCTACGAAAGTGTGCAACCAATTTCTTTGCACGCTCTACTGTGTCCTTAATCAATGGATCCGCTTCGAGAAATTTCTTTGCCATGAGATGCAGCGAATGAGCCATGCAGGATACATTTTGGAAACCGGCATCTGAAATGCCTTTCACTATATTTGCCCAGTTGTCTGAAACAATGTACCCAACGGAGAGACCAAGGGGCTGCAACCACTGCTCTGTCAGTTGTAACAATTTATCCCAGATGTTTTCAGCAGTGCGTGTCTCAGGAAAGTGCTCCAAAGCAAGTATGACTTGCTGCCTCACCAGTCTATTCTTGGGGTCACGCTGAATCCAGTGGCCAGTAACGGACAGGTACTCCATGTGCTGCGCATTGGTCCACATGTCTGTTGTAAGGTGCACAACATTGCCCTCACAGTCACGCATAGCATCTGATACCAAAGCAGTATCAGCCTCGTAGAGTTTGGGAATAGTATTTGTAGTGAAATAAAATCTTGACAGTACCGTCCATCGTGGTGCCATTCACTCCATTAATTCGCGGAATCCCTCGTTCTCAACAAATGAGAAAGGAAGCATGTCGACTGCAAGCATCTTGGACACCAGTGCTAGGTAGTACTATGCAGTATGGTGAGATGCTGGCCATTTCATTTGGTTTTGCACAGATTCTGGTAATGTGTCTGCACAGTCCTAGCACTAGCAGTGCTTCTAGATGGATCGGAGGTGCTTGTCGTTCCGCAGTGTGTTCTGCTAGAGGCATTGACAACAGACTTGTGATAGTGCTTAATGTGGCTATGCATGCCACTAGTACCAGGGCGGCTCTTACCTCCGTCTTTCGCTCGTGTTATTTTCCTGCAGCAGTATTTGCACTGGACTACAAATTTATTTTCGTCACAGGCAGTGAAATGTTTCAAGACGTCTGACCTTTGGCTTTTCTTGCATCTGCATGGCTGTTGGTGGTTTGGGTGATTGTTCCTTGCTGTGACAACAATGAAACACTGTCGTCATTTGTGGATGTTGAGGGAGCCGGCGAACATGCAGGCGTAGAATTTCTATGAATGGTTGTGGTACGAGCCACTGGTGATGGACTGCTGGTGTTGGTTGCTGTTGTCGTGGTGGTGCGGTTGATTGACTTTTAGACAAACATCTGTTGAACATCACCGCTATATTCTTCCTTATTCTAGATTGTAAGGTCAAATCATTTCCTTGGCCTCGCTGTTCCACATTTCTTGGGTTGTCATCAATCCTGGCTCTTTTGCACGGTTGGCTTCCAATTTCAATGGTGCGTAACTCGGGGTGTATGTTGGATCTTCATAGTCATAGCCGTCGGCGTCATCGATAATGTCAACATCATCTGCGGTGACATCACTGTCTGAGTCGGCATCACGATGCACAGCACTCACAGTGGCATTGTCAGACACACCCAGTAGTACCGCCTCACTTTCCAGAGCATTTTCTATTTCTTCTGCATCTCTTGCTGAAGTAGACAATAGGCACTGGGTGTTGTCGCATCGGTGCGTTACTGACTCCTGCATGCATTTTTTAGGTTCGTCGGTTGTGCATTCGATTTTGAGCAGAAAGATTTCATCATCATCATGCTGTGACAATAATTGGCTTTCTATAGCATTGTCTGATTCTAATGATGATTGTTCTACATCAGACAGTGTGCATTTCGCAAGGTATTCCATCAGTGCCTCCAGCGAAGAACGAAAGTAATGGCGTTTAGAACTGCCAGGCTGCGGCAATGATATTTGTGCTGGCGAAATATGCATTGATAGCAGCAGGTGAGACAATTCCGCAACATCAAACTGCTGTGGGGACTCTGGTCGCAACACAAGAGGAGGCTGAGAATGTGTGGCGCATGAAGCAACAGCTGAAGCATCCAGAAAAGATTGTGGTAATTGTAGTGGGCGAGACTCTGAGTGCTGCTTCTTCTGATGGTTCTCTGTCTCCTGTACCCTTTTTTCCCCATTGAAAAGCGACAATATAGGGCTTGGACAGTGACTTCTATTGCGCAGCTTAGAAGAGGAATCATCACGTTTCCGCTCTGCAGAATTGTGTACCATTTCTTCTTTTCTTTTGATAATCTACAGAAAGAAATTGAGAAAAAAATGAGTGTATTTAAAAAACTTTCCAGGGCTTTTAAATGTACAAAATATTGAGAAATAAATGTAAATTAAAACATGGTCTTACATCAATATGCATTCCTAAAAACACACATCACAATACATTTTGTAATATTGCAGACCTAATGTTACTATAGAACATAGACATGCCAGATTGTGAAAGATGTACACCATCGTCCAAAAACATATTGCTATCAGCGGCTACAATGTTCCTATGCCAGACCGAAACCATGTCAATATCTTTAATGAAAGCACCAACAGACTTGTTAACATTTCGAACACATTTATTAATAGCCTTCATGTTTGTGCTATATCTGTTGCACTTGCGAATAATGAGATCAGAGAAAACAATCTTGCAACCAGGAAAAAGCCGACAGATTGCCATTAAATCGTTTCTCATGTACTCTAGTAGCTCAACGCCTTTGAGCATTCCAATATCGTTACCACCAGAGTGGATTACAATGCATGAAGGAAGGGAAGAAATGGAGGCAATGAATTGCCTTTCGTTCTTTAAAGCAGGCAATACATTAGACCATCGCATCCCCCCCTTCTGATCCATCGCACTGTAACATTTTCCAAATTCAAATCGACCTCAGTGTGTTCTGTGCGGCAGAATTGCTCTAGTCTGGTGATGTAGGAATCACCAATGAACCAAATGTTCTTCATCATTACCTAATGGAATAAGGCAAGCAATTAGTGATTAGTAGGCTGTTTTTTAAAAAATATATTAAATAAATGTCCTTATTACACTTACTTAAATTCTGTAACGGAGAGAATGCTGCTGAAGTGATTGTCTGCCAAATGTATCAGGGAGTTGATCTGAAGAGTGGATGAGAATTTAGGTTAGCAGCAAGCATAATGTTTGATGAAGAATGTTGATTTCATCTTTATTATCACAAACTAAGCAAGTAAATAAGTAACACACAAAGCACATGCACACATCAACAGCATACGCCGCGCGGGACTCTGGACGGGGGTGCATGCCAGAGGGAGCCACTCACTACAGAGAGGCCTGAGTGGGTATACTCCTATTTGTCAAATGATAGTCTCAGAATCACATTGAAAATGATTGTAACTAGGGTTGTGAGTGACATACGTAAATATGTAAGGTATGCTTAGGAAAACTACATGCAGTGCCTGCATTGACTAAGTTGCCAAAACATGAATGTTCACACAAATCATGAGCTGGGAGCTAAAAATCATGAAACTGAAATAAAAAGAACCAAAGTGTTTCCAGCTTCCAGGGACTATCACGTTTGTGGGAATGGGAAGAGGCAGTTGAAGAAAAACATAAGGTTGCTGCCTCGTAAACAATGTTCTTCATGATGGCTCTCAACATTGTCATAAATACCAACCCTTTGGAAAGTACTGTTTGGAATGAGCAGGAAGGTGCTTTGTTTACTGCGTGTGAGCTCGAGACTGTCATCATTCATGTGATTGTTCAAACTAGTAAGCTGTGCTTGATATGACTATGTGTATAATGGTGCCCGAGCACGTCCCATTTGTGAGAATATTCGGAGCCAACTCGCAGAACCACTGTTTACAAGGCAGTGACCTCGAGGCACGCCTCTCCGGCGGGGATTTTTTTCTTTTTAAAAAAAACACTGCCTGATTTCGGTGTTTCCATACACTGTGGTGGGTTGCGGGATGTGCCAGGGAAGGGCCACCGCCCCCCCTGCCCCCTCCCGCACCGCATAACCAAGGGAAGCTTGCCGGGAGAGTCACTCAGTAGAGAGCCGGGGGGGGCAGAAGCCGCTGGTGAGCCTGGAGCAGGGACTCGGGGAGGCACATGGGGAAATAGGCGGGGGGGGCTGCAGGGAGAGTCACTCAATAGAGAGCCAGGAGGAGGGGGGCCGTAGCCGGTAGCTGCGGAAGCAGCGGAAGCTGCTGGTGAGCCTGGAGCAGGGACTCGGGGGAGCACATGGGGAAATAGGCGGGGAGGGCTGCCGGGAGAGTCACCCAATAGAGAGCCAGGAGGAGGGGGGGCGTAGGCAGAAGCCGCGGAAGCCGCCGGCGAGCCTGGAGCAGGGACTCCGGAGCAAATGTGGGAATAGGCGGGGGGAGGCTGCTAGGGGAGTCAGTCATGGGAGAGCACGGAGGGCGGGGGAGGCGATAGCTGCGGTCGCCATTTGCCCACCGTTCACAACAAAAGAATCGGGACAGCCACAGTTATCAACCCAACAGCACAGTTTTCACAAGTAATCCAGTGATCCAACCATCCAACCAACAGCCATTATCATGAACATAAGCACAAACTGAGCAATAAACATATATGTAAACACTAAAAGACTAGCAGCAAACAACATATGTGTACATTTATTTTAAAAAAGGATAATGGAAAATGTAAAGTGTAGCTGTAGCAGAATTATTTTTGCTGCTTTAGCACTAAATAAGCAGTTTAGTAAAGCACAGTTTAGCAGAATTAGCAGAAAAGTTCAAGCACTTACACAAAACCTTCTTTATGTTGTATGTAGTCTGCACTTATCCAAAATCGATGGTATGCTATGAATTAGGAAGGGATAGGACTCTCTCTCCTCGAGTCACGATGCGGTGTTTTGTCACGGAGCGCGGAAGATCAGAGTGTGTTAACAAACACAGACACTGGTGGCGCAGCTCCAACAGTCACTCACTCTCACTGCGATTGGGGATCAAGAGGGAGAAAAAAGCTACAAACACACCTATTTATATTTAATGGTGAAGGCGGTACATGTCTCTCTGGGAAAGCCCTAGCCAATGAAATTGGCTAGCCAATGAAATTGGGCATGCGGGTGTCGTCAACAGAGTCCAAGAGTTGATCATGCTGCCGGGTCTCGTGGTACCGAGTATTCCGGGCAGCGTAAACATGATACAATGATCAAATAACCACAAAGATTCTGCGATCGACGGAAAGGGGAGTTGGTGCCACTTCTTATTGAAATTCGCAAAAGTTCCATTTCCATTGACCAGCCACAATGCCGCGGCACCATTTGCGGCAAGCCGCAGCCATTGGAAATCTGTCTCTGCCGAACCGTGCTACAGTGCGTGGAATAGGGGTTTCCGTCGGTAACAGTTGCCGCAGCGGTACACCGCTACAGCCCTATTCGCCAACAGATGGATAGCAGCTCCATTTCAGCCGTTGCCCCAAGTTTCGTCGGTCCTCTCCACACAGCATGTTCCGATATGTTCTGGAGCACCATTGGCAGGGCTGCCCCAGAGCAGGGACAGCCAGCTCCAGTTTGTACATCTGGCATCTGCTCTTTACAGACAGGCCAACATGGGCATGAAGCAGACTGGCACGGGCAGAAACAGAGCTGCTGTCTGTCTTAAAGCACCCTTTGTATTTTCCAATCTACCTGTTACATCTACTAGTCTTGGGTTTGTTTGTTTGTTTGTTTGTTTTGTTTTTAAACAGTGAACACTTTTGGACTGAGACTGTGGCTGCTTTTAGACGAGTGGGTCACCGTCGCGCAACCCGTTCGTGTGATATTTCAAAATCCTGCGATGCAGGATTAAACAAGACAGAAGTCGGGGATCACGCACATGAAAGGCGGTTGCGCATTATTTGCTGACCGTGAATTAAATACCTCTATGTGTCAGGTATTTAATTTTGCTGCTTTAGCAAATGTGGGAATAGGCGGGGGGAGGCTGCTAGGGGAGTCAGTCATGGGAGAGCACGGACGGCGGGGGAGGCGATAGCTGCGGTCGCCATTTGCGAGGTGAATTAAATACCTCGATGTGTCAGGTATTTAATTTTGCGGTCAGCAAATAATGCGTGACCGCCTTTCATGCGCGTGATCCCCGACTTCCGTCTCGTGTAATCCCGCATTGTGGAATTTTGAAATATCGTGCAAGCGGATCGCGCGACAGCGATCTGTTCGTCTAAAAGAGCCCTGTCTTTTTAATTATGGTTTTTTGTAGTCTCTAGCTCAACAGGGCTGTGGTCTGTGACTGTAGCTCCTAATCACTGGCTACTTCAAATACACAATGGTAGTATGAAATAATTTCTGATACTGAGAAGCTTGGAGTTGAAGTCCAGATTATTGGTTCATGAAAAAACAGAGTAGTGAGCCCAGTGTTGTTGAATCTTTTAAGTATTTTGTATGAGTGTTGCAGAGATTCTTGTGGTGATTTGGAACTGGAAGGAGATATTTTCTGAGTTTCTGCTCCAACACTGTTCATCACCAACACAAGCTATTATTGGATAATTTTGGATTATATCATTCATGTTAGGAGGCATTTGGAGACACTTTCACTTCCTGCATTGGATAACCACTTTAAAATGAGGTCCTATCAGCTCACATTGAGTAGAGGCTCTTGCATCAATCAACTGCCTTTGAATTCCCCTTTCGAAAGTGCTCTGTAGCAATCATGGAAATGTTTCATCAGGATTTGAGGGGGGATGGTGCCATAGACGTAGTTACCCTTTCCTAGTGTGTGGCAAGAGCAGATTCACGTAGAAGAAGCACAGCATTGCCTCAGGATCTTACAGTTCTTTGATGCTGTTATTACTACTTTTAGGCTCCACAGTGCATGGACATGCCATAAAATTATACATTACAAACGGCTTTTATTTCTATCACTTTAAATCTGAAGTAATACAGTTGAAGTCATTCAAGTTACTAGAAATTTACATTGCTGATACAGAACAGAATTTGGTCTTGACTTGGCAAATCCCATGTTCCTCAGCCCACCCCAAGACATGATTCATATGCCCTGCAAGCTTTCTAGAACAAAACTATCCTTGCAGCTCTCAGATCAGAAAGGAACTTTCTCTTGTTATTCTATCGGTAATGAATTCCTGATCCCAGTGGGTTGTGTTCCCATGTGTTTTTAGTAAAGTACTGAAACAAACGCTGCCATAGGATATTTCCAAGAGTCCTAGGACATAATGGATGAAGTCTTGTATTGATGAGAGCTGGTGTCTGTGATTTGTGTCTGTACTTCCCCTGGGAATTGAAATGTGAAATGGAGAATGACTCAGAGATCTGGTGGATAAACGTGGTTACACTAGCAGAATGCTGGTTATTATTCAAAAGACTCTACAATCTTCAAGCTTTTATACTGGAAATTTGCACAATGAACTTGAATTAAATTAAAAAGAACAAAATATTCTCACACAAACTTAGTCCTGAATACATATAAAGCCAAGAAGCAGCAAGTCTGAAAACATCATTTTAAGCACTACACTGAAGTAGACTTATGTCACATATTAGTCACTTAAAATGACACCTAGAATTTACATCTAAAATGACTGAGTGTCCCAGACCCTCTCTTCTAACCACTAGGCCTTCTTGTCTCTTTGCATAAATAACTGCAACCCACAAACCCTCAGGGGAAGCATTGGCAGGAATCCCTAAGAGCCAGAACACCATCTACAGCCCTCTCACTCCATGCTCCCCATTGACTGGGCTGAAGGCACTCCGTCAGGCTGCATGAAGCCTGGATAGGCAAGGAGGCAGGGACCAGGCACCTGCACACTCACCTATTATATGAGTGGGTGTGATGAAGGTGGTGGGTGTGGTGGCCCCCGTCACTGATGGGGTTTATTCCCCAATTTCAGAGCCTGGGAGTGCTCCTTGGAGTTCGGCCTAGATGCCCAGGCTGGGGTTGTAGCAAGGAGCGCTTTCCACCAATTACATCTGGTGCGTCGGCTTTGACCATATGTCTCAGTCTCCGACCTGACCACTATCATCCATGCTTTTATTACCTCGAGACTGGACTATTGTAACACGCTCTACGTTGGGTTGCCCATGATGATGGTCCAGAGACTGCAGCTGGTGCAGAATGCTGCAGCCCACCTCTTTACGGGGACGGGTCACTGGGAGCACATTACACCGGTGCTCCGTTCTCTGCAATGACTGCCTATAGTCTTCTGGGCCTGATTCAAGGTGCTGGTTCTTACCTATAAAGCCCTATACAGCTTGGGCCCCATCTGTCTGCAGGATTGCCTCACTCCCCATGCCCTTGATTGGTTCCTGCAGTCAGCCAGAAGCACCCTTCTTGAGGCCCCTATGGAGAGGGCGTTCTCGGTGGCTTGTTTTATTATGTATTTTATATATTTTATGTTTTATATTGTAAGCCGCCCCAGGCTGCCTTTGGTAATAAGTTTTTTAAATAAATAAATCTAAATAAATATTACTGTCAGAGCCTAGACGGATGGAGACAGAAGCTGTTCCCTTGCCACACTGCTGGAGGCCTTCTGCACTCTGTTTTGCCTATGTGACCCTGCAGGAGCCCCCAACCTGGAGCTATCATTGGGGTCTCTCCCAGGGTCCAGCCTCTGTCCCTGGTCTAGGTCTGGTTCAGATAAGCCATTCCAATTTCTTGGAACTTTTAGGAACTGGACCATGGCGGCTGCCATCTTGTTGCACAGAGGTGGTCATTTTACATATGTGCAGTACAACCGCCATCATTTTGCACATGCAAAGAGAGGGGCAGCCATTTTGCACATGCACAAAATGGTGGGGGTTTTTGTTCAGTCCGAGTTCCAATTGGACTGAACAAAATGCCTGGTTCCGACAGAATCAGAACCAGGTGAAAAAGTCCAATTTCAGCCCAGGTCCTCTTCTTTACTTTCACTATGAGACAGCATTGCCAATCCTCGTGAATTTATCACTAGAGATGCAATTTCTAAGCCTCATGGGCAAACTTGCAAGATCAGGAGGCTTGGCAAGAAGCAGGTATTGGGAAGTGCAGTACAGGAAAGAGCTCAGCAACCGCCCCTCCCTGCTCCTGAGGACTCAGCAGCAGCGTGGCACAGTGAGTGAGCCTGCCCCCAGCCCAAGGGGCATTGCTAGGCCTGGGCTTCAGCCCCCAATTTTTTCCCCAGAACCCTGAATTCTGCACTACCTCACCTGATCAGCAACTTTGTTGGGTGTCTCTGCACCCCTCCGGGGCTCTAGGAGGAGAAGGAGGGAGGCATAGCAGGCAGAGCAGCTTTTCTCCCCAGTGCTGTTTGCTACCATACTGCTACCACTGAGCCATTAGCTGGGGTGTTTTTAAACAAGACACTACCACACATGGCCACACATTAATCATGCATCTAGCTGCTTCTTTGAAGGTGGTGTGTGAGGATGCACTGTGCACGCTCCCGTGAGCCATGCAGCACCCACTCACAGGGACCTACCAAAAAATCCAGAGTGTGCTGTGCAGGGCATGCCAAAAAGATGCGTGGTGATAGGCACCCACGCATCCCCTGCCCATATGAACTGGGACACCCACCCACACCAGCGGACAGGACTGCAGCCGACCTCCACCCTGGTTCCACCCACAGCCCTGCCAGGAGCTCTCTGGGAAACTCTTAAAGGACATGCATGCAAAATACAACACCATGGTGGCTCAACAGTGCCCCCTTGCAATGCAAAAGAGAAGAGCCAAAGGCATGGAAGACAGCAGCTTCCTGCATGTCCCCCCTAGCATGCACTTCTGTTGTTGCCCAGGACTGCCAGCAGCTGCAACGGCTGCACCAACTCCTGGCCAGGAAGGGGTTACTGGCTGCTGTAGTTTCCTATTTCCATGGTGTCCGAAGCTGTATGTCATGGCAGAGGGCAAGCAGTTGATCGAGGCTTGGGTTGGGGGTGTTGCTGGGTGGGAGGAGGGGGAACGGTTTCCTGTGTGAGTTTACAGGACCGGTCCATGGTGCTGGGAGTGCGTAGAGGCTGCCTGCGTGAGTGCTGTGGCCACCCTGGGAGCTGCCCATTAGCATCCCTTCCCACTCCACGTGTGTGGGTGCACAGGGGCGGCTGGTGGGTTTTTAGTTTGGAGGGGCAGTAAGGCTGTCCGGCCCGCTGGTGGCAAAGCCGCCGGTGAGCCGGTGGGCGGAGTCCGGGCAACGGTAGGCGGAGCCAGGGCATAACCCAGCAACAAGGAGTTCCCAGGGTTAACATCAGATGGAAGAAAACAGTCTACAATGCACATCAAGCTTAAAATGAATAACCCCAAACACAGGGAAACACTGGCACAACACAGCAGCAAAGAGTTCCCAGGGTTAACATCAGATGAAAGAAAAAACAGTCTACATGCATGCACATCAAGCTTAAAATAAATCATGTATAAACCCCAAACACAGGGAAACACAGAAAACACTGACAAAACACAACAGCAAGGAGTTCCCAGGGTTAACATCAGATGGAAGAAAAAACAGTCTGTTGCAGGGGGTGGGGGTGGGGAACAGCCTAGGGGTGGGATGCAGGGTGGGGGGGGAAGCGGGG
>QEPC01012458.1:656807-673609 GCA_003113815.1 Sphenodon punctatus
GGGGGAACAGCCATGGGGTGGGATGCAGGGTGGGGGGGTGCAGGGTGATGGGGGGAGAACAGCCTAGGGGTGGGATGCAGGGTGGGGGGGAAACAGGCTCTGCCTAGGGGGGGATGGGTGGAGGGGGGGCCCCTCCAGACCCATCCCCCCCCAGGGGTGGGGAGGTCAGGTACAGGGTGGGGGAGGGAATGGGCCACCATGATTGACCGTGGTGGCGTAACATCTGAAATTACCCTGTGTCTTAATCACATCTGTATCCTCCTTCATGGACGCAGCCGAGTGCTTCACAGCAGGCCTCTTGGGGGAAAAAATGGGGCCTTAATATCTCCTGTAAGCTGGGGATTCCTTACCTTCCATCTCCCTATTGTCATCGTCTAGTCAGTGCCTGGCCAACCTAATTTCTGCAGCGACCAGTGCTTTATTCAGACAGATGCTAGCTTGTCGTTTTTGGAGCCCCCTCTGAGGTTGGCAGCCCAATACTATTATACTCACATTCTTCCCCCCTCATCAGGCCTGACTTACACGTTTTATTTATTTACTTACTTATTTCCACAATTCGTACCCCAACCCTCCTGCAAAGCAGCTCGGGGTGGCTAACAGTTTATAAAAATATAAAAGCAATAATATAAATGCAATAAATAAATACATAACAATAAAACAGTAAAACCTCCAATTCCAATAGGGACACCAGAGGAAGTAAAAAATGCAACCCCCGCAACCCACCCCCACCTCTCATCCATCTCCTCCTATATTCATGTTAATGAATATATATATTTATGCTACATCTACGAGGCAGGAATGTGTTATCCCTTCTTTATAGCTGGGAATCAAAGCACAGAGGGATGAATTTGGACCACCATCAGAAAACTGTTCTTATTACATGGTATTATGCAGTTACTTATTTCTGTTCTTAGCTTCCGTTCCATTTGTAGAACGATAAAATTATTACCTAATTGCTGCTACAACCTCTAGCTGGATTCTTTCTACCTATTGCTGTCACCTGTAATAAAGGTTTTGCAATTAGAATGTAGCTAATAATTATGCAGGAGGCAGAATAGCTTCTACATTACTGCCCTATTGCAAACTGCAATGGGATGATACAATGACTCCGCTGCAGTTCTTACTCTTGACTTGTCTGATGAAGGATCCTGTGAGAACCAAATGCTTGTGCCTCCACTAACGGAAACTGATCCAGTAAAAGATATCACTGTACTATTTTGTCTCTATTCAGCTGTAGATAAGACACATAACAATTTCAACAACAATTTTAATTAATGAATTCATTAATTAAATTTTATTTGCGACCGAAGCCAATAAACACATACAACAAAAACAACAAAAAACAGAATACATAGCATACATGCAAAAAACAAAAGCATCAGTATAGAGGGCAAAGCAAAATAACTCGCCCCAAACTCACATCAAAAATTCTTATAACAAAGTCAAAGAAAAAAGGTATGCGCAAAATATATAGTTGTAATAAAACCCAAACGTCACTGTCAAACCAAACAAAATATACCAGGATAGTACCAGAACATTCAGCCCTTAAGCCATGGGCAGCCGAGATTGGAGGAACAGCGTGCGTAGATTTAATGCAGCCACAAGAAACTGAGCCACCACCATTGGAATGGCAGAATCCACATTCGCCAAAGCCAGGTAGAGCAAGTTATGCTCCGTTCTGCCTGGATATTTCTGTAGGAAAGAGGAGAGATGGTCCAAACGTATCCCATCATATAGATGGCAATTAAAAAGTACATGCTGGACCATCTCCACACCTTGTGCATCAAAGGGACATAAACGCTCGGAGAACTCAATTACCCGAACACGGCCTTCCAACAATCCTTGCCATTGAGTCTTGCACACAAAAATAAATATTTCCCCCTAGGGGAGATGCCTGAAAGTAAATAAGTAGCCAATTTATGTCAGGGCTGCATGTACAAGAGATAATCGGCAACATGGGAAGAAGCTCTAATATCTGCCATCTTTTCCTGCAGATCCTTGTCCCTCAATCTCAGGGTAATTTCCCTGATCATAGCTGCCAAATCCTTGCTCACCCAATAGTCAGGGTGAAACCCCAGTTCGCGCAGAGAGAGGTCCACTACCCTCCACCACAAGCTCCTAAAGGTATCCAGTCTCCAATATTGCGTCAGTCCCTGGGACTGCATCTTACATAGTTTGGCCCAAAATTTCAAAACGAGAATCCAAGCTTCCACTGACCACCTGGCTTGACCAACCTCAGACCTGATTGCAGCAAAAGGGGTACCATTAGGATTCTTTAAGAGATTTTGAAAGAAAAAAGCCTGGAGGCTGTCCAGCTTGCCAGCCATTGAGGGGCTAGATGGTAACCAAACTTCGACCCCATACAAAGCTTGGGCACGGACCTTAGCACTCAAAACCTTTGCTGCAGATGCCACAGCCCTCCTGCCAGTCCTATCAAATAATCTCAGGAGGACAAAAATAGTTCCCCGCGCAGTTGATATGGCACCTTCAACATGGCTCTTCCAAGCCCCCGTTTACTGAAAAAGCAGGCCCAAATAGCAGAAAGATTTGACCTGCAAAAAAGAACACCACTATCTGAGATTTGTCAAAGCTGATGATAAGATCACACAAAAATTTGATAAGCACTTCAGTTGCCGCCTCAGATCAACCTTGGTTTGGGAAAGAATCATGTCATCAGCATATAAGAGACACTCTACTGGGTGCTCGGCCAATTTAAGTGGAAAATAAGAAGACAAGGCTAACTTAGGCACGACTCCATTGATAAATAGGTTGAAAAGCGTAGGTGCTAAAACGCAGCCTTGCCTGATGCCGGCATAGGTAGAGAGATCCTCTGTCAGGCGGCCCACTGGATCCGTCTTGACCGCCAAGGAGGTGGAGCCATGCAGACTACGCAAAAGGTAGAGTAACCTCGGCTCTATCCCTATTAAGTCTAGCCTTTCCCAGAGTGTCTCCCTATTTACTAGGTCAAAGGCCGAACGAAGATCCAAAAAAGCAGCATAAAGTTTCCCGTTCTTTTCCATATATTTCTCAATCAAGTGCTGCAAAATCAAACAGTGTTCCAAGGTTGAACACCCCCTTTGGAAGCCTGCTTGTTCGGGATGCAGTACACCACCCCTCTCAATCCAAGCATTCAACCTTAGAAGAAGCCACTTACCATAAATCTTAGAGATGGTACACAGCAGGCTAATTGGCCTATAATTGGTCGGTCTGCTATGGTCCCCCTTCTTAAAAATGGGGACCACTACCGCTTTACCCCAAATAGGGGGGATCTTTCCCGTATTATTAATGGCTGAGAACAAAAACGCCAATCTGGGGGCCCACCAATCCAGATCAGCTCTATCAGGATCAGGTCCAGACCCAGGGCCTTGCCATTTTTGAAGGTGCTGATCTCTTCTGCCACCTCAGATGACAGAACTGGTGGCAAAAAAGAACTAAAGGGGGATCTGGAGAAGAAGAAGAAAAATCATTCAAGCTCTGAGAGCCCGCATAGAGGGAATGGAAGTGGGAAACCCAGAAAACATTGGGGGCAGCCACCAAAGAGGGACTGACCTTCGGCTTGCCCACACCATTGACCAAGCCCCAAAACTTCCTACTGTCTTGGTTGTTGGCAGAGCAGCCGGCCTATCCCAATACCTCTCCCAATAAAGGGCTCTCTTGCTCTTAATAGTCTCTTTGTAAAGCTTCTTGACATGGAAATACTGGGGAGAAATAACCCCCAGATCCCCCTGCCTATATTCATGGTACAGGGATATCAACTGTCCTCGAAGGGCCCTGCAATCCTGAAGCTACCTCCCCCAGACAAGACTGATCCACTTTGACAGTGACATGGGAGGAGGTATTTAAAGGTAAAGGTAAAGGACCCTCCAGGACAGGGATGAATAAGTCCAAAGGTTGAATAGCCAAATCCAAAGTCAGGGGTAAGTGGTCACTCCCCTGGCAACAACCAATGGCAAAATGCTTGATCAAAGGGACTACATCCGATGAAACTGCCAGATAATCCCCGACACTGGATCCTACTGGACCCACATAAGTAAATTCCCCTTGCTGGTCTCCAAAGCCCATGCCATCTACAATAAACAGGGATACTTCGGTCAAAAGTTTGGCAAATAGGAGACCAGAGGTGTTTACTTTCTTGTCCTTTGACTGTCTGCAGCGGGCAAGATCCCTTACTGGATTTGTCCCGCCATAGGGGAAAAGAACATCGTCATTTGGGCCTAAATGGGCATTAAAATCACCCAACAAAATTATTTTGGCCAAAGGATACAAGCTGACAGTTTCTGTTAAAACTTCCCTTAAATGGGACCAATAGACCGGATTAGTGCTTAGCATTTACTGGCGGGATGTATACATTAACCATCATCATATAGGTCCCCCCTATCCTAATAACCAAGAGAAGCAACCATGAGGATTTAGAAATAACCGCCAGTACTTGATATTGCAGAGATTTGGCAATAAACCATGCCAAACCCCCGCTTGGATGGCCCCATCTAGAGTAACTCACCGCTGGGAGAAAAAAGGTCTCATAAGAGTCAAGGAAAGGCTGTAAAATGGCCCAGGTCTCCTGCAGAGCTATAATATGGCAGGTGTCAAGGAATGCTATAACATCAGAGTACCCCGAGAGCCTATCCCACCCTGCAGCATTCCAGGAACAGATTTTTAAGGGTTTAAGAGTGTGGCACTGCCTGTGTCAAACTGGCGAGTGGGCCGGACCTGGGGCTACACTGTCCATCCAGGTCCTGGCTACAATTCCTCATATGATTATCCATGGCTTCTACACCTCCTCGTCCCAGCAACTCAGCTTGACCACGCAAAGGTAGAGTCACGGGATCAGTCCTCGGTGACTTATCGTTACTACACTGAGCCCCCAGGTTCCCCATACTGGCCAGGTCAGAGAAGACTGATGAAGCAAATTCCATAGTGTCAATATCTGTGCGTGCAGCCTTAGGTGTCGGCAGGGCGAGGGGGCCCTCGCTTTTTTCCGGTCTCTGCAATCATGTCTAAGAAGCGAGCGAGAACGGGTCCCTTGGGCCACAGTGGCCAGCCTTCCCCTAAGCAGAAGAAATTGGACTCCTTTTTTGTGACTGCCGCTGGTAAGGAGCTGGAGGCAGGAGGAGATTGCGGTTCTGTATCAACTCAGGTTCCTGCATCCCCGCATGGCTCACAGGCAAGACTGTGTCATTTGAGGGGGCACTCTTGTCCTAATGACTCCTTTATCTCTGGCTTATCAGACTCTTTTGAGGAAAAGGAACTTCCAAGCATGCCTGTTCAGGATGATCCTTTTATGACAAATACCCTCCTTTATAAACTGTTGGGTGACCAATGCATCCTTATCATAGACTTGGTTAAGAGATTGAACAAACAACTGGAAGGAATTGGGAACAGCTTGGTGGCCCAGGGGAAGAATCTGCAACTTTTGGTAGACCATGCACTGGAGTATAAAAGTGGGAATATGGCATCTGGAGTTGGCCCTCAGCCACAGGGGTGTGTGGAGGCTAACCAGGGGGTGGTACCCAATAGCCTCCCCTATAATCAGCGACCTGTAGGGATGGGGGGACCGGGGGACTTACTGCCGCTCTCCATCCCCCGACGCTGAATGTGTATGCCATCTCCTTCAGGATCTATCCTTTGCCAAACGGCATCTCCCCCCAATGGCATTCTAAGCCAGAAATTCACCATCATCTTTCGTCTATTTTGGCCTTTAACTTCCCTTTTTACCAACTATGGGCAGTTCATATATTGCCTATCTCTGGGCCTTGCCAGAGATTAGTAGTTTATTTTAATTCCCCGCAGATGGTTACTTATTTATTTTCTAGGTTAGACTTATTTGCTTCCTGGGGGGTTATGTTGGGGGAAGTGCTCACTGATACCAATGTACAACCCCTGTTTGTTAAGCCCACTGTTGGAGTCTCAGTGGGCCCTTTACAGTCTCCAAAGGGGGCTGTTAGTAGTCATAGGTCTGCAGGATCCCCTGATAAGCCTTGTGTGAGAGAACCAATTAATGTTAGACTCACCCAAATAGCTATGCCCCAGACACAACCTTGTAAGCTGCCCCTCTCGCCAACAGTTGTGCTCTCTCAGTCTGTGCCCCGAGCAGCTTCCTTGTCTTCTCTGCCAGATATTGACAACAATTCTGAAAACTCTGTACATAAAGTTTGAATAAGTGGCATGCTTTTCAAGGCACTGGGAACCCAGCATCTCACCTCAGGAAGATATTCTCTGTTAGGTCTGAGACTTGTTGGCTGGTCAACATGGGAAAAGCTTACTTGCCACTGTCTTTGCTATAAGTAGAGGTCTTCCGTACCTAGGAATGTCATGCTGCTACCTTTAACAAGCACTAAATACCTTTTAAGTGAAAAGATCTTAAATGTCAGGTTTTCTTTTTTAATTTTCTGCTCATTATTTCTGCTGTGACTAGAACAATTACAGTGAGACATGCACATATTGTAGCCATTTATTTGTGAGTCCATATCCTGTCTGCCTTGGTCACTTGGTGAAGTTTGCAGAGCAATGGCACATCCTGTTTGTTTAATCTCCCTTTGTCTACCCTGTACCAGATCAGGGAGCTTATTCCTACATTTATCTTTGATTTCTGCTCTGAAACTGGACCCCAGTGCACATGATTTTGCTCAATTGCTGGAAATGCTGAGGATGTCCGATTGCTGTGGGATCTTATTTTAGACTCCATATGTCATGAAGGGTGAATTGGATCCCATCAGCTCAGCACTGGAGGGCGCAGGATGCATCAACAGGAAGTCAAACAAGTCATGCAATTCATTTGAAAAGGAACTGCTGTTCCACCCATCAGCAGTGTATAAACTCTTTATGCTAACACAATGGTCCTTTTATTTTCTTTCAGCTCTTCTCAATAAGTAGGGCTGTGTTGACCTGATTTGGGGAGGTGCTGAGCACCTGCAGCTCTAAGTAAAGTTCATGGGGGGCTGTGGTTCCTCAACATCTTAGGAAATCAGGCCTCGCACCTATGAGGCCTTGAGTCATGACTATTGTGTTTCCATTTGAAGGTGACTGGATTGGACTCCTTTTGAAATCTATCAAATGTCTCTTAATCATCCAACAGGATTGTTCTTGAGAAGCAAAATATGCTCTCCCTTACCTTTGTGTATCACTTATAGACCTTGCTGACCCAGGCAATGAGGGACCAGTAATTGAAACAGAAACTCACACAGTCACACCCTAGGAGTACAGAGCATGAACTATGGAGCCACCAGACAAGCTGTTTCATTTTCATTTCAAAAGGTTTGTTACACCCTTGAGGGGAAGAGTTACAGGCAACAGCATAGAATAACAGAAACCCCAGACTTCTTTTCCTGGAGCTGAGTGTGCAAACCGAGTTAAATTCCAACACCAAGTCTGAACATGAGGGAGAGAGGGTGCCTGCTGGCTCATCACAGCTGCATGGGATTGGCAGAGCCGCCACCGATTGATGTATCCCCCCAAGGGCACAGGAAACTCCAGCACACAAACTGAATGTACACAAATCAAACCCATCCATGGAAGAAGGGTAGAACTAGTGATTGAGTCCTGGGGGTTGCAATGAACAGTATGGGATTCGCTGGTTGCAGCTTTCCCTTTCATTTTGTCTTGTGCAGGCAGATCCTTGCAGAGAGAGAGACCTAACAAAAATGAATTTGTAGGAAGTAGGGAGGGGATATCGGAATCGGTTCAATATGATTTGCTCAATTTTTTGACAAATTGTATTGTTCCAAAGAATCTGATCCTGCCAGGTGATATGATCCAAAAGTATTTGTTCCCCCAGTGGGGGAGCTTTCAGGGAGCCCCCGATCTGCCTCCACTGGACCAGGGCCACACAGGAGTGGGGAGGGGAGTAGTTGCCTCCCAGGACCCCTACCCAGCTCCCACCTCCCCGTGCCTGCCCATCCCAGCGCCTAATGCAACGGTACTGGGATGGGCAGCCAGGCAGGAGTCTCAGAGAGGTGTGCAGCAGTGGGACGGGGGTGCTGGGACGCAGAGGTGGCTGGGTGGGGTGGGAGGGAGAGGGGGGTAGTTAATTAACTTACCTTTTTCCCCTTAGGCTTTGGAGTCTAGTGGTGCCCTACAGTACCTGGTGCAGCCTTCTCAAGGCTGCGCAGGGCAGAAATACTAAGAAAAAAACTGCATGCACAAAATGGCCACCATGTCCTTCTGTGCATGTGTGGCCGTTTTCCAAAATGTCGCTGGCAGCATTGGTGCCATTTTGGAAAGTGGCAGCCGGTCTGCACATGCTCCAGGCACTGGGGGTGGGCAGGCATGGGCAGGGGTCCTGAGAGGCAAGTACCCTCCTCCCCACCCCTGTGCAGCTCCTCTACCCCCAATTTTGCCTCCTCTGGACCCCTGCCCAGCGCCCAGGCCTGGCAGGAGTCCGGGGGAGGCAGAGCTGGGAGCAGACATTGGATTTAGGCTGTACTGATTGGAATCCAATCTGATTCTGTTTAATACAATCTAAAATCAGATTGAAAGTCGGGTCGATATGATTTTGAACCAATCCCAATTTTTAATACAATTTCCCATCCCTAGTAGGAAGCAAAAGTGTCATGAAAATCTACCAGACGAGGCAAAACATCTACTCTACTTGCCTAAGGCAAAGAGAATTTTTCAAATCTCCCATAGTGCTTGAGCCAAAAGGTGATGTCTGCCTACCACCAACAGAAAGAACCCACTTCACATAGGATAAACTGAGACCTGAAAATATCCAGGAGTGATGGTTTGCAGATCTGAATTCTGGACATCATGCACTTTCTCTGGATTGGGAAGGGAATAAAAAGATCCTGTTACTTTAAAGTGCTGAACGGGTTTGGAGAGAAGTAATATAAATTCTTTTATTATGGCTTGGACCTTAACTTGGCAATTTGCCTTGATGTTTCTCCTGGAGCTATAGGCAAAGAAGCTCAGTTTACTAGTCTTGTACAAACACAGCTTTTTTTTAGTAGCATGTTCTGTTGGTAAATGGAGGTGGGTTTTTTTTAAATATAATAATGGAAAGGGAATTAATTTGAGACTGAAACACCAAAAACTCCAAAACTATTCTCAGCTTCCTTCAAAACAAAGTACACAATAATGTCAATCAGGGCTCTGTGCCCAGAAGAGCATCATAATAAAGCTCCTGTCCCACCCACTACTATTGTTCTATCTCCCTGTTTGTTCTTAATGTGAACAAAAGGCAGGATGAGAAATCTGCTATCAGGCTGGAGAGGAAATATGCTGTCCATGTTGCCCTTGGCTAGCCTAACTTTAAATGTGAGGAAGTACAAGGTGCTACAGCATAACCCTTCAGCAGTTTTGAATGATAAAAATGGATATTTCAGGAGCTTACAGCAATGTTCTCCCTCTTTATTTGGAGAAAGCCCTTTAATCAATACTCCTTTTCAGGTACTCTGATATCATTGGGGTATCTAGTTAATTATTTGGTTTCCAGATGAAGGCCAAAGTCTCTAGCAGAACGTGTGAAACCTTACACCCTTGCAAGACTCACAAGAAAGTCAGTTCCTAAGCTTATGGTTCAAGGAGTTACTTATGTCAGGAATCTGCACACTTTATTTTATAGTAGTCAGATGAGAAATAAACACATGCCTCAGCAATCAGAGATACCTAAAAGTAATAGTGTACCAAAAGTCTTCACCTAACATACTTAATTCCCCCCCAAGTGACTTCCCTCTCCTCCTCTCCACCCCAGCTCAAAAATGCAGAGGTATAGCTAGGTGGGAATGGGCCCCCTGCTGGCACACTCCACTCCAGTGTGCATATGCACGTAGGCCCTCCCTCTCTGGCTTGTGGGCCCCAGTGCAGCTGCACCTATTATAGTTAATGTTATGCCCCTGCAGCAATGAAAAGTCAAAATGAGTTAGCGTACTGCTAGGGCACCACAAACTGCAAGTGGAAAGTATTATCAACACTACCTGCACCTGGGAAAGAGACTGAAAATACATACCATTAAACACCTGAGAGGGATAAGCAGAGAATTTCACCTGAGGGATGTTTTAGGATTTGTATACAAAAGCGATGAAAGGACAGATGTTAGAGCAGAGCTTATATTCTGAGTCTCCATTTTACTGCTAATGTGCTTTGAAAGATGATCGATCTGCCCTTCTTTGGCTCATGCTTGATACTGTTGGGAAAATGAACACAAATATACCATATTATAGCCTGGGCGCTGTGGCTCTGTAAAACCACAAAGCTTAACACAGATCATGGAAAGAAAACTCCTAGTGCCCTGGAAAATAAAATCAAAGAACAAAATGAATTGAGACCACCCACATAAGTAGTTAGCCTTCAGGAAACAAATGTAGCTTTGCTTAAAATGTTAAAATTGGAAAGGGCAAAGAGAAAACTACACCAACCCATGTGGAGCAGGGGGGGTGGGGCTCTCTCGAGAACTAACTTTTTTATGCGAATAGGATGCTCATAATGTATGGAACTTCTCTGAAAAAATAATTAATCCAGTCAATCATATGCTTAGAAGATGGGTCATGTGGTTCTTATTAATAGCAGGCTTGAAGGTAAAGGGAAAAGAAAATTTTCTTGCCTTCTTACCCACATCTTGGCTCCACACAACACTCAGAATGTGAATTTGGGCCTCCAAAGTGTGTCAGGGATCCCTATGAGTTATTTTTTCAAAGAAGATTCCATACATTATGAGCATCCTATTAACATAAATAAATCCCTCTATCCCTGGGACGCACTGATATTTCCGACTTTGTGGTCCTCCATATTTGCTAGCAGTAATTAAAATCCATATTACCAAAGCAGGTACAATGCTCCAGGATATAGACTTGTTCAGTAGCCAAGGTGCTTTACAGTGCTTTGTTCCACTCCTTGTATTTAGGGCATTCACTCAGTTCTCCCCATGTGAGAGAAGCCCATGTTGGCTTCCCCTGGGGAGGGGTAGTGCTGTGTGAAAAGGGTTTCTGCAGCAAGCAAACCCATGACAAGCAACTCTGCATTGAGCGTTTTTAAATGGGGGATGGGGGTGTCCGTGGCCTCTGATTGTCACTGCTTTAGAGTACGTGGGAGGGGGAATCATGCTGGGCTGGCCTTTGCAATTGACATGTCCCCAGCATGAGCACTCCCCAGCATTCACAGCCAGTTCTTGTGACTTGCAAAGGCCGTGTCCCCCACCCACAGGGCCTATGAGCGACAGACTGATCTGCTGGTGTGTCTGGCCACCCCAGTTCATACAGGCAGGGGCTCCGTGACCTCCTGTTGCCACAGAGTTATTTGGCTTGCCCCACACAGAGCACTCAGGATTTCCTGGCAGTGCTCATGAGTGAGTGCTCTGTGGCTCATGGGAGTGTGCATCCCCCTGCTCCACCTTCAGACAGGTGGTGGGATCTCTGGCTCCTGGATGACATTGCGGGGTAGCATCTTGTCTAAAAACACCTGTAGCTGTGCTTGCTGTGCAGATTCTTTCCTACAACAGTCACTCCTTCAGGGAATGCATAGGCTGTGCTCTGTGCAGGTTCAGTCAGTGTGAGGGCTGAGCAAATGCGGCGTTAGTTTACAGGAACTGGGGGAGAACTCAAGCGGTCTGTATTGTGCATGTTGAGATTTGGATTTTGTCCTCACATAAAACAGTAATGCATACAAGACTCCTTGAAGTAGGCATGTGTTCATACGCTGCCTTTCTTTCAGAGACACTGGCCATTTTTAAACGGACTCGGCTGGGACTTCTGGTGAGTGGTGGGGGTGGGCGTTCGCAGAACAGGGGACTGAGGTGTGTATGTGCCCACACACCGCCCATTCATGCCTCTGCAGAGAGCAACTGGAAAAAAACCAGGCTGCTCCATGCGGGGAGATGGGTGGGAATGGTGGAGGTGTGTGGGTTGCAGGAGTGCACACCCACCCACCACCACTTTTAGGCCCTTTTTACACAGACGTTCTAACACCCATAAAATGGTTGTTACATTTTATTATACATGTTGCAGGGCACCACTGCAGCCAGTCACCATGGGCCCTGTGCACACATGTTCCTCTGGGCGGAGATGGGTGTTGGTCGGTGGGTGGGGAGCATTTCCCTGGGTGGAGGCGTCTGTGTAAACGCCACTTTCGGTGGGTGTTGGTGAGTGTTTGCTCTCGGCCAACACCCATCTCCACACACACCCACACACGGAACTGCTGGTTGCTCTGTGGGTGGAGATGGGTGTTGGCCGGGAGCAAACACTCACCAACACCCACCGAAAGTGACGTTTACACAGACGCCCCCACTCATCTCCACCCAGGGAAATGCTCCCCACCCACCGGCCAACACCCATCTCCACCCAGAGGAACTGGGTGGAGGCATCATGTGTGCACAGGGCCCGTGGTGATTGGCTGCAGTGGTGCCCTGCAACATGTATAATAAAATGTAACACCCATTTTATGGGTGCTAGAGCGTCTGTGTAAAAAGGGCCTTAGACAGGATGTCCAGGACCTGTGTGTGAGCATCTTGTCTAAAAACTGAATCCTGTTTGTAAGTATTGTGAAAACTTTCTGACATGAATCTCCAAAAAAAGGAATGAAAACTGTTACCAGGAGGAACCCTTTCAAGATACACTGGAAAGAGAAGATAACCGCAACCTGAGCTGATAAAAGAACCAGTTAAGGCATTTTTCTGAAAACCAAATAATAATTCCTTCATACCCACTGGTTGGTTATAGGGAGACTTGACACGTAAGAAATCTGGCTAAGCAAATTCCCAGATTTGTGCTATACAGAGCTAAATGGCTGGCTGGGTTTCTGGACAGTTTTCCTGGCCCATCTTCTGAATTATTGAGCCGCCTCCTGTCAGACAAAAAGCCAGAGATGACCCAAGCTGTCATGTCCTTTTTACTCGCAGCCTTCCAGGAGAGGGAAAGGTTCCTTACTTTTAAATGTTAATTAATTGGTAGTTGGGCGCACGGCAGCACCCGTATGTACCTTATGTTTATCACCATTATTATTATTATTACTTATGTATTATACATTTCATGAAATTTTGTGTGTTTTGGTTTTGTATCTTTTTTAGCTTCCTTTTCTGCTATGGCTTCGGCTAAGCAAATAAATAAACTAAGAACTATACCATACATTGGAGTTATTGAATTCAGCAGCACTATTGATGGGTTTTTTAGCATGTTCACCAAAGGAAGGGAGGGACTGAAGCATTCACTGTATTTAATAAACATTTTGCCTCAAAAAAAATTTAGAATCAGGAAAACCTCAGCTAATCCTTATCTCACTTTAGTATGAGAAGTTGAGATACACATTTATTGCAAGAAACTAGAAACAGATCCCTCTAGCAAACACATCTGGCCTTAGAGTGGACTGGCTCTCACATTCAAGAAGACACACAAAATATGGTACTGTTTACAGCCAGGCACTTAAAATCTAACAGCTGTAGTACTGAGATGCATAGGGATAAATTCTCGAGACAAGCTGACAACAGTTCCATTGCTGAGGCACCCCTTGTTAGAGACAAGACGAAAACAGATGAAGAAATCTTGAGAATGACCCAGAGTAGCCCTCATTAGTGAATAAAATGCAAGCAGGAAATACGACAAGATTCCTTTTGTCACAGATTTTCAACCAGCTGTCCGCCCTTCCCAAAGCCACCCATGCACAATCAACGATATAACAATCAAATACTGGAAAAGTTTCATAAATAAAATTTCCACCAACTGTCTAAGACCCCCCCTCTCCAGTTATGCATAAGCACTTGTTAGAACAGAATGAAAAATTGCTGTAATGCATCCATGCATGTTACCACTGGGCTAGAGCTAAGCTGAAAGTGCGTCTTGGTTGCAGTGCTGTAGTCATTTTAGTCCAAGCAACCATGGCAGAATTACATCATTTCTACATGGCTGTATGGCAGCTTGATGTAGTTGTTATTCATTACCAACACCTCAGTTATATTATGTAGGATGAGATGAGGTCCATAATCAGGGATCAGTGTTCATTGTGCATTCTCCATTGCCACCAATGGTGGAAATGCAGTGAACATGGGTTCCTGTCCATAGTTAAGATAGAACTGAATTTTTCAACTTAAAGCAGAGATTCTACCCTTCCATAATATGTGAATATCATAGTGTATAATCCCTAAAATTACAGCACTAGCTCTTTAAATATATGGAATAAATTTCTAAGAGTTTGCAGACATATAATTTACAGGCAGCTTGCAATTAATTTGCATTAAAGTTAGTTTTAAAGTGGATCCATTTGAAGAGGATTAATATTTTACGGTTCATAGTCCATTTTTCTCCATTACACTCCATAACAGAATCTGTATGTTTTCGGCCTGGGCTGAAGAAAAAACTCCTACTGCTGATTCTGCTAATCAGTACTGTTTCTTCTGTATTGATTCTTTTGTCAATTCCAGTAAAATTTGTAAACCTAATTCTATTAGTGTGATCCTGACTCCACTGTCAATGGTGTAGCTCCCATTCATTTTATGAGTGAGGACTGTACCCTATATATCTTCATATCATTAGAAATAACATACATTAAGCATTCTCCTTAAATGTCTTGTTTAGTGCTTATGTATGGAATTACAAGAAGGAAATTCCCAGACAAAAACTACAATTTTGGAATTAAGATTGAGAGAGTTTGTCAGTAATTTAGGATAAATTCTATTATGGTGGTATTGTATTTAAGTGCCAGACTTCATAAACCCAGGAAATTCAGAGTTAAATTCATTTTTAAACCAAATCCAAACTTGTTAGGGTGCTGAAATGTACAGTTAGAGCAACCAGTCATCTTAACTCTCTTTTAGGGGTGCACAAAGGCATGGGGGGTGGGGGCTGGGGCAGTAAAGAAATATAATTTGGCTTTAAAATCAATATAGGTCTGATATGGGGACACTAAAATCATATGGCTATGACATGCTGTTTGTGTGCATGCATATATTTGTGTACCAACATAAATGTTACTGTTCATGGCTGTATTCATGAGAAAAGGTTTTAGAAGAAAGCAGCTCTTTCTATTATCTGTTACCATTCTCACATAATAGATATCTCAAAGACCCTCTGCACCTGGTATCTGTTGGCACTGGAAACCTTATGTTTTGGAGTTCAAACTGCTTTACTTTCCTTATCAAATTCACCCTAACAACAACCTTGTGAGGTAGGTCATTATATTCCCATTTCACAGATGGGGGCTGAGAGTGAGTGATTTGCCCAAGGCCACCAAGGTGAATTCATAGTGAAGATGGTATTTGAGCCCTGGTCCAACACCTTATCCATTGGAGTACTCTGGCTCTCATGCCTCTTGCAATATGTTAGGTTGCTTTCTCTATCTGATACACTTCAGAGCAGCTTTGGGTTGCACTTTTGTGATCAGAAGGAAAGGAAAGGCAATATCCTAGTTAGTCATATTACTTTATTTGTTTTGTAGGTTGGGGTTTTCCTTCCTCTGACAAATCCAGTATTTGGGAGACATGATACTCATCTTCACATGCTGTTTCACCAATGTGCCATATCACTGACTCGGGGAGCTACTGCTAGTTATCTTGGCCTCTAGGTCTCCCTCTTCAGGGGGCTCATTCAACCCATGGCTTCTTCCTGCAAGGAATAAAGGATACCAGTTAACTCCACTAATGCTGGTGCTAATGTTTTATTTTGAGGGTGGGCGCCAATCAAACAGCTATTCCAAGACCATAGGTTCATTTCACATAGGCCACCAAATGGATATCAGCTGATTTAAAAGTTTGGTTACTACTAACCTTGTCTTATTGTAACCAGAAACTGAGAGGGATTGGGATGTGATCCGCAATGAATCAGGGTCTGGGTCATGCAGTTTCTCGCCCTGCGAGTCTTTAAAAATCTATTGTTTTTGTGGAAGTTCCTCTTTTTTCTGTTCTGTTATGAACAGAGTGGTTATTATCACAGCCATCACTTGGGATTTCGTCACCAGAGCATCTGGGTATAGTATTTGGTTGTGTGTATGTCATCTTCTCTTACCCCAGCCCTCATTTCTCAACCTTATTTGGATCAGAGGCATGTTCAACAGGTCAGCTAATAAAGAGCAGATTTTTTAAATCGTTCTGATACCTTTCCTCCCCTTTTCTTCTATTTGTATAACACACCATTTATAATCTTTTTATAACCAAAGGAGAGAGAAGTCTTGAGTTCATCTAGATTAAAATCAGCTGCAGCCTGTTAATGGACTGAGCCCAAGATTTTGACTTTAGGAAACAAAAACACTGGACTAAATTAGACTGAACTGGCCACTGTCTCCTGGTGAGGAATACAGGGAGGAGAGAGAGAGCGAAGTTATTCATGTGGCTTTAATTAATTTTGATTCTCTTCCTGAAGCTAATTTACCCAACACAAAGCATGTGTCGTGCTGCAAGAGCCAGCTTTTACAGAGGCTTGGCTCTTGCTGATAAACAACTAATAATTCCTATTTCTGGAGGTTTTAGTCTATTTATTTATTTATTTCATAGACTTATTCCCCACCCCTCCTGTCTCAGGCAGCTCAGGGTGGCTCACAAAACATAAAATACAATGTTTAACAGATTTTAAATGGTTATTTTGGAATAGAGAATTCCAATTGCATATTAAAGCCTTTTTGTCATCAATCAAAGACCATCCAAGTTTGATGCCAAGCATTCAGATATAGCTATTCAACTCTTCTACTCCCTTTTTGGAGACTGAAGCAAGCCCCCACACCATGAAACTTGCAGGGCAGGAGGTTGTGAAGCTTGATCTTGTCTACACACAGAGAGGAATAGCAAAAGCCACTGGGATGCGTTGCAGGGCAAAGTGTTTGGTGACCTAACACCCTCCTTCTCTGCAAGTTTTGTGCTGTGGACCTTGCCTGAAAATGAGTAGTCCCTCCCA
>QEPC01012458.1:673867-722327 GCA_003113815.1 Sphenodon punctatus
AGTCGCTGCACCCAATCTCGTACCACGGTCGGGGCCACAATCCAGGATGGGCCAAAGGTAACAGATGTTATTTTTGGCCCATCCCGGATCGTGGCCAATTTAACCACGGTTCTGGACCTCCGGCCAGCCGGAGGTCCAGAACCATGGTCAATTTGATCCCGGCTGGGTGTTCACTATGGTGAACATCTGGCCGGGAGCAAACAGATGTTCACGAACTCACCACCACCACACGGGATACACTGTGATCCACTGTGGTGAACAGCGATTTCGTAATGTCTGAAATTACCCTATGTTATAAAAGTGTTGAAGTGTTTGTAGCCTGAGACTATTCCCAGTGGGGTGGCAGTGCTCCCTCTTGCCCTGGCACAGGAAATTTTGCCATCTTGCCTGAAATACAGAACATTCTGCTTGAGGAAGAATGCTCTGTACATCATTTGTATAGCTCTGTGTTTTAGATTTCTTACATAATAGCATGGCACTTTAAACATTTAAGAAACAAGGTTCTTGTCCCAAAGAACTGGCTAGCTAGACAAAATGCAGATGTGGAATGGGGGAAATGAAGTGTATAACATTTAACTGAAATTGTTTAAGTTACTGGGAAGGACATATGCCTGGTGCCAAGAATGATATTTTTCACCATTCCATTTTTATTATGATATTTAATTGCACTGTGAGAAAAGCAAAAGGATATGAGGGCAGGGTGGGAGGTTAATGGTGGAAGTGATTTTTGATGAGGATCTTAGAGAAGAGAGATGTTGCTTGGGGCACAGGAGAAAGGGGGTGCTCCAAGTGGTATTGAAAAAGGCAAGATTCAGCTGGGGTTAACACACAAAGGGCTATGGTAGGAAAGTGGATCAGGTGAAGCACAGTGCATGAGAGGGATAGTGCAGGAAGCAAGAAATTATTTGTAGGTTGGCATTGCAGGGTGCAAAGGCTTGAAATGGAGGAGAAAAACTGTAAACTTGATGTAGAAGCCAGAGGAAGTAATTGAAATATGTTTGGTGCAGGGAGCTGCCATGTAGAAAACTTTAGGCGCCTTGTGTGGGCTGGGAAGAAGGAGAGGGAAGAGATTCTGGGCGAAAGCTATCTAGAAATGGGGAGTGAATATACCACAACCAGGATTAGTGATGTCTTTAGCGGTTATCAATATTCATATTTATTTATTTATTTTCACAATTTGTACCCCACCCCTCCTGCAAAGCAGCTCAGGGCAGCTAACAGTTTATAAAAATATAAAAGAATAATATAAATGCAATACATAAAAATAAATACATAACAATAAAACAGTAAAATCTCCAGTCCCAATAGGGATATCAGGGGGAGTAAAAATGCAACATTCCCCCCCCCCTTCCCCAAAAGCCTGACAGAACAGCCAGGTCTTGCAGTACCGACAAAAGGAGGAGAGGGCTGGAACCTCCACTGGCAGGGAGTTCCACAGCTTAGGCACAGCCACCGAGAATGCCCTCTCCATAGTCGCTACCTAGAGGACTTTGAGAAGGAACAATTCAGGAGTTGTCCAGTGATAGTGTCCCAATTTGCATTGCCTTCTCTAGGTGATTTTCTACAAATTAGGCAGCAGCTGAAGAGGGAATAGGATGGTGTGCAGGATTCATTAGAAGAAGGGTTTTGGTAAGCTTCAGAGGAACAGGGTGGTGCTCAAGCCTGAAAAAGCAGGGCAGAGTTTGGGGCAACACCCAGGCCCTTGCAGACTTGAATGCAAATGGCGGGGGAGGAGAGGTTTGGATGATGCTCAGGTGATTGGGTTGGGTACAGCCACACAATACACCAACCACAGTTTGGGCAGTCTTACCCCACTTCGGTCACCATTGCCACGCAATACAGTGCATCGTGTGCCCAGCGGTTGCCAGATGTTCCCCTGCCATGGGGCAGGCAGCTGGCTGCTATAACCTGCGTCCTCAGAAAAAGTACAAGGAAGCAGGGCATAGCAGCCTTACCCAAAGTGGGGTGAGGCTGCCCAACGCGTGGTAGTGCTCATGGGACCAGTCTCCATCTAACTCGCCATGCAGTGAGATCCACTATGGAGCTTTGAGCGGTGGGTGCTATCTGCAGTCCCACATGGCCAGGTCATGGCAGGGGGTGGGACAGTGAGCACTGCAGACTGGAGGCGGGTGGGTAGGATAGGGACAGGCGCCTGCTCATCTGGCCAGCGTCTCACTCTCCGCCCACCCCAAGGTGGGCCTGACTGTCTGCCCTGCACTAGCCCTGAAGTGTGGCAGCAGCAATTGCCCACCACGGGGATCGGGCCTGCCAAGTGACTGTGCCACAGTAGTGATAGTGAACAAGGTCAATTAGTGTAGCTCTCTTTTGTCATTAATTTATGGGGGGGAAATAAGGTGGAGCAAGTGCATTCAGCTGTCAGTTAAATTGAAGGCTCATTCACACATCCAGGAAGGTGTCATTAGAAGGTCGGGAGCGGGAATGCGCATGCAAATCAGGTGCAGCTTTGGTCCTGGTGGAATGTCCAGAGTTGCGCAATTGAATCTTTTATGCACATTTACAAGGGCAATTGAAAGAGCTGGATTTTGCAGCTTAGTCAATCGCCCTTGTAAATGCGCATAAAAGCTTGAGTCACCCGCCTCTGGGTATTCTGACGTGATCAAAGCTGTGCCTGATTTGCATGCGCATTCCCTCTCCCGACCGCCTATTTTTCCCCCCATTTCATTGTTTATTTGTATCCCACACTCTCGCCACAGGCGACTCGAGGCGGCTCACAAAAAAATGAAATCAGCACAAGAAACAAATACAGCTGGGTTTAAATCCCACACAGAGGACCCAGTAATAATAACAAGGAAAAACTACCCACCCCTCTAAATACCCCACTACAGCACAATAATGCAAAAATACAAAATAAAAAAACCCAAGCAAACAGTATCAAAATCCAAAAAAACAATAATTCAAAAACACATTTCATTACAACGGAGATAGTGAGCAAGTAACCTAAGTCTAGCTGATACATCTTAACCACCTCTATCTACTTCACCTCACCCTGCTGCCACCAGGGGAGCCTTCGCAGGTAGTGTAAAAATACAACAACCTCATCAAAATAATACGTATCAGTCAACCATCTAATGACACTTTCCTGCATGTGTGAATGAGTCCTGAGATTTTAAAATATAATTCACCTTTTTATTTTTATGTATGCATTCAAAACCTGGCTACTATCAACAAAGAAGAAAGTAGCCACTGTTAATGCATGCCTGCATGCCATACTCGGGTTTCAGCAGATTGACAAAATTAGTTATGCAAGGCTCCATTTGGAAACATCAACTGAGCCCTTGTCCTTTACAGCACAGCAGCAACACAGATGATGTTATTAGGCCACCAGCTCAGACAACAGAAATGTCATACTTCACTGTGCTCTCTCTGTATGTTCCCAGGAAGGGTGTCGACTGAGCTGGTGGTCCAAAAAACAGTTCCATCAATATATTGGCACACACTTTAGAGAATCCATTGTAGCCAGCACAAGTTATCTGGCTAATGGCTGTGCCAGGCCAGCTGGATAGTTGCTGTGGCCACTAGACTCTATCTGCTTGGCAGCAGAACAGGAAGTCTGTTGAGGGAAGGCCCCACCTACATCTCACCCCCACCCCACCCCCATTACCACCCCCTAATGACTGGCCAAGCCAATTTTTGGAGAGACCAACACTTTTCACACAGATGCTAACTTGTATGTTTTAGGGGTGAGGGGCTTGGGGACTCAGGACAATTGTACATCTGCTCCCCCTTTCCTCTCAAGCCTGGATAATGAGATGCACTGGCATTATGTTGATAAGTACTGTTTAAGGAGATAGATATTTCAGAACCTTCAAGAGCTTTTCACAATGAATAATCTGGCCACAGCACCACAAAACTGGTCTGGAAACTGGCATGCCTTTCCTGGTTTATAATTTATGATTTAACTGTAAACATGTGCATAAATCTGTCCTCCTTCAGCAGAGTTCTTAAGCATGTAGTTAAGTCCCTTTGGCTTCAATAGGACTGGAATAATATCACACACAAAACAGGTGGAGGAAAGTTCCAGCCCATTCATAGGGAGGCAGGATGAAACAAGACTGGCTTGCCTAAGAAATCTCAAAGCCATCCCTCTTTTTCTGGCCACAAGCTGTTACCTCTTCGGGTGTTTTTAAACAAGATGCTACCCTTCATGGCCACCCAGGAGCTACTCAAAATGCCCATCTGAAGGTGGAACAGGGGGGTGCACGCTCCCATGAGCCACTCAGCACCTACTTAAGAAGCACTGCTGAGAAATCCGGAGTGCTCAGTGCAGGGCAAGCCAAAAAGGTCCATGGCAATGGGCAGCCATGCAGACCTGCCAGCAGACCAGTCCACCACTCATAAGCACTGTGGGTGGGGGACACAGCCTTTACAAGTCACAAGAATTGGCCGGGAGTGCTGGGGAGTCCAGGTTCCCCAGCACCACACTGGGAACATGTCAATTGCAAAGACCAGCCTGGTGTACTTCCTCTTCTCCACCTGAATGGGTGCTCCAAGGCAGTGCCACTCAGCAGCCATGGACACCCCCCACCCCAAGCCTTGCTCATTTAAAAACACCCTTCCTGCATAATAATTGACTAGCAGACCACACAGACACCTGAAATATAGCTAGATCTGTTGATGCACAGAAATTAAACAACAAGCAGATTTCTGAGGGTAAATAAATATCCTCTCTTGTGGCTCTCTGATGGTAATAGGTGTGTGCATTTGGGAACAGGGTAGAAGGACTTGAAGTGCTTACAGCAATCTACACCTTTCCCACTTTGTTGTTACCAAACAGAATTCAACAACAGAATGAGGCAGGTCTGATTGGAGTGAGTTTCCCACACATTCTTCTGGGAGTTCCCCCAGAGATTGGTAGAAATCGTCTTCCCCATCTCCAATCTGTTTGCCTTTTCACAGAATTTAGGTCTGGAAGATATCTTAAAAGATCATCTAGTCTCTCCCCTTACACAGGACCAGTTATACCTAAGCCATCTCAGAGACATGATATGGTTCCCTGATATTAATTCCAGTAATGCTCAATGAACGTTTAGCTCATCTAAAACTGAGTCATCTTGTCCCTTCTTCCTCCACTATTTGTATTCCTTCTAAGGCTTATAAGTGCATATGGTTCTGGTGGAGGAAGTTGGAGCTTTGTTAAGCATTAGTTGGAAGTTATTAGCCATGACCAGGATATGACACGGTTAAAAATGAAGCTGCAAACCCCCTCACTTGTTTAAAGTGTTTTGGGGAAGATTTATTTTAAGCCTGCAAACTACCTGTCAGACTTTCAGGATACTAAATCTGTTTTAAATTGCTTCATGTCAGGTATCATCAAGAAGCTAAGATATTGTCTCTGAACACCTTGTTCTATTTTGGTAAAAAAATCTTATGAACAGACAGTGTTTTTCTGTGGCTTTCCAAAATGATTTTTTCACTCTCAAATTACTTTGTATGGCAACAAGTTTAAATATGGCAGAGTAATGCGTAGGTAGGTAAACATGGCCATGCAGTCTTAAACAATAACTCACCAATAGCCTTAGCATAGCATGATCTCTTCTGAATGTTGAGTAGGATACTCTAACTATCCCCAATTCTTTTCAAGACTTCTTTTCAAAAGATTGCTCTGTGGTCTTTATGTTCCACCTGGAATTGCAGTTTGAGAAAGGCAGAAAGGAATTTTGGTTTAACAGCCGCTTCAAAGAACAGCCCCTCTAACAAAGCATTTAATTTATTTATTTGTTTAAATTTATATGCCGTCCTTCCCAAAGGTCAGGGTGGCTCACAAAAAATAAAAACATTAAAAGTGATACAAAAAATACCCTTAAAAACCCAACCCTCCCATAACTCCCCATCAAACTCACACAACACACCCTCATAACCCTAATGCAAACCCACCCCTATCTACCCCTATCTCTGCCTGTCAAATGCCTTTCCAAACAGAAAAGCCTTACACCACCTTCTGAAGATGCTCAGGCCCGGGCTGAAAGCATGACTATATCACTGCTTTGCACTTCCAGCATTGTGACTACTTACCAGTGATGAGCTTAAGGAGATCTTGTTTAAAAAACTTCATAGGACGCTATTGCTAACATTGTAGCACCCCCAGCTCTTTCTTCTCACTATTGTGCTTTATTGAGATTGGGGGAAATTGGATCAGGACCTGGAAACTAGGATAAGATAATAGAATCATAGAGCTGTAGAGTTGGAAGGGACTTCATTGTGTAGTCTAACCCCTTGCTTGAGGGTATGGACTTGATCTACAGGCCAGATCCAAGAACTGGAAAGAGGTCAAATGAAAAGAAAAAAAAAAACTGCCAGGGTCCAGATTTGTCCCTGGAGCTATAGGCTCCATACTCCATCTTACACAAATAATAAGCTCAATTTCTCTGGTTTGGAAGCCATTAGCCACATAGAAATCTGGCTGTTGGGAAGATTTTATTTTCAGATTTTGAAGTGTAGTATTTTTACTTCCAGTAGAAGAGTTCATTGTCCTCACATAGACGATCTCTCAGGGGTAGTGATTCCTGCTCTGAACCCATTCACTGTGGGCTCTTGTTTGTTTTGCTGCATCCTATGCTTACTTAGGTGTAATTCAGAACAAACTGGTAGGATAAAATAGAACTAGTTCATGGGGGAAATAACTACTCTTGCTGATTTCCAAAGCTTAGCATCTTAACTACAGTTATAAACTCTTAGATGGGTTTCTGAGATGTACAACACTCATGTGTACACTAGCTTATTTTTAGGCTCGCATAGAGGAAGTTGCATTGTAAAGGCATACCCACAAAAGCCAGTCTTGAACTAATTTTATTAACAAAAACAGGAAGAGTAGTACTCAAAAGTACCCTATAATTTGTAATACTTTACTTATAGAGTATAGTTTGATGGTCCTCTATTTCATGTTCCAAAACCTTACATTTGATGTGTTGTAAATTATGATTTTTCATATCTATAGCATTTTCAGCATTCAAAGTGCTTTACAATCCTTAGCTAGTTTGCCCTCATAACAACCCTGTGAGGTAGGGCATTGTTATTTCTATTTTACAGAGGGGGAACTGAGGCTGAGAGGCAGTGACTTGCCAAAGGCCATCCAGTGAGTTCATGGCTAAGGCCTTTTCAAACGGGTCACAGTGGGTGGGGGGATGGGTGCGCG
This sequence comes from Sphenodon punctatus, assembly GCA_003113815.1. Lineage (NCBI taxonomy): Eukaryota > Metazoa > Chordata > Lepidosauria > Sphenodontia > Sphenodontidae > Sphenodon > Sphenodon punctatus. The sequence goes on from QEPC01012458.1 coordinate 681,021, forward strand.
CCCATGGCAGGTGGAGGTGGGTGTGCGCCCGTTCCCACGGTCGCACACCCACCTTCACCCATCTCCATGTGCGGAGCAACCGGCATTGGTGCCAGTTGCTCCATGCGTGGGTGATGGGTGGAGGTGGGTGAAGTGCGGAAGCGTGCACATACCCCCACCCACTGCCGGCGGTGTTTCCACAGTCACCCCCCACCGCCAGCGACGACCTGCGGCATTCCTACAGACGCCCCCTCCCACCTGCACATGTGTGCGAGGGTGGGGGGCATCTGAGGGCCTAAGATGGGATTTGAAACCTGATCACCCCTGTTCAAATCCAACACTTCTCTACTAGCATACACTGACTCATTGGGAAGGTCGTAGAGACAAAGTAGTGTAGAGATATCTTTTATTGGACCAACTTGGGTTGGTGGAGGTTTGCAAGCTTTCAGACCTCACAGGATCCTTCATCAAGCAAGTCAGAAATCCAAGCTGTACACTTTAACCCCTCCACTCTCCATTCCAGGTACCCTCTCAATGACTCACCCACCCCTTTTAATTGGTTTTGCCCCACCCTACATCCTCGACACTATCATCTCACAATCACAGGCTCCTTACTCCCTTCCACTCCCCTTTCCAGGCACCCTCTCAATGACTTGCCCCATAATACCACACCTACTCCCTTACAAATGCATACTTATTCCCCCACCCCTCACTGTCCTCCTTACCCTCCCGTGATGTAATGCTCCCCAGCCTCTGCAGATAAGCCCCGTGCCTCGCTTTGCTCACTGTACAGCTTGGATTTCTGACTTGCCTGACGAAGGATCCTGTGAGGTCTGAAAGCTTGCAAACCTCCACCAACCTAAGTTGGTCCAATAAAAGAGATCTCTACACTACTGTCTCTACGACCTATTTTTGGGACCAACACTGCAACACACACTCTCATTGGGAAGGCTACATACATAGTTTTATCATTATTATCAAAGGCTCCAAAGCATGACAGCTCAAACAGAAGCTGCTGTTCTGCTTCTGTCAGTTGGATATAATTAGGAAATAAGTTATGAGGACTTCACTGTGAGCCTATAGTCTGCTGTGATCCCTTTACTGGAGTGGACAGTGAGATTGGAGATTGAGCAGGAACCCAGCAAAATGACAGTGGCTGAATATATCAACCCTTTAGTCTGTCTTCATTGTGGTAAACAAGAAAACTAAGATGATCAGGCTTAATTTTGAACTAACTTGATGTACTCTCTCAAGATTTGTACTCAAGACAGTGCTTGTTTGACAGGCCATTAAGTAATTACATTTCACTTCTTCATATTGGAATTTTAATTCTTTTTGGGTTTCTGGACAATAGAATAATCCTAGGGTGAGTTGCAGTCAATTATTCCTTCTGTTTTGTAGCTTGTGGCACTTCCAAACAGGGAACAACTATAACTTCCTAGCAATACTGTTCTGGTTTTGCTTATTGCTTAATTGTTGTGTGTTCTTCAATAGCAATCATAATGCATTGTACAGATAAAGGTGGGATGAGTTTCGTCATAAATTGGTGAACAGTCTGTCTTTTCAGTTTATATTTAGCTCATCAATCTAATTTTTTAAGTTTTGAATGGTGAAGGATGAACATTGGATGGTAAGGCCTGAGTGAATACTCAGTTTGGATATGAATCTAAACTTCATCAAGCTGCAAGGTTGAGCTGAAATGACACAAATAAGTTTTCCTAAGGAATTTCTGCCTCTAGTTTGGCTGAAACTACCCTAAGGCAAATTTGTGTTACGTTACTTGACATTTCGTGACCTGGAAACAGAGTTCCTGAAAATCACAGGCAGAATATTTTACCAATTTATTTTTATATAAAAAGTTAAGGAAAACAACAATTTGAATATTTTTGCATATGGAAAAAATTCAGAGTTCAAATTTGGAACAAACTAAGAACAAAAGCTGGAGTTGGTTGTTATGTTCGCCAAGCCAGTTTATCCATCCTGGTTACCTACCTGCTTTAGCAATTCACACCACCGGATCCAAACTCCCTGTCTCCATTCCTAGCATGCACATGCAGAAGTTCCCAGTCTTTTACCGAAAATCTCTAGAAGCAAATGCTGTTGTCATAAACATCAACCATACACACACAAACACCTAGGAGCATACCTCAACCACCCAGCACACACCAGCGTGCATACTCTGGCATACACTTTTCCAAACTTTCAGGTAATGCGTTTCCACTTCCAGTACATGAGATGTAGAGAAAAATGCAGGCTAGTATGAGACAGAAGAGTAACTCTTTCATCCCACAAAGTATTATAACTGGGACTTCTTTCCTTTTTCCTACTTCTCAGCTTTGTTTGTTCTTGTTTCTTTTCCCAAGATAGGTTGACACTTTAGCACTAAGGCAGCCTCCATAGCTGTTGAATCACCACCAATTCCAGTTGAGGTCAAGATTTTATTTGTGGGTGGCTGGGTGCGAGCATTATTTTATTTCCTCTTTCTTTACTGTACAAAAATGGCATCCTTTGTAATGAATCAAATGTAGATTTCTACCTCGCCCACACAATCTTTTATCTGTTGTTTTTAGTGATTTCCAGCCTGCGCTACCCCTCCTGCTGTTAACAAATACACTATGTTATTAAGCCAGCCTTTCAGGCCATTCCATCATGTAGCCATTCTGTCTGCTTTTGAAGGCCTCATATGTAGCCAGAGCTATAACAATTCCAATTTTGACCCTGGGCTTGTCAGTTAATCTGTCTTAAAGCATGGGAATCCTAGCCCCTTCCACATCTGCTTGCATAACTGCAGGGGGAAAACCAACTCTCAGAATCTCTTGCCGTGAAATATGAAAGAGGAGAAAGGGAACTTGCAAAGAGAAAGGGTCTTAAGTTGCTGGGCCAGTGAGTCATGTGACCATGTGAGTTCTCCATTCCTCCACCCACATCGTTTTCATCCTCCTTCAGGTCAGGGGGATCAGGTTTATGTTAGTGAACAATGAAGCTTATCAAATAAATGCTGTAGCAGCAGGTGTTTGAATCTGGCTGTCTCTACAGGCCAAGCCTAACAAGGTTGACATTGTGGCTGAGGCCAAGGTAATGCAGTAATTACTTCTTTCTGGGTTTTGAGCCCCCAAGAGGTTTCTGGGAACAAGTTAGAAAAACAAATGTTGTTAAGAGCAAGGGATTTTTAAATTATTTTTTTTAAAAGAAAAGAACAGTAGTCCCCTCTGTGCCAGACTGTGAAGACAAGCTTTTCAAATGCAGCATCCAGTACAGTGCCCAGTTCCCCTTTAACACGCCTCATATTACAGGGGAGAGAGAGGATGAGAGAGGCAATGTGTTTGCGTCTGGTGTCCACATCTGGAGGGGTAGTTTATTTTGGCACTAGCCAGCATATGAAAAGGCAGCCGTTTTTGTTGACAAAATTAATGTTGACAAAAAAGAAGCAGGGATAGGGGTGGACTTTAAAGTGTTTACAATTTCACTCTAATAATTCAATTTGGTTTTCAAGTCAGGAATTTTTGTATGGCATCCCCTATCTCTTAAGCTGCTCTGACGTAAATTATCTGTGAAGAAAGTAAGACTATAGATGCATTCACACGAGCCTTTTCTCCTGCTTTTCAGTTTTTTAGGGGTGACTGGATTCCTGGTTTGTAAATGTTCTCATGTTCTTTCCCCTATTTTAAAAATTACCCCTATTGCCCTGGGCACTGCTAGGCATCCCATAATGCTGTGTGGCTTTGCACTGATTTCTGTGATGCAGGCAGTCAGACAGCAGGATTAATCCCTTCACACAATATGAAAACTGCACATGAGGGAATTAGCATGATTGATAAGCCTTGGTTTCCACAGGTTAAAATGTTTGCAATAAAAGTGCATTACACCCTGTGCATCTATGACATAACTTTTTGATGTTTAAAAAATAATATGGGGAAAGGGATTTTCTTGGACTGAGGCAGCATTTGGACGTGCATAAATATGTACGTACAAGTGCCAGCAGTGGGATCTGCATGCAAATTAGGTATGGTTTTGATGACGTCTGAAAGGCACCCAATGCAGGATTGAAGCTTTTGAGCGCACTGAAAGGTGCACTGACCTGGTTTTTGCAGCTGGACAAACCTCACGTATCAGTGCACCAAAAAGCTTCAATCCTACACAGGGCACCTTTCAGACGTCATCAAAACCGCACCTAATTTGCATGCGCATCCCAGTGCCAGCATTTGTAAGGAAACATTTATGCATGTCGGAATGGGCCCTTTAGTGTCTCGTGTGAATGCAGCTTATGAATTATGAAGAACATGAAGGGCAAGATTTTGAAATACACTCATACAGCCAAGACCTTACCTGAAATTTTACATGTACGGCCCCTAACTACTATGAGAACTTCCCTCCAGGGCTCCGTTTAACCAAAAGGGAATTTAATCACTTTTTATCTGATGTTTATGTTGCAGATCTGGTTACATGGATGCTATTATATTGAATCGTATGAAATCTCAATCTTATTCCTCCTTTTACTATGGTCTTATCTGCATGCAACAACTATTTAATTTGATTAGTGATGTTTATATCCAAAAACTCATTGTTTGATGCAGCCTCCTGCTTTAATTAAATTTTTATTGTTCCAGTTTCACTAGCTTTGCTTGGTCACCCTTTGTCTGTATTCAAGTTGTGATGAATGGAGCCAATAAAGTTGTTACACCTTTGGATGCTTTGTGAGAGAGAGATCATCCCAACATTACTTGGCCAAACTGTTCATCCTGCTCCATCACATCTCTGCGTTCATTTCAGAGTTCTTGAGATGCTATTGGGACCCTGAAACACTCAGTGGGAACAGCTGTTCCAGCAGTTGGGTGAATGAGGCTAGCAATGGGGGAGGATTAAGACTCACATACTCCAGGTGTGGGATTCAGGAGTGATGACAGATTGAGCACACATGAGAAAAGCTGTGGCCATGTTTCAATGAACAGCTAATTTGATGTAGAAGCACCTTACTTTGATTTTACTCCTGGAGTCTTCACACAAACAGCTTGCAAAACCAACTTTATTCAGAAGAAAGAGAAGTATGCACTCCTAATTTTTCCCCTTCCAATTTGTATTTCAAAGTAACTGTTTATGTGAATTCGTGCAACTCAGTCCTCAGTTTTCCTTGGAAAACACTAAGGACCAACGTATTTACCTCTGTTTTCTGAGGTCTGAAATTTCAAGGACAGGCCCCAAAACTTCAGTCCTCGAAAACCTCATTTGAGCACAAGCACTGGACCCCTGCTCCCACTTCCCTGGCCCCTGCTGGGCAGGGTTTTTAAAAAGAAAAAAATAAGGGCATGCTCAGAAGGGGCCAACAGTATTAGTACCATAATACTGTTTTAGCATTTATTTATTTTTTAAACTTACCCAGCCCCAAAGGAAGCCACACATTGCCAGACCCCCTCCAGAAGCTGAATATTCTATCCCAGAGCCCCTGCTGGGCCCCGACCCCCTTCTTCCCTGGCTCATTCCTTCTCCCACACCAGGCCCCCTCTGGCCCCTTCCGTGCCCCCCGCCCTTGGAAACTGCCCAGGTATTCTCCGAGGGTTTTCGGACTAGCCCCTGAACACTCGGTACCAGGTCCTCAGACCCTCGGAAATACTTGCAAATATTTCTTTAAAATATCCAGTGCAGCCCTAGGTTGCTTTTAGACGCTCGCCGCGGCGGCGGCGCTTGTTTTTCAAAACTACCGGGAGGCGGGTTTACACGTGACACCGCTGCCGGTTATGCACATGTGTGGGCGACGTGCGTCCATTTCCGGCCGCGTATGTCCATCCTCGATCGGCGACCCAGTCAGCTCCCAGCTGGAAATGGATGCGCAGCGCCCACACATGCGCATAATTGGTGGCGGTGTCACATGTAAACGCGCCTCCCGGTAGTTTTGAAAAACAAGCGCGGGCACCGCCACGATCGTCTAAAAGCGGCCCTAGTGTGAACACTTATCAGTGTGAGGATGGTGACGCAAGGCTTAGCAATCATTCCCAGGTTTCTGGAGCTGTAAAATATTTCATATTTTATAGATCAGGATATTTTATATGCTGTAATATTATGTAATGTTATCGCCACATAAGAGGCAGCCTGTCATCTGTATGCTACCAAAGTAGAGTAGTTACTTTGATTTGAAACTGCTGACACCTCTGATAAATCTCAGAAAATAATAGAGTAGAGAAAAAACAAATAGTAGCAGATTAGATCAAGATATTTTATATGCTGTAATATTTTGTAAAGTGGCCTGAAGCAAAATAGAGGGGAACTTTTGGGAGTCCTTGGTTGGAAACAATCCTTGTTGCTGATCTAGTTTGCCATTACCTAGAGAAGTGATATTTAACATTTAAAAGTGTCTCCTACTCCCATGGTGCAGAAGTTGTTCAAACAACAAACCTGGTATATCAGCTCTTAAGAGGCATGTTTGATTAGATAAGAGAGTTGGAATGTATTTGATGTTAGCATAGAATCCTTTTGACATCTTTTCTTACATGCCATAAGAAATCTAATTTTCATCTGTAAGATAGCCAAACACACTCCCCTATTGTAGTTTTTTTCTGGTAGTTTTTTCATACTTTACTTTTTTGAGTAGGAGGAAAAAAATAAATGTGAGTGATTTGAAAATGACTCCAGTTTAACATCATTTAAAATTGTATTAAGAGTTATTGTTTGTGGTACATAAACAATACTAACACAAAAGGTATTTGGAGTCAATAGTACCCCAACATTCTGAAAATTAAGGTACTGAAGGTTGAACTGAATGTTTGGGGTGAATATGAGCCGCAGTACCTTAGGTGTTTAGTGCTTTCATTTTGCCATTCATTACAATTGGATCCAATTTACCCCTAATACTGTTCTAGTGAAATTATCAATTAAAAAATTTACAACTGTGGGAGGAGATGAACCAACACAGGACAAATTGACTCCATTACTGTTGAGGAATACATGGAGTTAGGAAGTAGTACAGATTTCCTAAAAAAGTTTTATGATTTTTTGTACCCCTTTGGGGTCTAATTTACCCCAAATCTGTCTGAGGGTTAATTAAGGGTGGAAGTGAATTACAGATCCTTGAATTGATTAGTCACCTTAGGGATGTCTCCGGGTCACATTAATATGGACTAGAAATCACTATTTTTCATTGGCCAATGTAAAATGAGTTAGACTAAGGCCACTTTTAGACGAGCACGCGGTGCGCTCGTGTGTGGTTTCCAAAATCCCACGAGACAGGATCAGACAAGACGCTGCCATGAGTCACACACACAGGAGGGGGACGCACATTATTTTCAAGCCGCGAACTGACCGGGAGTCTGATCGAGGTAGGTCATTTGCGTTGCCGTGACATGCGCGCGATTGCCGGCGGCGTCTCATCTAATCTCTCCTCGTGGGGGTTTTGAAACCCTGCGCGAGCGTACTGCGCACTCGTCTAAAAACGGTTTTAGTCCCATCCCTAAGAGGGCACTTTTATTCCCAGTCACAGAATACCAAGATCACTACCAGAAATTGTATCAGTATAGCAGGGAATCCATGCACCTTGAATTCTTCTTAGGACAAGAATTCTTTATAAGAGTTGAGTCTAAATTATTATTATTATTTATATATCTGAAGTGTACTCTGAGACTGGGTTGGTTTAATAAGTTCTCTTCTTCTGTGAATCACTGCTATCAGGCATCTTCCAAAAGCTATCAGGCATCTTCCAAAAACTCCTCATATTGGCCTTCAAATATTTGCATCCATCTAAAATACTTTTCCCTTCCAAACGTGGTCATGTTGTTTTCCCATCAAGAACAAGCAGTTCCATGTAGTAGTCACCTGGACTAATGAAGCCTGGTGTCATATGGGTTTGTGAGTTATGACTGATTGTCTCATTAACTGAGTTTATACCAAGATGCTCTTTAACATGTTTCTTGCAAATAAAATCATGGAAAACACAATGGATTTCAAATTAATGTAATTTTTTTCCTAGTCTCAAACTGATTTGCAGAATGTACTGAAACAAAATTTTGGAGCCTTACTTATCTTTGAAACCTCTGCCTGTCTGCCAAATTTGGCTGAAACATGGATTACAAGTTATTGGGGTGGGGGGAATCTTCAGTGAAAGTCAGTGGCATTTTTGGCTACAAAAGGGCCATATCTTCACTCCAAGTGCACCTGTTCTTACAAAGTTTAGAGGCCCTACTTAGTTTAGCCCTTCTGCCCATCTACCAGATTTGTTTGGAAAAACTAGCTTATGGAATCGGAAGGTTTTAAGGGGACAGGAAAACCTTCACACACGTGACTGTGTGCGCTTCTTTGCAGAGAAAGGGTTATTCCAGACGTGACGGGCCTTTTGGCCCACCACACTAAACCCTGGACCGGGATCCATCTCGGATCCCGGTCTGTGATCAGACCGGCCGTCCATCAGACGTGCCGGCCTGATCGCTGTGGGGAATCCCGGAGGGGGCGGGACTGAGTGGCACGACGTGCAGCCGCTTGGCCCCGCCCCCTGCATTCCCTCGGCCGCCCACCCACGGGGAGACGGGCTGCTGCATCCGATCCCATCCCATGGTTGGGACCTGATTCCGGGACGGGGCTGGGTAACAGTCGTTACCCGCAGTCATTCCCAGCCCCATCCCGGATTGTGGCCAAACTAACCATGGTTCTGAGGATGGGGCCGGCTCCATCCTCAGAACTGTGGTTAGGTTTGACCCCTGCCAGAAATTCACTGTGGTGAACATCTGGTGGGGCTCAATCAGACATGCATGGGATCACAGCCACCACCCTGAATCCACTGTGATTCAGGGTGGTTGACTGTGATCTCGTAACTGTTAGGTGAGGGTGGCGGTAGGGTACTAGTTGGGGCCGTGCCTCTCCCCGAGCCTGGGTATTCCTGTCCTACTCCGAGGGTAAGGCACCCCACACGGGAGTAAACGGCCCTCAGGATCTTGTGTGGGTAATCTCTCAAATAATGAGAGGAACCCAGATCATCATAGGACGGAGAGGACAGGGATCCCGCAAGGGATGGGGTGGGATAACACACTATCAGGGAGGACAAACAATACTCACACAGGCTGGGGAGACACCACCAGGCAACACCAGGGATGGAAGTGTTCGTGGAGGGGCCCCGGGTCCAGGGGTGCGGGTCAGTGTGCCAGGTCTCCAGGGAAGTCACTCGCACTGCTATCTCGCACTTGGGCTGAGTAGGGGGACCCACTGAGGGGAAGAAGGGGGAAAGGGAGCCCACACTCACTCCTACCATGCAGATTCTTTCATTCACAAGCACTCTCCAAGACAACACTCTAGGGACAAAGGTACACACTCCCAGGCACTCTCTGACACTCGCACACTAAGACAAGGTAACCACACACACTCTGAATCACTCCGTACTCTGTACAGAACTAGGTAGGGCCAGCCTCTCACAATGATTATCGGCAGGGAGTAGCTGCCCTGCCGGTCTTTTTATGCCTGTGCTGCCCCTCAGGTGTCACCATTCCCAATCCCCATTCCAGACCCCACCCCTCTGCTCCCTGCATCGGGGCCAGCCAGTTGCCCCGCAGCTCCTTGTTTCACAAGGCACACACTACGTTGCAGCTGTGTGCCTGGTTGCTGAGCAACCGTGGAAGCAGGCAGCGCAGTGTCCCCCGCGCTCTGCAGTGCTGAGCCACGCCCCTCGGGCCGATAGCCACAGCTCTGCTCTTCCCCAGGCTGCTGAGGTGTCCGGAAGGCACAGAGTCATGCGGCACGGCCCGCTGAGCGGCGAGGCCCCTGTGCCCGGGCTAAACCCTGATAGTAACGCCTGAAATTACCCAAAATCAGGCTAAAGGGAAATTAAAATTAGAAAATAATAAAATAGGCCCCTGGTAAGTTGATCATGAGCATATGTCAGGTATTCCTATAGTCTGAAAAGTTACTCTGAAGGTGTTGGCTCTAGCTGTGATTATGGAAATCCCTTATCAGAACCCAGTGATACAAGCTACCTGTCAATCATTCATTAGGGAATATCACTCTGAGAAAATTTGGACATAGAATCTTCTCTAAAGAGGTCTTTATTCAGGAGTGCCACATAATAACATCTATGGGTAATGCCACAGAAGAGGAGCTGCACAAACATGTGGCCGCCCAGCCCCACCCCCGTGCTGCTTCTAGCACCCCACCCCTCACCGATCCCCGGCCCACCCCGGGCCAGGCAACTGCAGCTGCCATACTTTGGGCCGGCGAGGAGAGCAGCCCACATGATTCCCTCCCCACCCCCAGCCATCACCAGCCCGTGCACGCTACAGGTCAGGCTGAGGAGCCGGACACACAGGGCTGAATGCCTGGCCCACTGCTGCTAGACAGCTGATGGCGGCGCTGAGGAGTGCATATGCTCCTCCCAGATGCCCAACAGTTGATCTATGGGAAGGAAGCCCTGGAGGAGATTATCAACTTTTTGGGGCAGGTGGGAATAGCGTGTGCAGGGTACCCTCCCCTGATCAGCTGTTGGCTGGATGGGAGGAGCGTGCACTCCTCAAGGTCCTCCCCGATCAGCGGTTGGGCAGGCAGGAAAAGCATGCTCTCTGCAGGGCCTGATCCTCAGAACCCGCTTTGCGGCAGGGCAACACAGGGACCAGCCACACAAGAGGCAGTCCGTTATCCCACTTTGAGCAACTTTACTATATGATACATCACTGGCCTTCTCTAGGAGATGCATCGGCTGCCTTCGCCACCGCAAAGCGGGGCATGCCACTGTCACGATCCAGGTTGGGATGACGATAATGACACGGTCTAGACTGGGTCAGGTAGCATAACAAATGTACCTGCGGCAGGCCACCAGGTAGGGCAAGGAGTTGCACAAACATGCGGCCACCCAGCCCAGCCCCCATGCACCTTCTAGCACCCCACCCCTCACCATGATGGGTGATCGTAGCCCGGGCTAGCCTCCGACATGCCCAGGAGCAATCCCAGGTGAACATCTGGTGATCTCTCAACAGACGTGCTGGTGACTCGCGGGCCAAAGCGTGAAAATGGGCCACCATCTTGTTTGTTTTTACCCACTGATATCCATTTTTTGTTAGGGATCATACTTGTGTAAGTTCAGGGTTTTTTTTAATTAACATTTGATTAGCCTGTGTCTATAATAATGCATACAATGTGCTAAGTATGCAGAGCTTACCACCTCATTAGACCCTGACTTCAGTTTGCCTGTATTTTTGAGGTCAGGTACAGTCCTACCTACAAGTCCTTAGAGAGTGTCCAACCATGGTCACAAAGGTTCTCTCACAATCCACACAATTGTAGTCAGTCATTTAATCTACCAGTACAGCTGGAATGGTGAAGGGATTTTCCACATGTTGAGTTTCAGAGCATCAGCAGTCTCACAAAGGAGAACAATGATCTTGCTACGAAAGCCTCCTCTTCAAATCCAAGGAACTGAGATAAGAACAGAAGAAATGTTTAGATACAATAAAAGACCCAACATGTCAACTTGTTTAAATTGTAGCTTAATACTACTTTTTAAAGTAACCTCTTCCATTGGTTATTTTTTTTTTAAAGTGTGGTGGGGGAGAGAGAATAAACTAGAGCTGATCAGATTCTTGTGAAGAACAGGGAGTTTTAAGGAAGGGGAAAGGTGGGATCCCTGTGGGCAGTACACACTTGCCTGAAAAATATCCCTCAGGATCGTATATGTCTTCTAGAAGATATCTCCCCACCCTAGATCATCATCGGGAGGTGAAGTGCAACACCAGACCTCGCAAGGGGCTGCCCACACTGGAACCAGGACCAAGGGGCTGGGGATGGAGAAGATGTGGGGAAAGGGGTGTACGCGTGATGCCCAGGGAGAACGGGAAGGGGGGCACACACACACAAGGGGCACACAGGGAGGTAATAGGTGTAGGGGTATCACAAGTTAGGGTCAGTACTTACGTTTACACACAGTCCACTCTACAATCACTCGTAGTCATATTCTCTCTCATTCTCCCTCGCACTCTCACTTGCACACTCACTTGATCACAGATCCACAGCAATGAAATCCAGGGGCCAGTATCTCAGGCATAGGCACTGATCACTGGCAGTGCAAAGAGGTCAGAGCCCTCCTTTTATCCTTCCGGGTGTTGCAAAGCACGCTGACGCAGGCCTGACGCAGGCACGCTGACGCAGGCGCTCTGAGCGCCACGGAGGTGCTGGAGGGGGCGACCGGGTCAGGAGCGTCTGGGTGGAGCAATGCATCCTCAGTGGCGCTGCTGAGCTCTGCCGCTGCTTGTGCTGCCGGCGGCAAAGGTGTGTCTGGTGCCGTTTCTGGGGGGTAGGTCCCTAGGCGGACCCTCCCCCACCTCCTCAGCCCCCGCGGAGCCAGCCTGACAATTCTCCATTTTTTCTTCTGCATCTTCTGCATCTTTTATTTGAGCCTGACACCAGTGTTTTTGTTGAGATTTTATTATATTATTCTGAATAATGATAATATGTCCCTTTGATTCCTGTTTTCCATTACGAATACGTTTTATTACTAATACATTTTATTCATATGGGGCTAGAGTCCCATCTGGAATTTCTTCTTTGGAATGAATGGAGCTGTGATGAATTTTTTTATTATTAATTTAGGTTTATATCCTGTCCTACCCCAAGGCTCAGGGTGGCTTACAACAAACAGAACAGTGGCTAGCTACTATGCCAGTATGTAGTAGTAGTATGCTGGCTGAGGATAAGGGCATTGGGTGCTTTCTGATGTGATGGCAGGAACCGTCACCCTAACTGGGACTCGGCCTGGCCGTGGGACGAACGTTATGGCAGCTTAGGCAGGGAGACACATAGACAGACATCCACCAATCCCTGTGCTGTGTGGAGCGACACCCCACCCCAAGCTGACAGGCAGCCATGATGGTCAATGGCGGCTGCCATGACGCCCAGCTCCCCCTGCCACTCTGGACTGTGGTAAGTATAGTGTAGGCCACTTTACTTCAGGTCCAGTGACTGACTCTTGACTGTGGTGGAGCTTAGCCTGGGCTATGACTTTGGGATTTCCCTGAGTCACAGTCCAGGCTAGACCCCAACACGGTCAGGAGCCAGACTGTGCTAGCATGTGGTGTGTGCATTGGCGTGACAGTGGCCCCCAGATTAATCACTGCTCAGTCGGATTGAACTGTGCCACTGTTACTTCTGAAACACTCATAGTCTCTTTTGAAGGCTCTCAAGGCAGTTTGTCAACTAAAATAGTCACTGCTGCTTCCCACTGAAAAGCTGCAGCCACAAGTCCACCAGCAACTCTAGAAGATACTTTTTAGGGCAGGAGCAGGGGCATATCTATAATAGCTGCAGCTGCACCAGGGCCACAAGCATGGGTGGCTCACATACATGTCAAGTATATGCACAATGGATTCTGTCTTCTACACTAGGGCCCATTCCCACCTAACTACACCCCTGGGCAGGAAGCTTATGTCCAACTGAAAGTAGAGAAGAGGTATCTTGTTGTTGATGTTGGATTAATCACAGTGGAAGGAGTAGGAGGGGATTGGAAAAGAAAAGTGAACTTTGTTTGGGCATGAAGGAAATGCAAGGCAGCTGAAACTGGGAATTGAAAAGGAGGAAGAAGCGATGGTAAAAATGAGAGAAATGGGATCTGATTGTGTTTTCATGGGGTGGTACAGAAGGAAAATTGGTCCAGCTAGGATCATAGGAAAGAGAAGAAATATATGGTATGGAAAGGAAGTCCATACACAACTAAATACACATTAAAACTCCCGTAGTGTAGATACAGTCAGGGGTAGAAAGAAAATGCATAAGGGACTAAATTAAAAACAGCCACAGATGAGTGGAGAATCTGTAGTTTGAGGGGATGAAAAAAGGTCTGCAGCCTCAGGTTCTGTTTGCATTGCCAAAGCAACCAGTTTAATAGCAATGGGAAACTTGGTTGTGGCTAAACTGGGGGTAACTTTTTTCCCTCTGACCTATGTAGACAGTGGCCAAATTTGCTTATTATAAGTAGGCAGGGGTGTAGCTAGGTTGGAATGGTCAGACGATGGGATGGGCTTCCCTGCTTCCCATTCCCAGCAGCTGCATCAGGGCATTTGGGCCCCTCAGACTCTTGGGCCAGGGGCAGATGCACTGCCTGTCCCTATTATAACTACGCCCTTGTAAGTGGGTTATTAAAAACCAAAAGAAAACATGCTGCAGCCTGGTCCCCTCAAATGTTATAGCCAGTTCAGCCAGGATCAGGTTTAACAACTTTTTGAACTCTGGTTTTGGCGGTGTAGGCTGGACTTAACAGTAGCATACTTTCCCTGTCCAGAGGGATTCAGTGGTAGTCAGGAAGGGACAAGAAAAGGTAAACCGCTTTTTTATAGTCACAAAATGCTCATTTTCAACTCCAACTCCATATTTTAAAAAGGACAGAAAATACAATAGGGTGGCTCTTCCATTGTCTCAGAGCTCGGGTGGCTCAGCTGAGAAAGGAGATAGGGCAAAGATGACTTTAAGCTACTTTCTCTGATTCACGAGCTCAGCTGTCTTCCAGACTGGTCTAAATCATGTTGCCTTGTAATGGTCCCCAAGGAGCCTGCCCTTTACATCACATGAGGATAACAAGAGTAAAGCAAGCTCTGGCCTGTACTATGCCCACAGTAGGCTGCCTACATCACAGGAGTCTGGAAGGAGCAGACTATCCCCGGAGAAATTTCTAGAAGGGAGAATCCCCACCTGCCTGTTTAGAGCAGATTTTATGACCCTTCTGTGCCCACAGAGCAGGAGAGAAAAAAAAGATCTCATAAACTATATGAAAAGAAAGTTGACATGAGGCTGCCTTTTTAATTCTAGTGCTTGCAAGCATGCTTTTACCATTATTTCCCCCAAGCAATGTCTGAACCGCCCACTTATTACAATTGACGGAATGTTGCAACTTGAACCTGTTTGTTTTAGTTGAGCTGAAGAAGAACTAGACTCATAAATGCTGATCTAACTCCTTTGAAGTCAGTTCCAGTGCATGGAGAGGGACCAATAATGAGAGAGCTGTTTTAGGGACTTCAGACATTAGAAATGTGGCCTCATGTCTCATTTCACAAGATGGCTTTTGAGACCTGCAGTGTTAAACAGCAGGGAGGTGGAGAAGAGAGGGAAGTTAAGGTCAAAATGTTCAAGTGTGTCTTATGATTTTGGTTACCTAATTTTTTGGGTACACAGCTTGTGACAATTTGGGCTTATTCTCCATTACGTTAATCCAGTTTTGCTTTGTTATGACTACAAAATTGGGCACTGGCCTTATTCTCTGAGACTCTGAACCCCCACAAATGCTACTCATTTCAAAGGGAGCTTGTGGTTTTCTAGTACCTCAGTAAACTAAGCATAAGGTTCCTTGTTTGGGCACTGAAATTTGTGGAAAATTTAAACTTACAGAGGCCACATTAATTATCTTGCAGTGTGTAATTCTGGTGAGTACCAGTGAATACCTGCTTTCTGATTAGCATGGAGGCTTGTCAATCATTTCCACAAATAACATCATCTGATAAAATGCTACTGTGGCAGCAACAGTTTTTCCTAAATGGCGCAAGTGGTATCTCACTTCTTTCAGAGAACTAAAAAAGGTATTGTTTTTAGTTGTTATATTAGCAAAGGGTTAGAGCAGCTGGGGAAATACTCTGCAAAATGTACAGGTTTAGGTACTACAGGTTCCCAGAGCCCATAGGCTGTACAATGCAGAGGCCTTATAGATGAGCCCTGAGATTAGTTTGACTGTTTTTTTAATAAATAAATAAATAATAAACAAAACACTGCTCTTCTCGCCATTTTCCTCTCCAGAAAATACCCTCAATGGGATTGTAATGACCAGCAGCCTCTGGTAGGCTAAAAAACAAAGGAAAAGCTATTAGGCCTCCACTACTGTGGTCTCTTCTGTGCTTCAACTAGTTCTACAAAGTATCATTTGCAGGCATTCATTACATTTTCAGCAGTATCCCTGACATAACCACCAGCTAGTAATAGTGCCTTTAAACTCCAGAGGGGAGAGAGAAACTTGCTTGTTTTGTTGCAATGGGCAAGCAAAGGACATGCTGAGCCAAACTAGAAATAGCATCAGGGTCAGGGCAGGGCAAGGCCCTGCATTTCATTAGCTGGGCTTTGCTAAGGGTGATTAAATACGAATGAGAGACTTTGAATGGGCCTGGGGAGTGGAAGTGACATTGTGGAATACAGAAAAATCATTCTTTGCCACTGGTAACTGGCTGAATGGGGCTTAATTACGGAGATAAAGTGAATTTATTTAATTATTTTAATTTTGGAGACGAGGGTACTCTTTCTAGTTAGCATATTTATTCATTGGAGAAAACCCTTGAGCTGTAGACTAAACTCCTTCTAGAGAAGTTGGAGATATATATTGGCTTCACCTACCATTTTTGATATTTAATCAAGATGCAACAAAAAGGACAAATTTATATTGGAGATGGGTCCAAAGCCCTCTTGAACTCTGAGGAAGTTCAGATTTAAATTGCTGACCTTCTGGGCATGCTGCAAAGCCTGATTCCTCAGGCATTTGTGGGGGAGGGGGAGGCCTGGAGGAAGAAAAAGAGGCTTTGATACATAATGAGATATTATTTGTTCTTTTGCTCTGGTTGAACATCTTGATTTTGCTATGGGACTAGGTTGACTCAGCTAGCTTTTAAATTGCTATATTGTATTTTATTTTAAAATTTTGTTTTCAAAATCAATAATTTTATGTTAAATATGTATTTCCATTGAGTTTTATTTTGTTAGTTGTATTTGTATTGTATTCTATTACATTTTAAATTGCTGTATTGTGCATTTTATTCAAAATGATATTTTAATTGTATTACAAGTATCTAGGGCTGTTAAATAATCACTTTTAATAATTTCTGTAGCATCTCATCCCACTCTCTGCTATTCTTGCCTGACCACTCAGAAAACAAAATAAACTGAAATTTAGCCCAAACTCCTAAATTATTGCTGCTTCTTTTGCAAAGATAGTACCTCCAGCAGCACCATCATGGGCACTTATTAAGAAATGAGAGGGAAAACAGCAGGCATACACAGGACCACCATTGCCTTTTTCCTAGCCGCAGGGCTGCTGCAGAGGCAGAGCATATTGCACCGTGCCAGATCTCAATAGTCATAGAGAAGAGCAGCTCATACAGAACAGAGGAAACAACAATGGCACTCAATGCATTTCCTTGAAGAGAGCCAAAGAAAGGCTAAGGGAGCTGGGCATGCTCAACCTGGAAGAAAGAGGGAAGATGGGAAATATGTGGACCAGCTACTATAGGTAAAACTACATGTGGCCACGGCGCACTGCCAACACAACCTGCCGCAGATCGGGAACCCGCCACTAACACAGCTGGGGATGGCTCAGGCCACTGGCCACAAGTGGATGCAGCCAGGAGAGCCATCCCACCACCTGGACAGCCCAGCCTGGGCAGTGACCACATCAGACATGCCAGCAGTCATCCCCACACCGCTCCCAGTTCCCTACCATGGTTACCAATAATGACTGCCATGGTGGGCCAAAACAAACGTTATAACCTGCTGTGGCCCACTTTGTCCCAGTCGGGCAGGCTCTAGCCTTGGCTGTTACTTTGGCTATATGCTGAGATGAGAGCCCGGGCAAGCCACCAACATGCCCTGAGATACCCCAGGTCAACACCTGGTGGCCCTAAACTACATACCAGTGGCCCATCAGTCACAGCAGATTTCAGTGGGTCACTGTCACATATGGTTTTACCAACTGCTGTGATAGGATGTTATCAAGAATCTTCAGTTCTATTCTTGTTATTAGCCAAGTAGGACAGGACACTAAGTTAATTGGCTTAGACTGTGGTAGAGCGAATTCATGGTAATCATTAGGACAACTGTCATAGCTGTAAGAGAAGTTTGCACAATTGAATAAATTTTCAGTGGGAGCTGTGAGGCCATCAACATTGGAAATGCCTGTGGCTAATACTGGACACGCATTGTTCAGTGGTGCTTGAGGAATAAGTCTTGCTGCAATTATTTATTTATTTATTTATTTATTAAAACATTTGATATCCCACCCCTCCTGCCAAACACAGCTGGGGGCGGCTTAAAATATATGAAAATATAAAAATACACAAACAACAAACATAAAACATCTAAAAAGGGGGAAGAGGAAAAAAAGGGGGGAACATCCCCCCGGAGAAAAGAGGAGGGGGAAAAACAAGCCCCACCCTTACCACCCCCCATAAAAATAAAAACCCACCCTCACACATTTCCATCACCAAGGGCCTGGCAGAACAGCCAGGTCTTGCATTGACATCAAAAAGAGGAGAAGTCGAGGGCCACCTGGGCCTCTGCTGGGAGGGAGTTCCACAGCCTCAGTGCAGCCACCGAGAACGCCCTCTCCATAGTTGCCCCCCAGGATACCTGGGGGACTTCGAGAAGGGTGCTCCCGGTCAACTGCAGGGGCCAATCCAGAGCACGGGGAGTGAGGCGGTCCCACAGAAATAGCAACGAGGTCATCAAGTGTCTGGTTGTCAAGAGGGTAATTCCCCCAGAACGTTCTGAAACGTCTCTGGTTCCATCAGTCTCTGGGGGCGAACCAACCAAACTGTTTCCACACCCCTCCGGCAGCAGACATGTGCCGGGAGACGGGCTCGCAGGAGGTAATGATCCATCCATGACAAGGGCACTGTTGACACTTCCCCACCAACGGATCACCTGCCTCAAGACCAGTGCAGAAAATCAGGTCCAGGGTATGTCCCCCATCATGTGTTGGGCCGATGATTATTTGAGACGAGTCCATGGTTGCCATGGCAGCCATGAACTCATGCTCCGCTCCTCCAAGACTGGCGTCTGTGTGAATACTGAAGTCTCCCAAGACTAACGTCTTTGGGGACTGCAATACCAGCTCTGACACCAGCTCTGCCAGAGCATGCAGGGATGCTGCCATGCAGGTAGGTTCACGGTATACTAACAGCACTCCTAATATAGATATAGAGAAAAGATGACAGCTGACCTTCTCCCCAGTAGCAAAGCTAGATTGGAATGGGCCCAGGTGCAAAAAATTGTCTCTTTCCCCCACCCCACCCCATTACCATCCTCTTCCCTATCCCATCCCTATGCCTTCTTTTTTCCTCAGTGCCTCTCCCTCCATTTGCTGCGCCTGGAGGCTGTGACTGTGCTACCTGTCTTGTGCTGCAGATGCCATTGCTTGCTCCATCCTGTGCTGCCCACTGGGTGGGTCCCATGCGCACTGCAGGCGCTTCCGCTCAGCTCAGTCTCTGCCCAGCCACGCCACAACAGGACAGGATTTGTGCCTCCCCACCCCCAGTTGAGTCCCAGGACAAATGTCCCTCCTGTCCCTATGAGAGCTATCCCCTTGCTTCCCCCACATCTTTCTGGGCCCTCAAAAAGATTTTATTTTTATTTATTCTCCTGCCCTTGTGGTGGTCTTAAATTGTTGATGTTTTTTAAAAAAAAATGTTTTTATAAATGCTTCTAGTTGTACATCGCGCCGGGATGCCTTAGGCATATGGGGCGACTCATAAATGTAGATAATAAATAAATAAATAAATAAATGTAGGAATATATTTAAGCCTCCACAGCCACACAATACTCTATTTAGATATTACCAATATGGCAGGAGGGAATCAATCAATGCTATAGGTATGATGCAACCATCTGTTCGAGTGAATAATATCCACAAACTTCTTCCATGGTAATAGCTTTAGGTAGGCTGCCTTAGAACCTGCAGTAACATAGAAGCCAGATGCTAAAATCCCATTTACAACTTCTCAAACCTTCAGTTCACACACCAATATTTCAGTCCACTTCCCTTTTCCTCCACCACCAAATATTGATCAGTTGCAGACTTAGAAATTCAGGTTTTGTTATTTCAGAGCTTTTCTAATCCCATCAATGTTGACATAAATCGGGCTCCAGAAGTGGAACCCTGTGTTGGTCAGTGTTTCGTTGTTGATCCAATGCTGCTGTTTTAGTTTGGCAGCAAGTATAGATTTTACTAAGATTTGATTGTGACACTCATACTTTCTCTCTACCCCTTATTGCCTCAGTATACTTCCTAGCTTTTCTTCCTGTACCTCTCTTTTCTATTTCCCCCCTATCTATGGCACCCACTCAAATCCCATTTTCCCTTTCCTTTCTCCTCATCCACATCCTACCCCTGTATAATTTCAACTTAGTTCTCCCCAAGTTAATAAATCTCTCTCCTCCTTCACTATACCATCCACATTTTCTTCTTCTTCTCCCCATTATTTATTTATTTTGTTATTTAAAAATTTAATATTCATGTATTTATTTATTTCAATTTGCTAGCCGCCCCCTAATGCCTACGACATCTCGGGGCGGCGTACAATGTTATAAAACCCAATAAATAAGAATAAAATCAACAACAATAACCCAAACCCTGACAATTTAAAACGTCACTAAAAAAACAAACACCCCCCCTCCCCTCCGAAGGCCTGGGCGAGCAGCCAAGTCTTGCAAACACGTCGAAAGGCCAACAGACCCAGGGCCAGGCAAGCCTCCTCTGGGAGGGAATTCCATAACCGCGGCCCGGCCACCGAGAATGCCCTCTCCATTGTGGCCCCCCCGTCTTACACGGGGGACCTCCAGAAAGGTGCCCCCGGTGGACCGAAGGGATCGCTCTGAGGCGTGGAGACTGAGGTGGTCCCCGAGATATGAGGAGCCCAGACCTTACAGGGCTTTATAAATCAATACTAACACTTTGAATCTGGCTCGGTACGCTATAGGCAGCCAGTGCAGAGCGCGGAGCACCGGTGTTATATGCTCATGCTGCCCCATCCCCATCAGGAGATGGGCCGCCACATTCTGCGCTAGCTGCAGCGTCCAAACCAGAAACATGGGAAGCCCCACGTAGAGTGCATTGCAGTTGTCTAGCCTCGAGGTGATGAAGGCATGGACGAGAGTGGCCAGATCAGGCCCGGAGAGGTAAGTTCGAAGCTTCCATACCAGATACAGCTGGCGAAAGGCGACTTTAGCCACTGCCTCCACCTGTCGATCCAGACGGAGGCCCGAATCCAAAACCACCCCCAGAATCTGAACCTGAAGAGCAACAGGCAGGCAAAAAACAAACCTATCAGGGGGCCCAGCACTTCCCCCACCCTTTCCACCACCATCACCTCCATCTTATCGGGATTGAGCTTCAGTCTGCTCTGCCGCATCCAATCCGCCATGACCTCCAAACGTAGGGAAAGTAACAAGACAGAAGGACCTGGGTCAGTTGAAAATGAGAGGTACAGCTGAGTATCATCAGGATATTGATGACAACGCACCCCGAACCCCTCATGATCTCCCCCGGGGCTGCATATACACATTAAACAATAGTGGAGACAGAATAGAACCCTGCAGAACGCCGCAGGTCAAGGCCCGGGGGCTAGATGTTTCAGCCCCCAGCACCACCTGCTGGCTTCTACCCAAGAGGAATGAGCGGAACCATCCAAGGTCCGTCCCGCCCAGACCCCCCAAGTCTCTCAGCCGTCTCAACAGCAGTCCGTGGTCCACGGTATCAAAAGCGGCCGAGAAATCTAGCAGGATCAAAAAAGTCAAACATCCTGTGTCCATCTCCCGGTGGAGATCATCCACCAAGGCCACCAACGCCGTCTCAGTACCGTAACCAGGGCGGAACCCAGATTGAAAAGGGTCAAGGAAACCGATGCTATCCAAATGCGCCTGGAGCTGCAGTGCCACTGCCCGTTCAATAACCTTCCCTAAAAAAGGAAGATTAGAGACGGGTCGGTAGCTGGCGAGTGCGTCCACATCCAAAGATGGCTTCTTCAGCAGTGGGTGCACCACAGCCTCCTTGAGACTGGGTGACAGCTTCCCCTGCCGAAGGGACGCGTTCACTACCTTTGTCAGCACCATCCCCAAAGTCTCCCTGGAGGCTTTCACCAACCAGGACGGGCATGGATCCTGCCCCCTCCTGCCAAGGCAGCTCGGGGCGCACACAATACAAAAACAACAGTATAAAATATATAATATAAACACATAAAATTCAATAAAAACAGTAATTCTTCCCTACGGGTCATCATACTGCCACACACCAACACTACCCCTACCCATCTCTCTCACCAAACACCTGGTGGAACAACCAGGTTTTACACTGACGCCTGAAGGAGGGAAGGTCTGGGGCCAAATGAGCCTCCACCGGGAGGGAGTTCCACATTCGAGGCACGGTGACTGAGGATGCCCTCTCAAATGTGCCCCCCCCCCTGCCGAACACAGGGAACCTCCAAAAGGGCGCCCCCGGCTGACTGCAGCAACCGTTCCAGAACTCGGGGGTGAGGTGCTCCTGCAGGTAGGTGGAGCCCAGAGCATGTAGGGCTTTATAGGCAAGCAGTAGGGCTTTATAGGAAGGGGAACAGAGGGAGAGACAAGGGGTCTAACATTCATGAAGATGCGAGGTCTCAAGTGCATGTACTTGGCTTGGTTACGATAAGGGTGAGAGAAGGGACAGAGGAGGAGCGAAGTGCACGGGCTGGAGTATGGAGGGCGATAAGTGCAGACAGGTTGGGGGGAGCAAGGTTGTGAAGAGCTTTATAGGTGAAGACTAGGAGCTTGTGCAGGATTCATTCAGGATACCAGATGTAATTTAGTAAATGTACTCCTCGCCACAGCTGCCACCTTGGACATCCATGCAGAGCTGTGAATCGTGGAGTACCCCCAGACTGCGAACCTGAGGGACCAAGGCCGGGCACATCCCATCAATGATGTGGGCCTCCACTCCCTCGACCCTTCCCACCAGCATCACCCCCGTCTTGTCAGGATTCAACTTCAGGTGGCTCACCCTCATCCAGTCCCCCACAGCTGCCAGACATTGAGTAAACAATGAGACTGCGGGGCCTGAGTCTGCTGAAAATGAGAAGTAAAGCTGGGTGTCATCAGCATATTGATGACAACACACTCCAAATCCTCTCACGACCTCGCCCAAGGGCTGCATATACATGATGAACAAGAGGGGGGACAGAATGGAATGGAAAGATGTTATCTTTTCATATGTATCTTCCCACCTTAGCTCCTCTTCCTCAATCCAGTATTGCTTTTCTACATTTACATTCCTATCCCTCCCTCACCCTTCCACTTTTCATCTCCTCCTCCAGCATCAACTCTGTTTTTGCAGTTCTTACAAATTATTACATATGGGTTAGGGATAGCAGAGCACATCAGGACTGCAGAGGCAGCATTAGATAAAGATACCAAAAAGAATCCCAGCCTCCATCCGAAATTTCTTCAGTAAATAACTGTTGGAAACTACAGGCCCTGCTGATTTGTTTAACAGATTTATTCCTTTACTTCCTTTTCATTGTGATTTTTTTTTCATTAGAAATCAAGGATCTCTAGAGTGAGAGGCATACATTATTCTGTTCTTTTCTTTCATCATGGAGCCAAGAGGAATTCACTGTGGACTTTTTCTTTTATACATTTACAAGAAGCTCTAAGGAGGGGGCCCTGCTTTGGAGAGCTCTGCTTTTTCTTCCCTTAAGGTTTTCTACAGACCTTTTCTAAAATAAGAAGGGAGGGGAGGGAGTTATATCACCCGCATTCTTTCTTTCCCTCCTCCTTTTAGTGCAGTCACATCCCTAATTAATTGAATTCCCTACTAGCCCTTTTGTGAGTCACTTCTATTGCCCCTTAGCAGAGAAGCCTGGGATTTATGCTGTTTTCACTCATCTTACTGGAATTTCTCCTCTCTCCCTCACCCCCCTCCCTTTTTTGTTGCTGTGCTCTGTGAAAGGCATTAGATGAGCTTTAGTACCGAGTGCCTATATTGTTCACAGACCCAGCTGCATACTTTTACACGCTGCCTTGTGCGTCACAGCTATTCATCTTGTTTTGTACTTGGCTCTGCTGCAGATGCTGTAAATATGGTAATTTTAGACTCCCTGATTGGAAAGGGCTGCAGGGTGAGTTTGATAGCAATAACGCTATTTGATTTACACCATTTTGTACTTGCTCCATAGAGTTTGGAGCGGTTTAAAAAGTTAGCTGAAATTAGACATGATTTTAGATGGATTCTTACTTTTCTTTTCCTTTTTTTTTTAAAAGGGTTGGAAGTCTGATGCCAGCTGTCTGCTGCTATGCAGAAGGTAGCTGTCCTGGAGACAGTGCATTGTAAGGAAACTAAACACAAGTGGGAGATGCTGCATCACTAATGGATGCTGGAAGGAAGAAGTTACAGCAAGAATCTTAATGCACATATGCTCTATAGGACATTTTTTTTAAATGCTGAAGCATACTTGGATTTTAAAAAATAAAATAAAAAAAGCCTCCGGTATTGAGTGGCCAATGGCAAAGCTTGATTTTTTATTTATTTTTTATTTCTATTTTTTAAAGGCCCTCAGGTACAGAAACAAATCACGTTCATGACAATCCCTGAGTAAATCATGATGAACTGTTTTTAGCACACTAGGGATAAAGCGTTAGGGAGTGTTTCTGGGAGATTATAACACTTTCGGGGGGTTGTGTTGTGTGCTGTCTACAGCACATGGCTGTAGAAGTTAGAGGAGATTAAAAATTACTATGAAACATGCCTCTGGGAGAGCCTTATTTCTATTTTGAAACATAGTTCTCATAAATAAAGGAACCAGATCCAGGGTTATTTCCTAGGCAATGTAGATTTGATTTTGTCATCGTTGGAAGCCAATTAGAAGCAATCCTTTCACACCCAGCTTCTCTAATTCACAAGACTTGTACTGGTCTGTCACTTTCAGTATTGCTTCTTCTAGTAAGGGTGGAGTAAGATACAGCTTATCTCATAAGTGATCTGGAATTTGGTGATCCCTTTGTTGCAAGTTCCAAAGAAAGGCTTAAAGAATAACTTTACAAGATGGTCTTGTCAGTCTCTAAATGAAAGAACCCTTAGAATGAAAGAACCGTTAGAACAAACCAGACATTAACCTGCTGAAGTCCAGGTTCAGTCCGTGCAGCCTCCACTAGCATGTTTGTGTGTCGAGCCTAATAAACAGGCAGCCCCGTGTGTCTTTTGTATATTTGCGAGCAGCCCTTACTGGCAGTGCCAGTGAGAGTGAGAGCAGCGAGAGGGGCAGGAAGCGGTCACTCCTCGGACGCTCTAGGATTTCCACCCGTGACTCCATGATGCTGGTAGGCCTGTACATGCAGAGGTACTGCCCGCAACTTTATTGATGGGACGTGGACACCTGAGCCCATCAAAGCCCGCATTCGCCCACATGGCAAGCTCCACATTCTCCAAGACCATGCCATGAGTGGGGGCTATAGGTCTGGTGGGTGGTGGCCCCATGTCCAGTGGGGGCAAACACCTAATAAATGGGCAGGTGGACACCCATCTGATGTGGACTAATGTCTCATTTTTAACACCCCCTGTTGAGGTTCTGTCAACATCTATATTTTTGCATTGCATGAATAATTTTTGTACTTGATTTTACACTTCTAAGGAATAAAAAAGTGGGGAGAAAGCAGTGTTGAAAGAAACCTCTTGCATGGGCAAGTCAAGCTTCTTAGGAATCATTTCATTAATTTATGCCTTGATCTTTGAATTAAGAACTTTATGTCAAAGGCAAATTTCAGGTGTCTTAATAGGGTGCTTCCATATTAAGTGTAGCACAGGGCTGTTCTGCTTAAGTTTAAATTCCCTTTAAAAAGGAAACATGTTAGGGAAAGGTGTCAGCTATGAGCCCTGGAAAATGGCCATCCTCTATTTATTCACAAGACGTGTTGCAGCAGTGTAAACTGGATCCGTATTATATCATCTCAGACATTTTGCTAATGGCTATATATTATCTTGTTTGTTCTTGTCCTGCTGCGTTTTATTGCAGGCATGTCATCCTCAATACCACATATTCTAAAGTTTCCCCTCCTCCAGGACTTTCGATCATATGTACAGTCACAGGCATTAGAGACGTGTTAGACTGAACAGGATTCTTCTCTGCTGTAGGTTTCCACTGCTTTGTCCATTCTAATGATTGACAGCAATAGGAACTTTTACGAAGATTAGCCTAAAATTTGCCTTTATGTTATTAGCCAAGTAAATCCTCTTGGTGTTTAAATTTTTCAAAAACTAGTGCTTACATCTAGTTACCATTCTTCCTCCCTCCACAGTCTCCTTCCTTATTGGGTAAAAACAAACATGACAGCGAACTGATTCAGCCTGCTGTGGGACGCTTGTGCATGGACCCTGCCTGCACGTGGGCACCGGCACCACCAGCTATTTGACCTGGGGTATATGCCATGGTGGCAGCTAGCCCAGACTCTGATCCCAGGCTAGAGTCTGCCCAGTCAGACCAAAGCAGGCCACCCCGGAACTGCATGTTTGTTTCCAGCCTGGTCTGCTGGCCCGGTCCATCTCTGCTTTGACAGGCAGCCATGGTTGGCTGCTGTGGCTGCCTGGCATGGTGGGGGTGGGGCACTGGGCACAGTGTGGGGCATGGATGGCCAGTTAAATGTTCCCCATTCTCCCCGCCAGCCATTGTGCAGCCATTGGCCCCACTGGGCACATGTGCGTGCTGCACTCCATCATGTGCCTTGTCTGCCCAGGCCACCTGTCAGGACACGGCAGCCCAGCATCACTTGTGGTTTTACTCATTGTTGTACTTCAAGCTATCTGTATTTTGTTTTTTTTTAATCCTTTAGGCTGCAGTCTTCAAACCACTTATTCTGGAGTAGTCCTGCTGATATCAAAGGGACTATTTCAAAGTCAATAGTTTCAGGATTGTAGTCTTTCGTAAATAGATCCTTGCAGACCATTTGGTGTCATAGTCAATGGCTTCTCCCATGAGTCCTAAAATTGCCCCTGCAGTTTTAATTAGATACAGCATTTTCTTTCTACTCCTGTATGCAATGCTATTGTGCACTTTTATAAAACTGCTGCATTTCACACTTGAGGTGACTTCATTTCAGTAGTGTTCATGGTTTAGTTTATACTAACTGGAAGGAACCCAAAGGTTTATTGAGTCCAGCCATCTTCATGGTGCAGGATCTGGCATGCCTAACTCATCCCAGACATAGGCACATCCTGCCTCTCCTTAAGAACTCCAGTGATGGAGAATCCACACACTTCACTAAGTAGCCATTGCCTGACTGTTCTTACAGTCAGGAATCTTTTCCTGAGGTTTAAACTTAATCTGCTTTCCTTCACCTTGTGCCCATTACTAATTGGCCATTTTTAAATGAGATGCACCCACTCATCCCCACTCATGTCCACACAGTGGGCATGAGTGGGTGCCTCCCGTTTGAATGCCACAGCGGTTGGACAGAGCTGCCGTGCATGTGCGCTCCTGCGACCCACATACCTCCATCCATAGCCTACGCAGGGAGCAATTTGCCAAAATGGCAATTGCTCCGTGTGTGGGTGTGCAGGGGGAAAGGGTGTGCGCCCGTGTACATCCGCCCCCTGCACTGCCCAAGGACTGCTGCTGCAGGGGCAGTCTGTTTATAAAGGGCCATTGTCCTCCCCTCCATAGCAATTGTTCTCCTTCTTCTGTAGACTTCTGTAAGACTTCCCTTAGTCTTCTCTTCTCCAAGCTAAATACACCCAGCTCCTTTGACCTCTCCTCATACGACTTGTGCTCAAAGCCCTTTATCATCTTCATTTCCCTCCTCTGTACCTTTTCCTGCTTTTCAATGTCTTCTTAAAATGGGGTGCCCAAAACTGAACACAGAACTCTAGTTGTGACCTAACCAGGGCTGAGTCGAGTGGCACAATGGCTTTTCATCTCTCGCATGCAGTGCTTCTGGTGATAACATTTTCCTTTCCTTCTGGAGCTGCTATCAAGGGTTGAAAGTCAGGGAGTCAGTCCTGGAGAGGTTCCAAGTGGGAGAGAAGCAGGGAAGCCTGAGCATTTTCCAGAGGCAATGTAAGACCTTACTTTTTGGCCAAGTGTTAGGTGAGTATAGGGCAGGGGAAATGTTTATATATTTTATATGGCTTTTAATGTAACCCACCCTGAGCTTTAGGGGAAGGGTGGGATATAAGTTTCAATCAATCAATCAATAAAATAAACTAGGCTGGGTCCAGAAGGGCAGGAAACCTGAGGACTGGCTGGCAAGTTGGACAGGAAGAGCACACTGTAGTGCTGCTGAAGAAGTGTTGAGCTGCTCTGAGGATGGTAGTGCTGGAGCAGTTTGAAATAGCAAGCCAGGAGCCCCAGCAGCCAATCAGGAGAGCTGACTCCCTCTTGGCTTTCCTAGTAGCCCAACTGGGGCAGTTAACGAGGGTTAGCTGGGGAACTGCAGCCAGGCTGTCTGCAGCCCTAGCAGCTGGCATTGCTGGAAGAGCAAAAGAGACACAAGACTGGTGATGTAAAAGACAAAAGCAACTAATCAGAGAGAGAAACAAAGTCATTCTGATGATACTACTTTGTTTCCATCTATTGTTTTTGGGGGCCAATACAGCAACTGCGCTCTCTATGCAGAGTTGTGTGAAGAGGCTTGAAGCCTGCTGGACAAGAAGCTTAAATGTGATCTAGTAGAAGAGGGGGGACCCAGTGAAGGAATTAAATAAACAAAGCAACGTGGATCAAACTGAGGAGGAACAGAAAATATTCTAGCAGCCTTTCCCCCCCATTGGCTGTGATGTGTTCTTTCTTGTAGATCGTGACTGAACAGCATGCAATCAATTAATCTCTTGCCCTTTCTGGGCAAGTCCCAACTGGCTTT
This sequence comes from Sphenodon punctatus, assembly GCA_003113815.1. Taxonomy (NCBI): domain Eukaryota; kingdom Metazoa; phylum Chordata; class Lepidosauria; order Sphenodontia; family Sphenodontidae; genus Sphenodon; species Sphenodon punctatus. The sequence continues at coordinate 709,572 of QEPC01012458.1, forward strand.
CAAAGCCACAGCTTAAACCCAACCATTTTATGTTGTTTTAAAGAGAAGGATTGCACTTGGTTTTGCTAAGTTAAGGTGCTTTCAACAGTCATGATCCTGTTCCCTTGCCCACTATTTAGAATGTGCTGAGATGCTCTTCGCCATCCAGCTGAAAAATGTTGGGTGCGCTCCCAATGTTCTGAGTGAGCTGGTAGGCTTCCTCTCCAGGAGTCCATCTGGTTATGGTTAAGGCTCAGCTCCATCCATCAGGCCTAGGCCTAACATCTGGAGAGGTAACTAAAAGCAAAATCCATAATGGCTGTATTCCCAATTTGAAATGCATCCATCGTATCTGATGTGTATGTGTTCAGTTCAAAAACAACATTTCAAGGCGAGAGCAGCCCTAACAAGTAGCACCCCTGGGCCTTTTTTATTCCAAAGCAGAGATATTTACCCAAGGAAAACAGGGAAGTGACGGGGTAACAGAGTACACATGTTGTGAAAATATGCAGGCAGGGGCTGTAGAAAAAATAACATTCTGCCATAAGTAGCCGCCTTGTTCCTTTACATTTTTTTCCTCGAGATTAGAACCAGCCATTTCTCGTGCTCTTTCAAGCACCTTCTGTGGTTTCCTGACAGCTGGCTGGAAAGGACTGGGATTTGGCTTGAAAAATAGGCCACGGGTCATGTTATTTTCAGGAGGCGAGAAGCTGAAATTCTCAGACGGGTCCAAATTCACCATTTCTCTTCTTCATTTATTTATTTTTTTAAACTGGGGTTGGAACGTTAAGGCATAACCGTGTTTCAAATAAAAATAATGCATTAGTAAAGAACAGTAACAGAATTAGCTTTCCACTCCCTCAACCTAAAATCAGTTTATTATAATGGCAGACAAATGCCTGCTAATCAGTTTTGAGTAACAACCCACTTTGAACATTTTTCTTCTCCCAATCTGATTCCTGAGAGTAACACAAGAATGTGTTGGGGTTTTTTTTTTTAATGATATGCCAACATGATATGCCAAGTTTTACAAAACTTGTATCATTAACAAACAGATGACTCTGAACAACAGTCTCCAGTTTGTATGCTGGCTAAAATTATTAACATTGACACATCCAGTCTTGTGGTCAGGCAAATGTTTTATATAAAAGAGGTTCGATTTTTCTTTTAAAACTTTTCATTCTTTCATGTTATGCAGACTAAGTTATTTTTGTGACAAGAATATTTAGTTCATAAAAGTGCTGGCTTGTTTGACCCCCAGTTAATGCAGGAAGTCCCACTCACCAAAGGGGCTTCCCATAAGGACAGCATTAGGCACCTCAGCAGTCAGATCCACAAGGATACTTCAGCCACAGAAATTAACAAAATAAAAAGGGGAGGGACAGTTTGGTGTCTAAAGTGGAAGGAAACAGTGTTATTTGGGGGGTTAACAAGCAGAGAATTCCAGACAATGCTGACCTTGAAGAAAGACCTGTTAGGTCATTTGATGCTGTTCAGTGCAGAAATGGTCAAAGACAAGGGAGAATGAAAGTGCTGGTTTGAAAACCCTGGAGACTGAAGTCCTTTTCAGTTTAAAATCAATTAAAGTACAGATACTAGCACTGCCTCTCTTTTTCATCCGACCCAGTTCTACTTTTTCATCGAACCCAGGCCTTGCCGTTTTGGTGCTCACCCAATGCCTGGCTGCTGTCGGGGACTGGATGAGGGTGAGCCAATTGAACCTGAATCCAGAAAAGACTGAAGTGATGATGGTTGGCCGGCCTTGTGACTTGGAGGGGATTGGGACTCCTGTTATTGATGGAGTCCGGCCCCCTCTGGTCAATCAAGTTTGCAGCCTTGGAATGCTTCTGGACCCCTTCTGCACCTGGACTGTTAGGTTGCGGCAGTGGTCATGAGCACTTCTCACCAGCTCCATCTGGTGAGGAGGCTGGGGTCTTTTCTTTCGGATTCAGATCTAGTCATTATTCATGCTTTCATCACCTTGAGGCTAGATTACTGTAACGCACTTTATGTGGGGCTGCCTGCCCCTTGATGACTGTTTGGAAGCTGCAGCTGGTGCAGAACGCAGCAGCTCAGTTGCTTTTGGGGACGAGGTACCAGGAGCACATTACGCCGGTGCTTAATGCAAGGTCAGTGGCAAACAAAAGATGGACCATCTTTGATCTTATTCAGGATGAGGCCACTGACCTCATACGCATTAATTACAGAGACTCGGCTGGGTGAGACCTATATTCTCCTAGATGGTGCCAGCAGGGTACTTAGTGCAGTATCTGCCTAGAATTGGGTGCGACGGTGATCTGTAAAGACACTATAGTCTTTTGAAGGTATCTGGTGCCTAAGTCTTCCAATATAGAGTGTGTCCACCTTGTGTTGGAGTTGTCCAGGGATTGATTGGAGCTTATGCTGGTATTCTGAACACCCTACTGCATAGACTCCCTGACTGAGCTGGCTGAGTTGGTCTCAGAGGTGGTCTTGAGGTCACCCAGATTTATAGCCTTGGGTGACTTCAACATACATGCTAGGACCATTATTTTGGGGCCAGAGCAGGACTTCATGGCCTCCATGAGAACCATGGTTCTATCCCAGATTATATCTGACCATACACATGAGGCGGGACACACACTGGATCTGATGTTTTGCACTGGCCTGGAGACAGGGATTCTGGTTACTAGGGGTGTTGTCATAACACCATTGTAATGGTCGGACCATTACCTTTTGAAGGCCCGGCTACCTGCCCCCCTATGCACCCATTAGGGTGGTGGAACAGTTAGGTTGGTCTGCCCCCAAAGACATATGGATCTGATTGGTTTCCAGAACATACATGCTAGGACCATCATTTTGGGGCCAGAGCTGTGAATTAGATTCTTGCCCATCCTGACTGGAGAAAGCCAGCTGGGAGACATTGTGACCGCTGCTGACTTGGGTTCGCAACACCTCCCTTCGGGAGGGTAGGTTGTCAGACACCCTTAAAACTGCAGTGGTACAGCCCTGCTTAAGAAACCATCTTTGGATGTTGAGTCCCAGGCCAGCTATCACCCTGTCTCTAACCTCCCCTTTTTAGGGAAGGTTATTGAATGGGTGGTTACCCGGCAGCTTCAGGCTCATCTCAATGCTGTCGGATTCCTGGACCCACTTCAGTCTGATTTTCATCCGAGATATAGCTCTACACCTAGAGATTGACAGAGGGAATTGTGCCCTGCTGATCATGTTAGAACTTTCAGCGGCTTTTGTTACAGTTGATTATGAGGTGTTGTTGACACACCTGCAGGACCTGGCAGGGGTGCACGGGACTGCTCAAGAGTAGAGGTTCCAGCAGGTAGTGGTGAGAGATTACTTGTCCCTTTGGGACCTCCCTTGCGGTGTCCCGCAGGGTTCCATTCTGTCTTCCCTCTTGTTCAACTTGTATCTGAAGCCACTGGACGAGATCATCCAGAAGTTTGGAGTGAGGTGCCATCAGTATGCTGATGACACCCAGCTCTACCTCTCTTTTTCTTCTGACACAGGTCCTACAGTATCTGTGCTTTCCCAAAACCTGGCTGCTGTTGAGGACTGTATGAAGGTGAGCTGATTGAGGCTGAATCTAGACAAGACTGAAGTTATAATAGTTGGCTGATCTTGTGACTTGGAGGGGATTGGGACCCCTGTTATTGTGCGAGTCCAGCCCCCTTTAGTTACTCAGTTTTTTGCAGCCTTGGGGTGTTTCTGGTTCCTCTGCTGCGACTGGATTTTCAGGTTGCAGTGGTGGCCAGGAGTGCCTTTCATCAGCGCCATCTAGTGAGAAGGCTGTGGCCTTCTCTTTCTGGCTCTGATCTGGCCACCATCATTCATGCTTTCATTTCCTCAAGGCTAGATTATTGCAATGCACTCTACGTGGGGCTACCATTGATGACTGTTTGGAAGCTACACAGCTGGTACAGAATGCAACAGCTCAGCTCCTTTGAGGGGTGGGTCACCATGAACACATGACACCTGTGCTCTATAGTCTGCACTGGCTTCCTCTAGATTTCTGGGGACAATTCAAAGTGCTGGTTTTGACCTTTCAAGCCCTAAACTGCTTGGGTCCCATGTATCTGAAAGACCACCTTTCCTTCCATGCTCCATAGCGGCTCCTGCAGTCAGCTGGGAGCACCCTCTTGTGGGTACCACCAGATAACTGGACAACAGGGGCCTGCAGAAAGGCATTCTCGGTTGCTGCCCCAGTACTATGGAATTCCCTTCCCCCTGGAGGTCCACCAGAGCCCAAGCTTGAGCATATTCCGGAGGCGGTGTAAAACCTTTCTTTTTGGCAGAGCTTTTGGCAGGCGGGGATAGAGGTTGGGTGCGTGAATTTGTGGGGGTGATGGTAGGGAATTTTAGGGGATTTTATTATATTGCTTTGCATTTTTACTACTCTGTGTGTATTTTGTTGTTGTAAGTTTCCCTGAGCCTTCAAGGAAGGGTATAAATTTGAATAAATAAATACATCCAAATAAATAAATAAATAAATAGATAGATAGATAAATAAATAAATAATAGCAGTGTAAATTTCCTCACTCTGTTTTAATAGTGTGCCTCAAGGAACTACAGGGATGAACAGAGAGTTCAATCTCCTTGGTCAGTCCTTGGCACCTTTGCAGATGCTGCCAAATAAGGGACCAGTTAGTGTCAGTGATACTGATGATTTTTGTGCTGTGGATGTGAATGAATATAGGTTAGTCTAATCCCAGGGTGGGGAACCTCAGACTCAGGGGCAAATGCAACCCATGGCTAGTTTTTATTTGTCCCCTTTCCAGTTCCTAGATCTGGCCCCTTGATCCAATTTCTGCTCCCAAGGACTGAAACATTGAGCTCAGGATACAGGACCAGAGACAAGGGCATGCACTTAAGGATATGGGACAGATCCATGATCTGGACTCTCCTCTTCCTGAGTGCATGCCATAAGCACTCCCACCCACAATTTCTTTGTGACCTTTCAAGCTTGTCCTGATTTTCAAAGTGATCCCTGGGAGATAAAATGTTCCCCAGCCCTGGTCTAACCCGTATATGACATGGCTGGAAGTGACTCCAGAATTGAAATCGTAGCTCTGTTACTGATTCATGACCTTGGACAAATCACTTGATCTCTGTCTCATTTTGGAAATACTAATATTTATTTATCTGTCCTTGGGATTTTGTCAGGCTTGATTAATGCTAATGTTTGTAAACATAAGAACATAAGGCCATTACTAGATTAGACCAATGGTCCATCTAGCCCAGCATTCTGTCTCCAACAACAGCCAACGTTGTTGGAGGGAAGTATGCAGCAGGTTACAGTGGGGTAATCTATTTACTGCCATACTCCACTGCTCCCGACAATCAAGGGTTTCATTCCTGACTAACCTAACCAGTAGCCCTTTATGGACCTGGCTTCCAGAAATTTATCCAATCTCTTTTTTAATCCAGTTATGTTACTGGTTTGTACACCATCCTCTGGCAATGAGTCCCACGGATTTATTGCACGTTGGGTGAAAGAGTACTTTCTTTTATTTGTTTTAAATCTGCTGCCTAGTAATTTCATGGAGTGACCTCTGGTTCTACTATTTTTAGAAATGGTAAATAGCAGTTTCCCTGTTCACACCATTCATGATCATGTAAACGTCTCTCATACCCTCTCTGTTGTCTCTTCTCCAAGCAAAAGAGCCCTAACATCTTGAGCCTTTCCTCATAGAAAAACCACTCCTTGTCTTGGATCATTTTTGTTGCCCTTCTCCACACTTTTTCCAGTTTTATGTCTTTCTTGAGATGAAGTGACCAGAACTGGACAGGACACAGTAGTCCAGGTGTGGTTGCATGTGGTGTGAATATTTTCCATTTTGTTTTTTATCTCTTTCACAATTATCCTTAACATGCCATTTGTTTTTTTGTCCACTGCTGCACGTTGAGCCGATGATGTCAATGGTCTATCCACAATGACTCCAAGGTCTTTTTCTGGAGTAGTGACACTTAGGTTAGAAGTAGAACCCAGCATCGTGCATGTATGGTTAGGGTTATTTTTTCCTATGTGCATCTCTTTGCACTTGTCGACATTGAATTTCATCTCCCATTTTGTTGCCCATTCTCCCAAATGTGCTAGAGCCCTTTACAACTCTTCACAGTCTGCCTTGATCTTCACTTTCTTGAATAGTTAAAATGAAGATGTTTGAAGATGTAAGTTTCCATATAATGCTAAGCAGTTGTTGCTAGTAAAAGGCAGAAACCTAACAAATGAGAAAATGCAATTTGTAAAATACTGGCAAATAAAGCAATCTGGGTTGTTGTGGGGTTTTTTAAGAAGTTGAATTAATTAATCCTTTAAGTACCTGTTTAGATGTGTGCTACAAAGGATAAAATCTCACTGAACTATCTGATAAAGGGTTAAACTCATTGGGCCAAGTTTACTCCTAGCATATAATACACAGTGGGGCTGATCCGATGCCCTGTGTAGACATGGATGCAACCCGTGCACGCGCCTATTGTGGGAATATTGTGCCACACGCAAGCCGTGTAGAACCCACATGGATCACATGTGCAGGAGGTTGGGATTGCAACCTATAACTATGGGTCTTAACGAATAAAACAATAGCCCACTGGATTCCAGGTTCGGTCCATGCGGCCCCCACTCATATGTTTAGTGTGTAGAGCCTAATAAATGGACAGCCCCTTATGTGTATTTCTTGTGCATTCAGGAAGCCCCCCACTCAGCTCCTGTTCACAGGTTCAATGTGGCAAACCTAACGCATGGGTAGGAAGCAGTCACTTCTCAGAACGCTCTAGGTTTTTGCTCGCAACTCTGTGCTGCTCTGGACCTGTATGCGTGCAAGGCTGCATGCAGCTTAAGTGACGGGACACGGACATGGACACGTGGGCGCACATTAGCTCACATTCACCTGCACGGCAGGCCCTGCATGCTCCAGGACCCCACTGTGAGTGGGGCTGCGTGTCTGATGGGTGGTGGCCAGTGGGAGCAAACACCTTATTCATTAGTGGTGCATAGGCTGCCATCTCATTTGTTAACACCCTATGTTGAGTTTACCAAAAGCTTTACTAGCAATAGTGATGAATTTGCTTCTGTGTGACCCTCTATAAGGGTCAGAGGCTGCCAAGAGCTGGGATCTGCTGGGGTTGTGTGAGAGAGTTCATTGGGCCCATCGGTTGTGTGTTCTCCTTCCCAGGTAACATCTCCTGCCTCCCCTCTATGAGTCAGAGGCTGCCAAGGGTGCAGCCTGAAGGGCAACAACCAAAGGGCGCAGGCCGTTTGGGGGCTGTTTGGGGGCAGAGAGGGGCTGGGAGCCCCCTTCCTGTGGGTTTAAACACATTTCTACCCCACCCTTCTCAGATGGCTCAGGACAGATGACCAATAAAAATGAAAAGCAGCAGATGCTACAGCCGGTGGGGGCTCCCTCTGAATGGGGGCATCAAAAGGGGCATGACCTTTGGAGGGGCCCTTTGGAGGGGACTTGAGGACTGAGGATTGTGGGGGAGGTTTTGATGGGAGGCAGCGATGTTTGTTAGGGGGTGTTTTTGGTTGGGCAATTAGTAACCTCAGGAACTGGTGGCTGGGTTATGGGGAGATAGCTTTCACTCCCTGGTGGGAGCAGGGAGTAAAGGGGAAATGGGTTAGGGAGGGGGTCTTGGTACCCCCGGTGAGAGGAGCGGTACAAGACATTTGGGGAGGGGTGGACCTTGGTGAGAGAGAAGTCCGGGGGGGTATAGGGTGGGGTGGACATGGGAATATGGTGATGTATTTTTTCTGTCCTGGGGCTAACGTATGTATGTGTTGATGGAACTGTTATTGATTATGTATTTTATCTATTATGTTGTTTTATTTTATTTTATTTTATATTTAAAGTGTTTTGTTAACTGCCTCGAGTCATGATCAGCAAGACAGGCGGTATAGAAATAATGAAATGAAATGAAATTCACTTTCTCATTGACTAGAGTCAGCATAACAATATCTATGAACTTCACAGGCTTGATTAATTGTTTGCAAAATATTAAATTTTCTCAGATGATATATGCTTTAGCAGTGCAAAACTTACAAGAATACCAAGGTCAGCTTTTTATAAGTGTTTCTATGACCCTAGTCACAGTAGTCCCATTTTTCTAATGTCTGTCTTCCATATGCCATTTGAAATGTCCTTCAGAACCCTTGACAATATTTTTTCTTTTCCAAATGCTTTAGTCTTTTTTCATTTGGCAAGCACAAATATATTTTTCTTTCCTGTTTATCTAACTGAAGGAAAGGGATACATTGCGTCAAGGCTGATAGAACAAGGAATGAAACCCTACTGTATGTGCTGCTGTATTCTGGGTCATGGACACTTCCTTTCTGCTCCCCCACACCGAGCTCTGCTCCATTCCCCCTCCCCACCCCACCCCACCCAAGCATCCAGACATTGAAATTTACAAGCTACCTGCTCTTTGAAGTGCTAGGTGAACAAGGTGGTTGTAAATTTCATTACATTGCCTGTTCACAAGCAGGAAGAAAACCATGGTTGGGAGGAAGAAGTAAATGCTTTCGAGATACTGCATCTGCCACTCCAACCATTGTGTCAGAGAGGCAGCATGGTGGATTTACTGTTGAAATGGGTATAAAGATGATGGTGTACATTAAGATCTGTTGCAGTTTGTTTCCTGGAGAACAATAATTTTGGGAATAAGGACTCTTGGAGAGGTAAACACTAAACAGCGAATCTTTTAATTAGATTTTCATTTAACATGGGCCATTCAGTTGATGTACTGATTTCTTTGGTTACTGTCTCACTTACTGCCCAGCTCTGGGAATATTATGGCTGTGCAACAAGAAACAACCAGAAGTACAAGTTTTTCTTGCTTAGGGTACAGCCTTCCATTTAGTGAAGTCAATGGCAAAACTCCTTTTGACTTTAATGTAGAGGCTTGAACCCTTAATGTGCGTTTATGTGCAAAGCTACATTATAGTTTTCTCAATTCCAATCCTTGATTGGATACTGAGACACCTGTGCACAAATTCTTAACAGCTGTGTGGATGCAATGCATTTTTAAGGACTAACCATGGGCTATCAAATCAGAGAAGTGATACATTAAATCCATTTTGCTTCTTTCTGGAATACAACCCTCCTACTCCCAAATTTCCTCTCTGCCTTTACAATGTCACCAGCTTCTCTTCGTAGCATGAGAAATAAGATAATTAGATAAAATGACTGACCCTTTTAGGGAGCAGTGCATTTTAGTCGCTGTAAGACCTGATCTTCTGTTCTGACCTTGAGGCGGGTGATCTGTTAGTGGGGGATGTGAGGGTTACACCCTTGTCATGGACGGATCATTATCTCCTGCAAGCCAGTCTCTCAGCACACCTCCTCCAGAAGGGGAATGAACCAGTTAGGTTGGTCCACCCCCGGAGGCCGATGGAACCTCAGTGGTTCCAGGAGGCTCTGAGGGAATTAACCTTAGACCCGGACAGCCACTCTGTCGATGAGCATGTCCAGCATTGGAACATCTGACTGGAGGGGGCTATTGACAGGGTGGCTCTGAGACGTCTTCTCCCTCCATCTCGTCACCGCAGGGCCCTTTGGTTTACTGAGGGGCTGCGGTGTATGAAACAGGTAGGTAGGGAGCTAGAGTGACGCTGGCGTCGGACTCGCTCTGAATCTGACTGACTTCTCCATAGGGTCCATTTGCGGTCCTATGTTGAAGTTGTGAGGACAGCAAGGAAGGAGTTCCTTGCTGCCCTCATAGTGTCTGCGAAGTCGCGTTCAGCTGAGCTGTTCCGGGTGGTGCAGGGGCTGGTCAGTCCCAGGTCTGCTGTGAGGAGTTTGCCACCTACTTCGCAGACAAGATCGTTCAGATCCAGAGTAACTTCGACACCGGATTGGAAGCAGTAGGCGAGGAGCATGAGGTTATGGAGGCGCCGTCCGGTCAAACTTTCTGGGATGAGTTTCAGGAAGTGACACCAGCTGATGCAGTGAATGTCCTGGGGTCTGTTAGGGCCACCAGTTGTGAATTAGATCCGTGCCCATCCTGGTTGGTGAAAGTCTCCAGGGAGACTTTGGGGTCGGTGCTGGCGAGGGTAGTGAATGCATCCCTTGGGCAGGAGAGGCTGTTGCCCAGTCTCAAGGAGGCTGTGGTGCGCCCCCTGCTGAAGAAGCCATCTCTGGATGTGGACGCACTCTCCAGCTACCGACCCGTCTCTAATCTTCCTTTTTTGGGGAAGATTATTGAATGGCCAGTGGCACTGCAGCTCCAGGCACATTTGGACAACATCGGTTTCCTTGACCTTTTTCAATCTGGGTTCCGCCCCAGCTATGGTACTGAGACGGCATTGGTGGCCATGGTGAACGATCTCTGCCAGGAGATGGATGCAGGATGTTCAACATTTCTGATCCTGCTACATCTCTCGGCCGCTTTTGACACCGTGGACCATGGGCTGCTGTTGAGATGGTTGCAAGACCTGGGGGGCCTGGACGGGACTGTCCTTGGGTGGTTCCGTTCATTCCTCTTCGGGAGAAACCAGCGGGTGGTGCTGGGGGCTGAAACATCAAGCCCCCGGGCTTATCCGTCGGCGTTCCACAAGGTTCGATCCTGTCTCCACTATTGTTTAATGTGTATATGCAGCCCCTGGGGGAGATTGTGAGAGGGTTCGGGGTGCGATGTCACCAGTATGCTGACGATACTCAGCTGTACCTCTCGTTTTCAACTGACCCAGGTCCTCCTGTTTCATTGCTTCCCAGTGTTTGGAGGCCATGGCGGATTGGATGAGGCAGAGCAGACTGAAACTGAATCCCGATAAGACGGAGGTGATGGTGGTGGGGAGGGCGGGGGAGATTCTGGTCCCCCTTGTGTGGGGGGTCCGTCCTCCTATTGCCCAGTAGGTTCGGAGTCTGGGGGTGGTGTTGGACTCGGGTCTCCGTCTGGATCGGCAGTGGCGATCCAACGGTGGCGTCGTTTGTGTGCTGAAGCCGACAGATTGTGGCATAGAGCCAGTTTAGGAGCCTATGCCATGGCTATGCGGGACGCAAAGAGGGAGTTTTTTTTTGCTCTCATAACATCCGCAAAATCCCATCCAGCGGAGTTTTTCCGGGTTGTGCAGGGGCTGGTCAGTCCAGCCACTCTCGACCTTGGAGTAGAGTCATCTAATGCTCGCTGTGACATGTTTGTGGATTATTTTGTGGATAAAATCGCTTGTATTCACCATGACTTGGACGCCGCACTTATTACATTAGGGGAACCAGAGGTTATGGAAGCCCCGTCATTTCTGGTTTTGTGGGATCAGTTTCAGTCGGTGACACCCATTGATGCAGTGGATGTTCTTGGGGCAGTCAGGGCTACCTCTTGTGAATTAGATCCTTGACCGTCTTGACTGGTTAAGTCCTATGGGCCGTTGCTGGCCGGGGTGGCCAATGCCTCCCTGCGGGAGAGCAGAGTGCTGGGCTGTCTCATGGAGGTGGTGGTGCGGCCTCTGCTCAAGAAACCATCGCTTGACGTTGACTCCCCTGCCATCTATCAGTCTGTCTCTAATCTTCCCTTTTTAGGGAAGGTTATTGAATGGGTAGTGGCTCGGCAGCTGCAAGAGCATCTTGATCGCATCGGTTTTCTTGATCCCTCTCAGTCAGGTTTCTGTCCGGGGGATGGCACCGAGACTGCGCTTGCGACTTTGGTAGATGACCTACGCCGGGAATTGGATCGGGGTCGCTCGACCCTGTTGATATTGTTAGATCTGTCAGCTGCTTTTGACACTGTTGATCATGAGATGTTGGTGACCTGTGGGACTGTGCAGGGGTGGGCGGGACTGTTCTTGAATGGTTCTGCTCTTTCCTGACCAGAAGAACCCAGTGGGTGGTGCTCAGGGATTATTTTTTATTATACTAAGACCTCTTGTGTGGAGTCCCACAGGGTTCTGTCTTCTCCCCTCTCCTGTTCAACGTGTATATGCAGCCGTTTGGCAAGGAGGTTCGGTGTGCAGTGTCATCAATATGCTGATGACAGCCAGCTGTACCTCTCTTTTTCAACAGACCCAGGCTCAGCAGTCTCGGTACTTACTCGGTGTTTGGCGGCTGTGGGGGGACTGGTTGAGGGCTAATGGACTGAAGCTGAATCCTGACAAGATGGAGATGATTTTAGTGGGTAAGGCGATGGAGTTGGCAGCCCCTGTTATTAATGGGGTTTGCCCCCCATTGGCCTCCCAGGTACGGAGTCGTGGGTGCTCCTTGATGCGCAGCTCCGCCTGGATTTCCAGGATTTCCAGGTGGAGGCTGTGGCGAGGGGTGCTTTTCACCAATTACACCAATTCCACGGCTGTGGAACTCCCTTCTGGTAGAGGCCCAGCTGACCCCAGATCTTCCCTCCTTTTGGAGAAGTTGTAAGACTTGGCTCTTCCACCCAGGGCCAGCCCCAGGCATGTGCCACATGTGCGGCCGCACATGGCCCCGCTGCCAGCTGGGGCCCCGCACTTATCTGGCTGGGCAGCAGGCTGCAGCGAGCTTCTCCCCCAGAAAGTGATCCTTCCTCCCCTCCCTGGCTCCAGACCCCATCTCTCACCTGCCTCTGCCTTCTAGTAGTGCTACAGAGGCAGCAGCAGCAGGGACACTGGATCGGGCTGGGAGATAAGGCTGTTTACTAGGGGTGGGAAACCGGTAGAATCTGGTATCCGATAATGCCGGTACCGGGCGTACCGGCATTATCGGATTCGACCCGGTAATCCGGACCGGGTACCGGCTTCCGGGGTACCGGATTTTTTTTACATTGCAGCCATTTAAAAATGGCTGCAATGTAAAAAAACTTAAAGCCCCAGCAAAAAAGTTT
>QEPC01012458.1:727804-754107 GCA_003113815.1 Sphenodon punctatus
GCCAGCCCAAGGCATGTGCCACCGGTGCCCAGGCACATGGCCCCGCAGCAGCCTCCAAGGGAGGAGCCCCACGAGTCTGACCCCATAGTTTAAATCCCCCCCACACACACCCATTGGTAGCAAAGCTCCGGCGGCAACCTGTCCTGGCTTGGTTTCCCACCCGCTGCCCTGGGCCCCCCCCCTGCTGGCTGACACATGCCCCCTCCTCCCCTCCATTGCCCATCGACTGGGAGATAAAGCTATTTGTTTACAAACCGCTCCTCTGCCCATGTGCTGATCAGAAGGTTGTTGCCTTGTAAAGAAGGTTCTTCGAGATGGATCCCAACATTCTCACAACTGGGTTGTGCATGCTCACACTATTCAAATAATAGCAACATGATAGTCTCGAGCTCCTCTAGTATAAAAAGTGCTCTCTTGCTCAGAATGACAGTTCCTTCCAACCATTTCTAGAAATAGAAGGAAAAAATTCTATGCGAGGCTGGAAGGGTGGGTATTTGTGAGAATGTCCGGAGCCATCTCAAAGAACCTGATTTACAAGGTAGCAAACTTCTGTTCTTCTTCGAGTGGCTCCTCACATGCTATTTTTACTAAATATGAACGTGTTTATGTGATCAAGTATTGTTAATAGCATGCAGCTATTCTGATGTGACCCAGAGGTTTTATATGTTTTAAATATGTGAATAGGATTTTTTAATTCTGCTATGGCAATACCACTGATGGAGAGAGAGAAAGTTGTCCTACTGGAGTCCCATCCACTTACTGGATGCGATGCTAGTAGGAGGGTTCTCTCAGTCTCCAAGTGGTAGGGTTTTACTCAGCAGCAAGGAGTTCCCAGTGTAAACTAATGTTCTGCATCACATCTTAATGCTGAAAACTCTTTGTTGCTGGATTTTTGGAGGCTCCGCCTACAATGTACAAGCCCCTCCCTCATGCTCTGCCAGCCATAAGGTTCCGCGTGGCGCTGAGACAGATGCCAGGGATGGGCAGCCCTCCCCCTCCCTTAAGCCCCGCCCACTTTGGGTTTCCAGAGCGCACACGAGCACATGAGGGGCCCATAACTAAGGCTTGAGCCCAGGCCCTTCTCAACCTTGCTACGCCACTGAGGGCTGGAGCAGGTCAGGTAGAGGAAACAAGGCAGGGTCAGGAACAGGGTAGAAAGCAGGAAAATTCACATCATGGTTTAGTCCAACATCAAGATAACCAGAGTGGTGTTTAGACAACTTCCTATTCCTATGGGCCTTCTTATATAACCTAAGGCAGACATTTGGGGATTCAGACAGGCTGGCCAATCAGGTGCTTGCAATCACCAAGGGAGAGGGGTTGTTGGAACTGGGGCCTAGGGGCAGGGCCTTGGGATGGGGGAAAGTGTGGGAGAAGGAAGAGGCTAAGACAGGGCCCTGCACAAGTGACTGTGCCAGGGCCAAAAGCAGCCAGCAGGAGCTGCTGCCGTGCAATGGGGAAGTTCCCCATCCAAGCACCAGTATTAGAAGCAGTCATGGGTTGTGTGTGGGAGCAGGACTCTGCAGGGAGAGAGGGGGTGCCTCCGCTGCTAAGGATGGCTCTCATAAACAGCATTTAAGGCAAGCATGTTTGTTTGACTGCAAAATCCAGGTATTAACCAACAAAGGAAACCTGAGCGTTGCCCCCACAATCAGGCTGGAGAGGATATTTTAGCTTATAAATAAGCCAAAAGTAACCTTTTAAGTAATATTTTATTCTTAATAGCAACCACAGCTTGATATAGTCAGTTCATCCTTTGCTGCTGATGTCACAGATACTATGGAAAGGCAATTTATAAAAAAAATATTTAAAACAGAAAACTATGCACAATGCACTGACAATAGCTCAAAACTCTCTGGCTTATAAAAGCCCTTCTGGACCACTTTGGTGCAATCAGTGAGAGTTCTTTTACCCGTCTCCTTGCAGAACAAATCATTTTGGGATATCAAACCCAAAATAAGTAGGAGTGTTTTCTGAATGCTATATATCATTTATGAACAATAGCGTAGAGTTATTTGCATGCTGAATGAATAAATCTTCAGTTTTTAGCTTTCCTTTGTAAAGTCACATTTAACTGTCAAAGACCGTTTACAAGTTCATTCACAACATACACTACAGTTCATTTACAACAGACACTCTCTTATCTGGACACGACTTGTGTCCAAAGTACAGAAGTGTCTGGGGAATCTACGATAATGGTAACCGACAGGACAATTCTCTGCCACTGAAGTCAACAGGAGTTTTCCTATTCACCTACACAATCAATGTGTTTAAGAGTTGTTGGGACATAAGCATGTCAGGAATAAGGAGGGATCCAGATTAGAGAGGCCCAGGTAAGGAGGGTTCTAAGATATTGAGAGAGCTAATCGCAGTAAGGCACATGCAATTGGAGGGTGGGACAGCTGTTTCCTTGGATCCAAGCTTCCCTCAAGTTTGGGGGCTGCACAGATCTGTGATTTGCTTTATCCCTATTTCCACTGATAATAGCATAAAATTGGTTCCAAGCTCTTGCTATTCTGTGTTTTGAGGCTGTTATGTCAGCTTTTAAAATGTTCTTAATTTTCAGTTTTTCCACTGGAAATTTAAATGCTTTCTGGATTTGTAGAGGCAGGGAAGCATTTTAAATAACAAAACTATGAAATCTTAGGAGACTATAAAACCTTTCCCAAAGCCCAAAGCCATTAGCATGTAACATTTACCTTGGCATGGCTGCATCTGAAGGTTTACCAGAACGTACACAAATAGTTACAGGTTCTAAGAACTGCACAGACCTCAGTTTTGCATATGGCAGTCTCTTGAAACCACAAGTCACTGAAAAATGTCAGTGTGATGTTTGGCTGCTTATAGCAGAGCAGCACTGCTGAAGCAAGTTTGTGGTTTGACAGCCTTCAATAAGAGGTCCCAAACATTAGGTAGACTTTTTTTTTTTTTCAAGCATGTGATAATATATTTTTTCCACAGTTTGAGGCAGCAGCAGCACCTGTGTAACCTTGTTTAACCGGCTTCAAGCGTCTTCCTGCGTTCAGCTTATGTTCTGCCAACTTAACAAATATTTTCCTTTTTAACTACAAAACACCCTGAACGCTGTATTCTCAGTGGCTAAATAAAAGGAAAATTGCAGAATAAGCTAGTTCTAATTACATCTGTGTGTGAATTTTTAAAACAGTTTGTAGGAGTGCTCAAAATTGTTGCTTTAGTGTCTCTTTAGCAGTGAATGTCACTGATATTTCTCTCAGTGGGTACCATGATTTTGCTAATACTCCAGAGACACTTTTAAAAAGTTTCTACTGAACTAGGACACAGTACTCATTCTACTAGTATTCTCTCATTTGAAGAGAAACTTTTTAGGTGCAACCATTGTACTCTGCCCAAAAGGAGAAAGGATAACTGACATGTATACAGTCACTGCTGTTACTGAAGATGGAGAAATCAGTGCCCTTTATAGTTGAACAAATAACCCAATTTTACATCACTTTCAGAGATTTATTTTAAGGAAAGTTAATCTCATTGTTTTCTGTATTTTTGACCTAAAGTCTAACACTAAGGCAAGAAATTGGTTTGATCTGGGAAGTCATCTTCTATTGCTGTAATACTTCCCATTAGTAGTCTGAGATGGGAGGGGAGAAAATGTCTATATGAAATAAAGAAGTCAGTTTGCCTTCTCAGAGTGAATGGACACCAAGCAGACAACATTCCGATAACTGTTTGCAATCGTCTTTCCCCCTGCTCTGGGACTAAATGCTTCATAGTTCCCCTATTCTGCTTTCCCATTGGAAAGTGGGAAGACACTGGGTGTCTTTAGATGGATGTAGAGGTGCTCAACCCTGGAGGAAGTGTTTCCTGGATGCTTTATATCATTTATAAACAGCAGTGTAGAGTTATTTGCATGCTGAATAAATCTTTTGCCTGCTAGCAGCAGTGCCTAGGTCCATTTTAAATGGACCTGACACTGCTGTGGCCCATGGTCCACCCGTGAGGTACCCCTCTCCCTCACGCCATAAAGCTGTGGGTGGATTGGCTGCCACTCTAAAGCTGTCGCCCGCAGCTCTATAGAGTTGCCTGGGGCAACCCCTGGCGAGGAGCGGAGCTGGAGCAGCCTTCCGCCGAGTAGACAGACTGCTGCTCCGCCCCAGGTTTGGGTGGCCTGCTGCACTGGCAATGCTCCAGGATGTGCTGGAGCGCCACTAGTGGAACTGGAGCAGAGCAGGCGGTAACTGCTCTGCTTCTGCTCCACCTGCATATCTAGCAGCCTGCCTTTAAATTGATGGCCCGCCCAAGCATGAGGCAGGGCAAAAGCATGGGTGTGAGCCGTCTAAAAGCACCCACTGCCTCATGTGTTAGCAAACGTGTCTGAATGACCTTACTCTATTTATACACCAGTTCAGGAAAGTTCTGGTAGCAGTGGCACAAACCCCTTCTCTTTTTCATGCTCTGCCAGGGACCCTAATCCTAATTTAAAAGTGCTACCAGATATTTTACCCTGGGCAGAAGTCTTTAAAGCACGAGATCATTTACCCTGATATTGTGGCTGTGAATTTATTCTGCCCCAGTGACAGCCAGATAAGCGAGTGGGAGCTTGGGTGGGGTTGTGCCGGGGCCATACGGAGCAACCACGGAGAGAAAGTAAGATGATCGCTCACAGTAGCTATGCTGTCCCTTGGTGAACAGCTATGCTGTTCTCTTCTCAACTGGGGTGGGGGTTCTGATGCCTATCCCTATAGCTGCATATCTCTTCCCCCTCCCCTTCCCCCCCTTTTCTTGGCCAAGTGTTCTCATCTCACCAAGGGGCAAAGGTTATTGTGTACGATAAGGTTGCTGGGGAGAGAGAGGCCTCCCAGCATTGCTGGGGGGTGGGGGGGAGCTTGTTATCTGGCAGCCTTGGGGCATGGGTACATCTGGTTGCAGGCACCTGGTGTGCTCATTTTGCCTCCCATCCCCACAGGGCACTCATTGCTTGTTGTGGTTTTTATGTGTCTGCCATGCCCTGGGTCCATAGCCTGCCAACATGCAGGGGTTGTTTTTTTTGGGGGGGGGGCGGGGAGACTACAGTGTGGGATGTCTGTGCAACCATGACACTGTGAACTGTGGCTTAGGCCGTTTTTAGACGAGCGCAGCGGCGCCTGCGCTTGTTTTTCAAAAGAGCCAGCAGTCCATTCTACACATGACGCTGCCGCCGAATAAGTGCATGCGTGGGTGATGCACATCCATTTCCGGCCGCGAACTGACCGGGTTGGCAATTGAGGCCGGTCATACGCTGCCGGAAATGGATGCGCATCACCCACGCATGCGCGTATTCGGCGGCAGCGTCACGTGTAGAATGGACTGCCGGCTCTTTTGAAAAACAAGCGCGGGTGCCGCCGCGCTCATCTAAAAACGGCCCTAGAAATGATATCTAGCAGCTGCTGGCAGATTCCTTGTCCACATGTAATTGCTATGACCTTCTGTCGCATAGCTTGTTGCTGTTTGGACATCATGTGTACAACTGTTATTGCCAGCAGAGAGCGAGCAAGTTCGGGTTCCATGTTCTGGGGCCTGCTATGGATGGGCCTCTGGAGGGAATGCTGCTACCATGGGAGGCAAGTGAGAGCATTGCTTTTCAGGACATTTGTCGTCTGCCTGGGTTTGCCTTTTGGAGGGGAGGCCCTCCCTGCCCATCATGTTTGCGACCATCCTGCTGAGAGCCCGTGGTTAACAGAGACAGCAGCAGGAGTGTGAAGAATGCATACATGAGCTGCAGTTGTTCACACCTCCAGCTTTGGGTCCTACCTGACCAAGGCACTTAATGCAGCAGACATGGCTGTGCTGTTTGAGATTTGGACCTGGCCGGATGTCCAGCTCACTCTGGGCAGTGGGGATCCCATTGGCCTGAACTTCATGGTGGATCAACATGTGCGGGCTTGAGGGCACCATAGAGGGATGTTTGCATGGGCAGGGTATGATGCAGCTTTGGAACAATGCTCAATGACTGTACTCCCCTTCCTCCCCCAGGCTCCCACATTTGTGTGTGTGTGGGACTCTGCCTGCTTGACTTTGCCCTTGGATTGTGCTGCCCTGGTTCCACTACTGTGATGCACTCTCCCCCACCACCACCCAAACATCGCACTTTGAGCTGCCTGTGTGAGTCCTCCTGTTTGTAGCATGGGGTTCATGGCCCCCACCCCGGCAGCCATGATCCCCCTTGGAACGGGGCCCCATGAACTGTCACTGTTTGCCCTGGACTCTCTGCTGTGGGGCATGTGTTTGGGACATGACTGTCAGCCTGGCAGGGAGTGGGGGGAGGGGGTGGATTGGTGCTTGGCTTTTTCAGCTTCTGTCCCATTGGTCTCCCTGATGCATTAAATGCCCCTTTGTGTTCCTGAGCTGGCCATGAGTTGTGTGCTATGCCCTGGGGATTCGGATGTTGCTGCCCAGTGTCCTTGTATCTCTGCCAGCTGAAGTGGCTTCACTTGCCCACGAACTGCCATGTTTTCATGTCATGTGGGGACTAGGCAGTTCTTGGACCAGCTGGTGGACCAGCCGTCCATTTGAACTGTGATTGGGCCTGGTGAGTGGAGGCATGGGTGAGTGGGGGCCTGGTGGGCAGGGCCGTGGACTCCCTGGGCGCTGCCCATTTGAATCGCTACTCACTCACCCGACGTGGGTGGATGGTCCTTTGCTGCTTCACTCTGCACTCACAGACCCACCCACCCCCAGCTGTGCCCATTTAAAAACGGCCAAAGACAAGCAAAATATATCAAATATAATTGTGTTTGCAAGCCCTCTGCTTTAATCCATCAGTCTTATCTAAAGGATCTCTCGCATTGGTATCTAAACACAAAGGATGTCTCACCTATAGCTTTGCAGGCAATGCTTCCTGTTGTCAGTTGTCATCCTGCACCCTTGAACATCTCCTTTGTACTCCTCAGTTGTACATTACTTTTGACATTTCATTGGCTAAAGTCTTTTATCTGTAGATATTATTTATTTTTAAATGTTTATTTGCTTATCTATTGCTGTTCATGCCTGTAGAATGCTGCAAAAGGCTAACGGTCATTAAAAAATGATTTGGGCCCTGATTTTACACCAGGAAAAATTTAGTTCAAATGTCAGGAATATGGGTTCCGCTACTTAGCTTGTAGCTATTTACCTTTTCTCCTTTCATTTTTAGTGAATATGAATGCCTGTGAAAGGTAATGGGAAACTGAATTGCTCCACTTATTCCCAGCTTAGATAAAGCATGGGCAGCAACAGGGTGGTCTTTTCTCAGTGCACCTGCTTTGGAAGCACCAGAGTGTGAAGGAAGTTTCTTCTCAATGGCTGCTTCACTTGTTAGCCTCTCAGTTGAGACTGCCAACAAGAGAGAAAGAGAGAGAGACAGTGCTGCTTTTTGTGATATGGACACATTTTCACTCGGGACCATACTAAGACTTTAATCTTGAATTTCGTTCTTCCCCAACTTCCTGCTTTCTGGTCCTAGTAACCCCCAACAAGATGTGGACCACCCCCCTCCCCTCCCCTCCCCAACCACCACCATTTGAGCGAATGGCAGTGTACTCTCCACTTACCTTCTGTTGGCATCCAGTCCTGCTGCCCTGGCTAGAGTTGCTTTTGTCTCTAGTCTAAGCAGTTCTTACCAGCTCCCAGCTTCCTGTTGCCCTGTGTGATCCATGGCTCTAAGGAAGGTTCAGGTACTGATAGAAGGAGTAAGTGGGATCATGTGAGGAAGCCAGTCCAGGGAGGAAGGTAGTGTTTTCGATAAGAGAAAGTGGAACATTGCCAGAATCACTCTCTTTCAAGAACCCAACATTTCCTGCCTGCCTGTGGCCAAATAGGTTTGCTCCAGTGGTGATTTATCTAAGGGATCATTAGTACAAATGAGGGAATTTGCACTACCATTACTTTTGTTCCTAGACACAGTCCTTTTAAATGCACAAGTAATCCAGATTAGGGCTGAAAACACTATCTCGATTTTTTCTCAGTTCTCACTGAGGATCATGGTTCTCAACTTGTTTTTAAGAAAACCCCCAGTTCTTGACACTTTCTTGGTTGAGAATTTTTCTCGTCTTACTGTTTACCGTGATTTACCATGTACTGTATACCGATTTACAGCGTACTCCTTACCATGTACCTGGTAATGCGCATGTGCAAAATGGCTGCTCTTTACCAAAATGGTGATGCTGCTGCTGGAAGAGGGCTGCATATGTGCAGAACAGCTGCGGTGGCCACTTTGCGCATGTGCATTAACAGACCGAACATGGTACACAGTAAACCACTACACAGTAAAGCGGTATGCGGTAACCAGTAAATCACGGTAAACGGTAAATCACAGTAAATCAAGAAAATTTCTCAACTGAGATCTCAAACAGTTTCCAAGATCATCCCGAGATCTTGGTAATGATTCTCAATTCTTATGAGATTTTCGCAATAAAGAAATAGATTCTTGTTTCAGCCCTAGTCCAGATAGAAACCATGTCAATAAGTGAACCAATCAAGATCAAGAATACTTTAAAAGATTTAAAAAAATAAGGCCAGGGTTTCATTGCTTTCCCTGTCAAATGTATGGAGTTTCCCTGTCTGAGTTTACTATGGGAATAGGGCCAAAGCACAATATGTACACAAGAGAAAGGACTTTCACCTGACTGATGACTCTGAAAGTGTTTGCAGTATGAGAGTAGCTGTATGATAGCACTGCATTTGCTTGGAGGGAGGGAGGTGGATGTTTTTTTCAGAACCTAGCAATTCTTCCCTGTTAATTATATTAAACGGTGCGTGAAGGGTCTCATTTCTCTCCTTATGAGCACTTTGCTCTGTAAAACCTTTTGAAGTGGTTGCCAAAAGATGTAGCTTAGATTGATTGAGCTCCCACATGGTTTCCTTCCTTGGTCTTGTAGTCAGCTGCCTGAATTTGCTAGAATGTTCCATTGACAAGAATGTTTGTCAGAATTTTGCTTTCATATGGGTCTGGGTTATGCAATAAAACTTCCTACCCCAATAGTCCTGGTGATCTGTTTTAAGAACATGTGATAGTGGACAGTGGACAGTCTTATTTTGAATCTGTGGCACATCTTCCACCATTTCTTGCTTTCTTCCTTTCTCCACACCTGCCTGTTTGTTCCTCCTTTAGTGCCCCAGTGTCCCAATGTTAGTCCAGATACTTTAGGTCCCTGGCCTCTTTTTGCATCTCTCGGGTCTGATGTAAACCAGTCCTACCTTTATCTGTATCTGATAGCTCAACTATCAGGTAATTATGCATTGTTTGGGGGTTCTTAGTGTCCTTTATCACACCCCTCATGGAAGGATTTCCAATGTTGTGCTGAGGGAATGTATTTCAGACAGCTTCAAGGGGAATTGCAAGAGCCTTCTGAATCTTCCAGTCACTGTTCAAAAGGATTCTGCACAGCACTGGGAGATTTGTACATGAAACGAGTTAGCTTACTGGGTTAGAGATGCACAAATAGGGTGGGGCTGGGAATGTAATTGGGACTGGGAATGTCAGGGAATGTAAGCTGCACCGTATATTGGTGCTGTAAATCATTTCAGGGAAGGGGCACTTAAACAAATCTGGAGAGGCAGAAAGAGATGCCAGAATGTAGTGTGAGATGAGGTGAAAGGGCATATTTTTCTGAGGCCTGCATGCTAAAGAAGTTGGGCTGGAAATCTCATGACAGCAAGATTTCCTACAGGAATTCAGGTCTTTCTACCTTCTGGTAATGTTCAGAAACAATGTGAGAGTCTTGTGCTATATTACAACAAACGTGCACACACACACAAAAGAAACTTGGAAGCTTAGGGCTGGATATGAATTGTAGACAAAAGTTCAGATCGGTTCTTATTTTGTCTGAATTGCTTCACCCAGACCTACTGGCGGTATTTTCAGCAGTTATCCTGTGGGTAAAGTTCAGAGAGAGCACAGCACTTCTTGATTTGCAGCAGCTGATTGTGTACGGAACGCATCAACTGCAGTGCACGGCCCACTCATCCTATGCACAGAGGGATATTACAGTGCCTGCTTATACACACACATGCACGCACTGGATAAAACCAGTTTTTGCTTGCCTGCTGGGAGTCTCAGTTACAGTATCTTGAAGCCAGAGGTTTGGTTTGAAAAGCATTCAAGCTCCTGATTGCTGTGTACCTTCAAAAGCACACCCTCCCTCCCCATCTCAGCATCGAGTCAGCCAAATATCCCCACCCCCAGCCCCCTCTTCCAGCATACACAGTACAAGTTTTCTTTTGCAGCTGGTACTTATCAGCCAGAACACACATGCATAGATCATCCATGGGAATTCAGCAAGCAGTGAATCAGAGAAAGAGCTGGTGTGGGGAGGGCTGCAGTAGCAATAGGATTGGATTCTTTTTTTAAAAAAATAAATCATTATTAGTGTTGTTATTGTCTACTCTTTAAGAAGGGAAAAGGAAGAAAGATTACAACAGCTTTGCTCTTAAATGAAAAGATTAACGTGCCGTGGATGCTTCACTGGGGCGTGATGAGATTTGCAGCAGATGAGTCGGTTGCTAAGTAATGCTAATGAAAAGCAGGCCTTGAAAACCGCTGTGCTGTGTGGGCCCAAGAATTATCTTCCCTCCCTCCCCCTCAGCCCACGCAACCTCCCAAATATTTATAAAATCCTCACCAGAAACAAGAAAGCCAGACACTGGGCTGGGATTTTGACAACTCTCTCTTCCTGAGTTGTTTGTGACACACAGCGACCTTGTCAGCTTTTTCCTCCTCTCAGAGAAGAAGCTTTTTTTATTTTTACTTTTTTAAAAAACACGACAAAAAAACCAGCTTTTCGATCCAGGCTGGTTTCAGATTTCGAAGTTCACTTGGAGTTTAAGGAATTTTGGGGTGGGGAAATGGGGGGGAGATAGGGGGATAATGTATTTGTTTTCTATTTAGTTCCATCCATTTTCAAGCTGGAATCCCTTTCCCCCTCAACCTTTCCTCCCCATAAAACTCCTTTCCCTTTCCAGACTGTAGGCCACAATGGGCTTATTTTCCCATGCTCCTTTGGAAAGCCCCAGATACTGGCAGCAGAGAACACTTTTAAACACAATGTTATAGGCAGGATTCTTGCTTCTTTTACAGGTAAGCCTGATGGTCTCTCCTCTTATCAGGAATATCAGTATTATTAGATTTCTTACTGTCTTTCTCTTAATTTTAGTAAGTGCTGCTCTGATAGCACAGGAAAATTACGTCTTTTATTTATCAACAGAACAGCAGAGCACGCTTCTCTTCATTAGCCTGGTAATTTGCCTCCATCCTAAATCAGAGATCCCAGATGGAAGGTGATAGGGGATGTCTCCATAACCATCCAGTAGTCTTTAAGGAAACCACCAACAAGGGATGCAGTTAGTTCCAGTTATGAGGGAGTTTTGATATTATAGACAACTGTCCCATAGAGACTGAAACTGCTACATCATATCATATGAACCACCCACTGCACAGTCATCAGGTGGTTGCACCCTTTGATTAATATAACATTCTGGGCACAATTTAAATCAGAGACCTACTGTAGAGATGAAAGATTTAGGGGTGTGCATGTCCTTTTCATTATTACAATAACGATAACAAAAAATGGTTGTTTTCATTATTGTTATTGCAATAATGATAATAACAAATAATAATAACAAAATAGAAACAAAAATGACGTTTTGTTTTTGAAATAAAGGGGAAAAACTGAAAAACATATTTCCGGCTATAACCTTTTTGTTTCGTATTCAGTTCTGATGAACCTTGGGGATGTTGTACCCCCAGTGGAGGGCATTACGTGTACCATGTTTTGAAACGATTAGATAAAGGGGACTGATGTTAGAAGCAATTGAATGTTGTGGTTTTAAGAAAAGCTCCATACACATTCATGGCTACAATTTCTTTATCTTCCATCCAATGCGCATGAAAACCTGTGAATAGTATGTCCCTCCACAAGCTTAACACTCCTGACAATTGTCAGAAAGATTGGACAAAGGCTCCTGATGGTATAAGACATTAACTTGAAAATACATTTCCAGCTGTAACATTTTTATACATTTTCTGGCCAATTGGCATCACAGACTGATCTTATACCACAGTGACACGTAAGAGAATCCCTTCTCTGCATATGCTGTGCAGGCATATACAATTGGGACCCTTTATCACATCTTTCTGATATTTGTCGGAGATAATCATGAAAGTGTGTTATACAGCTCTGCCAAATTTCATGTACACTGGTTGGACTACAAAAATGTTACAGTCAGACATACATTTATAAGTTAATTGCTTATACCACCAGAACCCTTTATCCAATCTTTCTGAAAGTTGGCAGAGATAGTAAATATAGGAAGGGGTGTAAACATGCCAAGTTTCAACTACATTAAATGTGAGGCAAAGAAGTTACAGCTAAGAATGTATATGAAGATTTTTGCAAAATAATATAATTCAACTGCTTATAAAATTGGATTCCTTTAGTCAATCTTTTTGGAATTTGGTACATTTAATGCCTTCCATTGGAGATACAATCCCTCCACGGTTTAGCCAAATAATTGAAATGAAAACGGAAGCGAAACGATAATTTGATATTTATGAAAACAAAAATGACAGATTTAAATAACAAAAACAGAAAATGAAAACTACATGGGCCCCTGGTGCACACCTCTAGAAAGATTAAGTATCCCACTCACTACTATTCCAATCCAGTCCTCAATAATATATCGTGTTTGGGGTCTATTCTCTCCCTGATTTTTCCATGATTGCTGCTGGGCAGGGATTTGTGAAAGAGACACTTCAACATTATTATTTTGAGCATGGAGTGACAAAGACTTATTACAGCACTTGGAATCCAAGCAATTCACAGCAGAACCCTAACAACCTAAGGAGAGGCCTAGAAAACCATTCTAGTTAATGGAAACAAAGGTTTACAATTTTTAGTGGAGATTTCAGTGTTTTGTTTTCTTGTTAGTTCAAAACAACAGAAAACTCCCTCCTGTGTGGCTCTGTCAGCCGCCGCCGCCAGCTGTCCTTGCAGCGGCGACTTTCACGGACTAGGGGCCCCACAAACCAGGACGCAGCAAGGCAGCCCGGTCCCGGCACAACGCAGACAGCCGGGAGGGTGAAGAACGCAGCGGGGCCACACACCCCGCTGCGCCGCTCCGAGCGCGTGCAGAGGCGAGCGGAGGCACCAGCGGCGGACGCAGCACACACAGCTGAGCACAATGTGGCAGAGCCACGCCCCCCCCTGCGTCGCTCTGAACGTCTTCGCNGACTGGTTCCTCGTTCCCCCTCCTCTTCCCTTATACCCAGTGTGTCTCGGTCTAGGAATTTCTGTGGCAACGTGTGTGTGAACCTCCTCCCCTACCCCTGGTCAGCAAGGTTGGTGAAAGGGCCTTCGGGCCAGCGTGCAAGCCTCCTCCCCCCTCCTGGGTTATCATCCCTTTCCCTGCAGTGTGAGAGCCCCTGGCCCTTGTTGTCATCCCTACCTGGTCCCCTCCCCCTGGATCCCGTCACACCTTCCCCCCACTGCTATCTTGCCCTTACCCAGTGGTGTGGAAGTTCCTGTGTGGATCTTTTTCTGGTTAAATGCTCTGAGCCCTATGATGATAGGGGCCTATGCTCTTGGTGCGAAAGCATGCTGAGCGGCCCACATACTATCCTGACGGGCAACTGAGGCCCTTACGTAACCGACAGAGCTGTGTGCGTGCACAGGGTGTGTGGGTTTTTCCCCTCTTGTTCCCCTCCCACTGACAGGCTCTAATGTAAATTGCTAATCATAGTAATAATAATATTAGAAAAGCTAGATTCCTGCACCTCAGGAGAGGCTAGGCCACCCATACAATCATCCCCACATGAAGGTACTAATGGAAGATCTGGTACTGCTCGTCCTAGTTATACTAGGACACGAGCCTTGGCTGGTCTGGGGCAAATAGAGCCAGCTAAATCAGGCATGCAGATAAATGCAAAGGAGATATGGCTGCAGGTGAGGGAAGATATAAACGGCCATATCCTCAGCTGGAATTCTGTAAAAGAAGTCCTTCAAAATCTATCCAATTTATTGAGGTATAAACTAGAAGCCTCTGTTATTGATTTTATTGAATATTTAAGAGGTAATGCTAGATACATAAATTTGAGAATTTTCTTCACAGATGTAACTATAGTTTTATTTTATTTATTAATTTCATTATATTTATATGCCGCTGCCCCCATGCCTACGGCATCTCGGGGCGGCTTCCAACATAGTACAAAACAATTTTTAAGCATAAAAAAATCTACAATATCATAGTTAAAACAGATTTAAAACACCCCCCACAAAAATTAACCACCCCCACCCCCCACCGTCCCCTCCGAAGGCCTGGGCGAACAGCCAGGTCTTACAGACACGTCGAAAGGCCAACAGGCCCGGGGCCAGTTAGGAGATTATTTTTAGCACAGAAATTCCTTTTGACTAGAGGTGTTTCCATCGATAGGGTGGTTCATCCTAGTCATTATAGACATGCTATTAAATCAAAATCTAGTAGACAGAGGTAACTCTTCACCTCTCCCAATGAAATGCCATTGGGGAGAAGGTTACCAGTGACTACTGGGGAATGTAATCAAGTGCAAGAGGAAGAGGAAATGGAAACACAAGAGGTGTTGGATAAAGGTCAGGATCTGACTAATATAGGTAATAAAGAAATGAACTTAATTGATATACTGTCGACCCCAGTTCAGCCAAGACCAGCTGTGCAGAAACTTATTTTGGCTGATCCTTCAGGAGATAAATCTACTTTGGCAGTTTGTACAGAAGGGGATAAAACTATATTTGTAGATTCAATTAAAAAAATGTTATTAAGTGACTTAAATAATATTGATAAAATTCCAACTACCTTCTTTGATAGACTGCCGGTTCTGGAACAAGATATTTTTATTCTGAAGCTGGACATAATTAAGAAAAACTTTCAGGTTAAGGAATTGGTCTATCAAGCACCTGAGATTCTCCAAAAGGGTTCCCTCTATCAGCCTGAACATAACCTGGAGATTTTGACAAGTGCAAGGGAATTGGTCCCTGAGGAGTTAGGGTCTTCCCCCCCCCCCCTCCCCAAATCAGCCTGTATTTCTTCGGGCTAGTGCAAGTGGTATAAATAGAAATAGTTTCCTCCCTAGACAAGAACAAATTGTAGTCCAACAACAGTTGGGTAGGAAAACTCGGGTCCAGATAGAACCTTGTGTACTCAATCCCACAATTATAGATGAGATTGAAATAGTTGGCAATAAGAGTAAAATCCAAATGGAGAGATCAGAGAATGATAGTGTATCCTTATTGGAGGGTGGGAATTTTTAAAGTTGACATATCCCGTTATTACGGAACCTGGCGGACCAACATATATTAACATCTCGCCCACCAGAAGATAAGCTAAATACAACGGGCTATGGTACTTCGACTATCATCTCCTGGAGTATTTCTGGTTGTAAGGGGAAAATTCAAGATCAAGACTGGTTAGACTTTCTATCATTACATGATGTGGTTGCCCTTCAGGAAACATGATTATCACAGGAAGAGACTTTTCAGATTCCCGGATTCCGGGTGATAGTACAGGGGGGGTACTAGGTTAAAAGGAAAAGGAAGAGTTTCTGGAGGGTTAGCAACTCTAGTTGCAGATAAATACTCATGCTCTTGGCAGGTCCTACCTTTCTTCTGCAAAGAAGTACTGATAGTGCTAGGTACCATAGCTCCAGGTATTCAACTTATAATAGTAAACATCTATATCCCTCTAATCCTGTCATTCTTCTATGACCCCACCATTTGGACTGAATTAGAAAATCATCTGCAGAGGTTGGGAGACCAGTACCCTCAAGCCAAGTTGATTATTGTGAGGGATTGGAACACCAGAATAGGGCAAAATAGTGATACGATTGGTTGTGCCTCAGGGGAGATTTATGTTATACCGGACAGGATGTCAACCGATACATCCTGTTGTGACTCCAAGGACCAGATGCTGTCTTTTATGGCAACCCTGGATCTTATAGTGCTTAATGGAAGAACACCAGGGGATCTGGAAAGGAACTTTACCTTTGTGGGCCCCCAGGGCAGAAGTGTTGTGGATTATATAATGCTCCAAGCCTGGGAATGGCATATTGTTGGGGACTTTGAGATCGTCTGCAGAGCAGAATCTGACCATCTGCCTCTGCGACTGACCGTTCTGTCTGGATCCCCTCCATCTGCCAATGATCCGGTTGTGGACGGGAAACCAGATAGGGTTAAGGTTGTATGGACCACAACAAAAGCTATTCAATTATGTGATCTGTTGTGGGACCAAGAGCATTTGGCTTGGAGGGATGGGATTCTGGAGAAGGACATGGTAGACATCTCGATTCAAGGAGGAATTATTTCAAGTCCTTAAGGAAATAGGCCGTGGCCTATTGTCAAAGGAATTCAAGCAATATCCACAGACCAAGAATGGCTGGTTTGATAAGTACTGTCAATCAATGAAATGTTCTCTCCTGGAAATTAAGAAGAGGTGGCTGTCCTTACCCTCACCAGCCCAGAAAGTCCTGTTGCATTCTAGAGTGTTGGATATTACCCGTCAGGAGGATGTGGCAGAGCTCCCCAACTGGAAAGTGGCTCCATGGTTAACAATGATCAAGATTATATAGATCTGAGGAATAAGTATAAAAAATTACTTCAAATGAAAAAGAATGAGTATGAAATTAGATTTTGGTCCTCACTTAACCTCGCAGCAGTGGTGCAGAATTCTTCTAAATTCTGGTCCCTACTCAATCAGTATTTTAGAGGTAGGGGTGAACATAGGCCGAATCAGATTGAGGGCAATATTTGGGTAGAGTTCTTTGGGAACCTTTATGGGGATCCAACAGTAGGCACTGTAGAAACCCAGGCATTTTTGGAGAGTTGTAAGTCAGGGAACAATAGCTTTGAGATGGCGATAACAGAAACGGAAGTCCTTGCAGCTATTCAAAAACTTAAGCTTAATAAAGCCCCAGGAGGTGATTTTATTATTGCCAAGGTATTTAAGATCAATCCTCACTGGTGGGCTGCCCTCTTAGCAAAGTTTTTTTCAACAATTAATGCAACTAAACAAGTTCCCCCCGGAGTGGGGTCAAAGCATTATTATCCCGTTTTTTAAAAAGGGCGATCCTAAAAACCTTGCATGTTATTGTCCAATAAGCCTTCTTTTGGTGCTGGGGAAATTGTATACAAGACTACTGGTAGAACAGCTTCAAACTTGTACAAATGAAAATAACCTAATTCCAGTGGAACAATCTGGGTTTAAAGCAGACTATTCAGCAGTCGATAACTGCTTTCTTTTGATGCACCTCGTTATTAAATATGTAAACATCCGTCGTTCTAAGCTATATCTTGCTTTCATGATTTAAAGAAAGCTTTTGACTCTATTCCAAGGATTAAACTTTGGTTAAAGTTAATTGCTATGGGAATAAATAGGGATCTGCTGACTCTTATTGTACACCTTCATACTGATAACATGGCTAAAATCAGAACCGATCATAGTGGTAAATGTACTCAACAGTTTCCTATTCAGAAAGGGGTCCATCAGGGCTGCCTATTGGCTCCTCTGCTCTTCAGCTTGTACCTGAGTGATCTGGTTAATGCTCTTAAACAATGTGTTTATGATGCACCCAAGATTGGTAATTAATTATCCTATAGTGACGCTATTGTATGCAGACGACCTAGTGTTAATCTCACAAACAAGGAGGGGATTATGTAATCTTATGAATTCATTGGAGGATTACTGTAGCACCAATGGTTTAGAAATTAATTATTCCAAATCTCAAGTACTGGTACTAGGTAAGAGGGTGAAACAGCATATTTGGAAGACTCAGAGGGGCCAATTTGATCAAGTTGATTACTTGGTATATTTAGGAATGACCTTGACTAAGAAATTATCTTGGGGTGCGCATTCCCAGCATCAAAGGAGGAAGGTTGAAATAATAGGGAAGCGTATTCTTCAAGTGGCAAGAAGCTCAAAGATCATTTGGACCTCGGAAATTCTTAAAATATATAGGGCAAAAATGCAAACAGTTCTATTATACGGCATAGAATTATTGCCAATGGAAGCAGAGAGAAATTGGAGATCCTGCAGAACCAGTTTCTAAGGGGACTCCTGGGTACCTCCCAAGCAGTGCCAGGAGCTACAGTTAGAGCTGAGTTGGGGTTTTTTTCTAATCAATTCCCTAGGTAAATTGGCCCGTTTAAGATACTGGTTAAAACTTGCTAATCAAAGGGAAGGGACCTTATTGCATTATGCCTTGAAAAAGGAACTTGAGTACAGCAATGTGCCCGGGTATCCCTGGATAACCCAGATATTTACTACTCTGGTCGAACTAGGACTGTCCAGCCAGGTATTCTGTGGATTAATACCTGCCCAACAGAAAGTCCTGTTGCATTCTAGAGTGTTGAATATTACCCGTCAGGAGGATGTGGCAGAACTCCCCAACTGGAAAGTGGCTCCATGGTTAACAATGATCAAAAATACATTCGGTCTTGAGCGCTATTTAGATGTTGTTCCTTCCCGTAACTTACGTAGAGTTTTTACGAGGATGAGATTTCATCTGATAGAATCAGCTAAGACGTATGGGAGATACAACTCCATACCACAGGAATTTCATCTTTGTCTATGTGGGTGCGGTGTACAGGAATCATTGGATCACATGTTATTAAGCTGCTCTCTGTATAATAACTTACGGGATACATGGATCACCCCTATATTTGGGGGGAAGAAATTTTTGACACCTGTCCAGAAAATGTGGATACATTGTCCCCACAGAAAGATGAGTTTTATATACTTATAGCGACCTTCGTTTTGTTAATATCCAGAGAGGCAATTGATATAAACTACTTTGGGAACCATTAAGCAATAGGTCTTTCCCGGTTGTGGAATTGGAAGGTGTAGAACTGAAGGTGAGAATGGTCTTGGTCAAGAACGTACCCTCTGTGTTTCTGTATGTTTACTACTCCTTTAGGTGGTTAGCTTGGACAGACATAGGGGTTGACCACCAGCAGATGTTTCATGTAAATGAGACATCTCCCACTCAGGAGCCAAGCATTTGCCGCATGCAAGCCCCATGAAGGGTGAGGCATTTATTAATCAGGGACTAGGCATTAGTTAAACCCTAAGAAGGGTGAGGTACTTAATACTCAGGGATCAAATATTTGCTGTATGTAAACCTCATACCCAATTTATACAGGGGTCAAGCATTTCCCGCATGCAGCCCCGAGAAGGGCAAGGTACTATTATTCAAGGGTTGAACATTTTAAGTAAGTATGCCCTGAGAAGGGTAAGACTACTACCATCTGTGGGGTCCAGCATTAGCTGTCTATAAGCTTAATAGGACCAGGTTTTTATGGGTGAGGGAATGAACTTGGTAGATAATTGTGTATATTTTTTTTGTATGAAATCTATTTTTAAATGTACTGTTATTGTTGTAATTGTTTGTCTTTTGTATTAGGTGACCCAGTGAGTTTCTGGCTAAGGTGAGATTAGAACTGGAGTCCCCCCTGGTCTAAGTACTGCACACTTAGCCATTACACCACAATTGCTCTAGTTGCCAGAATTTATGGAACAAACTTGCATACTTGTAAGAAAATACTTCAAATGACATAGGCCTTCTTCACCTATTTCTTTCTATTGTGCGCCTCACCATTGTGTTAGGGAGGTGTACCATACAGCATGGAGAGAGGTGACACCTTTCAGAAAAAATGTTAATCCCAGGTTTTCACCACGTCTTCATTAGAGATGCCGTGAGACTGTCCCCGAAGAATCAACCCTGCAAAATTCCAGATTACGGAATTACATTCTGCCTCCACCAAGTCCCCTTGTTCTTTTACTTGCATGGAAACCTTGCTTTTCTTTGCTTCCTATACCATGCTATTGTTTAATGTTGCTCTGCTGCTGCTGCATTCTACCACAGAAGTGGCTGCACTTCAGTCAATAAAGCAAATCCTTTTTGTAGTTTATAAACACCCTTAGCATCCCCTAGAATGAAAAGTGTTCTAAAATACAAATCCCAAACTCTCTCATCTTGCAGGATAATCAGTTCAACAGTATTTCAGATTGGTTCCATAAATGTAACCACCGCCTAATATATATTTTGCTTTTGATTGCCAAGAGTGTTGGGTTGCCACAACATACATCTGTCTGTAGGCACTCTGAGCCACCTACTGAACATTGACATTGTATTACTGTAACATTGGGTGTTTTCAGATGGACACATGCTCTGCTTGTGCTCCACTCATGGAACATCGCAGAACGGGCCACTCGAACCTGGAGCACCGGCTGTGGACAGAACAGCGGTCCGTCTAAAGGACTGATGGATGCTGCAGCTGTGCTCCTGGTTGCGGGTTGCCCCGGTAACTACCACAGAGCTGTGGGCAGCAGCCTAGAGCAGCTGCCGATCCACCTGCAGCTCTATGATGTGGGGGAGGAGGGTTGCGCATGGACGGACTGCGGTGTGCGACAGTGGCAGGCTTTGTTTAAATCCACCGCTAGAGCCAACCTGGGGCTAGCGTGTGTTCAGTCCCAGACGAACACCATGGCTCTTTGCCATGGTTGGCTGTCATGGGGGTGTGAGGGGCTGGGAGCAGGGCGGGGGCAGCTGCCTGCACATTTGTTTAGCTCCTTGCCCTACCTGGGCCATGTGGGCATGGGGACAATTCTCTGGCTGTGGGGATGTTAGTTTGGTGCCCCTCCTGAAACCAGCTGTGTCAGCTGCAGTGGGCTGAGCCAAGGAGCCGCCACACCACCCACACATCTGTTTTTACCCTGACAGTTAAAATGAGTTTACTTGGTCAAATTTAGGCCTCTTTTCAGTTTACTTTAGTTTCTACTAACTTTTGTGTAGTTAGTTTTATTGGAATGAGTGCTTGTAAAAACAAATTTCAAAATCACATGCATGAGTATTTTGCAGAAACTCTTTTTGTGGTCCCACATACAAGAACCCATGCTAGAAGTGGGTGCTCAGCCAGTCAGGAAAGTGAAATAATACAGTGTAATTTATTTGGCTAGTTGTGGCAATCGAACCCAGTGCAGATAGCAGCTTTCATGGAATACACATTTGTGATCAATTCATACTTTACCAAAAAGCTGCAAACAGGTGTATTGAATAATTGTGAATGACAAATACATTCAAAGACACAAGGATTCAGTGAAATCAGATAATAACTTCCTGGAATTGTGTTAATGCATTGCTTGTGCAGGTACAGTGAATGTCCTTTATGCAACAGGTATGAGAATGACTGCAAGTAGGCTCTGGTATTCTCAGCGTTGTTTCAGCTTTGTTAGAGTTAACATTTTCAGCTCTTTATTTAGGATAAGTTCATTGTGTTGCCTCATCTCATTGTGATGTCATGGCAAAATGTCTTCCTATTGACATACAGTATCATACAGGCATGACATTGTGGTGGAAACATAGGGCACTTTTAAATGAGCAGGTTTAAAAGTGGTATTTAATTCGCTGTTGTCTGCAAACAATGTGCGACTGTCTTCTATGTGCATGATCCCGGACTTCTGTCTTGTCTAATCCCGCCTTGCAGGATTTTGAAATATCACGTGAGCAGGTTGCATGACAGCGACCCGCTCGTTTAAAAGTACCCTAGTCACATCAAGACAATAATAAAGCTATACAGCATCACATTGTAACAGTATTAGGTTGACTCAAAATAGTTTTCAGGGTAATTCACCAGTCAACACTTGAAGGATATAATATTTGGATGAATCTATTGAAATCAATATACTCTTGAACAATTTATTATGGTTGAAATCCTTAAGATGTAAATAAATTATCCTAAATCTTTACAGCCAAACTACTCTTTTCACTAGTGGGCCTTTAGCTCAAATGCACTCAGTAATAAATTTGAGAGCTAATCACTGCCTTCCCATATAGTGACAGAAGGTGAAGTGATCCACCCACATATATTCCACTTGTGAATATTTGTGGAGCTGTGGGAAAACTAGTAGTTCTGAGCAGCAAGCATCCAAACTAATGAACCCTGATTCCCAAAGGGGGCAATATCAGTGTAAGTCAATGGGATTTTTGTCTACAAAAGGTACCATGTCTTTCCACCAGGGAACCTTTTGTTGCAAAATGTTGGGTTACGGGCTTACCTTTGGGCCTTCTGCCCCTGTACCAAATTTGTCTGAAATTGATTCTCAGGATCAAAAGTTATGCAGTGGGGACACACAGAAACAGGGTGATTGCATAAGCCTTTTCCCCATAGCAGTGTTTGCTAGGTCTGAGTACAACAAAGTATTTCACTTGTGTCTTAAAGAAAACTTGTGCATCTAAACTTTTGCTGGATTTCCTGTTCCAAAGGATCATTGCCAACACCACAGATTGTTTAGAGAAGGTCGTCCTCAGATTCACACACACTCAATTGATCCTGAATGAACCTCAGAGCAGTTATTAATCTCACTGCCCTGCTGCACTCTAAACCCCCTTCTAATCCGGCTTCTGTTCTCATGGACAATGACTGCAGTGAGTTGAAGGCAGGATCAATGCCAGCACAGAGCTGCCCTTTTTACTAGTTGTTATGGCAGGGTCTTATACATAAACCAGAGTATTTCTCCCTTTATGGCAGAGGGAGAAGGGAGAGTGAAAGGAAATCCAAAGGGTCAGAAGTCACGCTCTGTGATGGATGATAGAATCTTTTCTTGGCTTATGGTCTCTTGAATTTCTGGGCTTCTTGTATTTAATGACTGACCTAACATGACGTTGCAGCCCTCCTGGCCTTGGACACAAATGAAGAGCTCAACTTGAATTAAGAAAGAGCATACTGAGCCTTTGATCCAGTGGACAACATTTAATCTGTAGGCTGCAAAATAAAGTATCAGTGGAACCTCAGTTCATTGTCTAGGAGGTTTAATGCTGAGTTTTAACTGTGTCGTCCTGCTCTGACCACAGTTCCTGGCAGGACCAGATCTATTAAAGCAGAGTTTTGCACATTTCTTCCTCCACCAAACTGCTTTTATTTATACCACCAAAGTGCACACTCCACAATGTTGGCCTTGGTTCAGTTCACATCATTACTCATAGCCCACCAACCCCTCTCCCTGGCTGCAGTCTGTTGGGTGCTACTGACTCCAGATAGAATCTCCTATGAGCCCTCCCTAGTCCAGGGTGATCCTTGTCATACCCTCTGGCCTGGTCCTCTAGGCCAACCATTTCCAGGGGGAACTCTGTTGTTGCAGGGCTCAGAGGTGAGCTCCCAGCTTCCTTCCCACTTCTCCCCATGGTCTTGAGACAAGCTTATAATCTTCCTCCTGAGAAGTTTACACTCCTTTGGCCCTAAATTGACAACTTCTCTTGATCCAGCTGAACCAATTAGCCTCAGGTGCAGATGCCCCTACTCCAAAGGATCACATCCTCCGGCTATTTAGTGGGGGAACCAGCCAGAGAACTCCTTACTGCTGCTATTGCTTGGTGGGGAAGGGAGGTGCCATGCACCGCTGCTTGGGCTGGGAAAGCGACTGTGATTCAGCCCCCACCATCTCCCAAGGCACAACCTTAGAACCCTGTTTTTCTAGGTCCGACCAACTGACCCAGAGAAATTGGGGCTCCATCTGGAGACTCTGGGTCCAAAACTGGATTCTCCAGGTGAAACCCAGAGAGGCAGAAACCCTGGAAGGGACCATAGCTGGATCCACAAGTGTCCAGCAGACTGCAGCTTTGGAAGGGGTCTGGCGGACTGGAAGAATAATTTGCAGCCTGTTTTGAAGTGGTTTGTTATACAATAAAGCACTTTAGCTATGCTGCTACATGAATGCAAAATTTAAGCATTTCTAAATATGGTTGGCTCCTGGATTTGTGAAGGAGGAATGTGTCTTGTGGACATCTATCTGATGACTTGGACCCCTCTGCTATCTCCAGTTTTATTCTCTCCGACTATTGATGTGGAGTGCTGGCTGTGGCCCCGTGGTTCATATAGGTTTGAATGTTGAAAGACTTATTTCAACCCTCATTCTAACTTTTTATCAGAGAGATAGCTAGATCTCTGAATACTCTATAGTTCGTTTAGGGGGAGGAGGGTTTTGCTGAGATTTTGAGATTTGAAATAGGTGGTTTTGAAATACCTACAACTCAAGCAGGAGGAGCTCTTTTTGAAGAAGAAGAAGAAGAAGAAGGAAAAAAAAGTGATTTCCCACCCACCCATCTCTAACTTTCAAGACAGAGTCATCTACAAACTCAGCAGTTCCCTCATAAGCAGGGACCTATATTCAGTGGGTTTTTTCCATTGTCACCGTTATGCCCTCAGCTCACTGGCTTCCGCCTGCAGTTTCTCTGGGTTTACTGCCACTATTGTGAGGCAGTTCTCTTAACCCACAACTTTGGGTACTGTTATCCACAGCAGATCTTGAATCCTTTACCCCTTTGCTACCATGTTTCAACTCAGTATGGAGCAGAGGCTCCTGTTGTATGTTGCTGAGGTAGCTTAGGCATGGGGTTTTTCACAGAGAAAAACACTGTAGCTTTTCTTATTGAAATAAAAAATGTTTCATTTATTTACTTCAAGCAGATGAACTAAAGATAACCAATTCTATAGTGCTCTTAAGTAGATAATAATAAAGAAAAGTTCCAGTTATAACACAAGCAATAGAGGTTCTGATACCTTCAAGGCAACCTTTATCCACTTACAATATGGCATAGATTTTCTATAACTCTGTTGCTTTACTCCTGGAGAGAAGCCTTCCAGGTACCTGCCTTGACTTTTCTCTGTCACCCCACCATCTCAGGCTAACTGCCCTCCTCCCCCCCAACTGCCTTCTCCTGCCCAACATTCTTCTGATAGCTTTAATTATATTGGCTTAACCCTTCTGATTAACATCATACCCTCTTGTCTTCCCTTTAATATACTCAACTCAACATTGCTGTAGTTAATATGCTGCTCAGCATTTTTCCACCGCTGCCAAAGGGGAAAGCAGAGTGATCATGGATTCCTGCTCATAGGTAGATTGTTGCCCCAAGCCCAGAGCATGGAAAGGGGGGAGTGAAGACTGAGGGAGAAGGGCAAGCACCAAACAGCTTCCTTTGGCAGTTCCATATATATGCTTTGCTCTGGGACAAGTGTTTGGACCTTGGAGGCCTGCTGATGCGCAGCTGAATCCTAAACCTTGTGCACTATATGCAGAAATGATGTTTGTGCAACCTGTGTACAGCTTATGTGGAAAGAATGCAGCATATGCACAGCCTGCATGCAACACACATGTGAGGTGTGTGCAGCATGTACAACCCACACGAGTTTAGGATCAGACCCTTAGTGGCTAAAAAGCATTGATTTAAATTTTAACTGCCTGGCATTTACGTTTCCATAACCAAATAAGTAGTGTTTAAAGTTTTTAATGTTATAGAAAGTTCTTGGTTGTGTACCAGCGATGCAAAAAATCAGAATACTGGCAAAGAAAGGATGAAACCTTGGGAAAGGCTCTCTTTTTTGGTACCTGTCAGATCTGCTAAGGCCAAATGGAGAATGAGCAAAGGTACTCAAACAGTGTGTTTGAAAAGTGGTTCAAACATAGCTCCTTGCTAAGGAGGGTGAGGGGGAAATAGCAATGAGGGAGGACAAACTTGTTAGGAAGGAACTGAGGTGTTCTGGGGCAGTGGTGAATGTCATGAGCCAATCAGGAAAATAAGGGCTGTACTACAGAGGGAAAAACAGTCATGGAGAGGGCAAAAGGAGATCTGTGAGACTGTGGAATGATCTCCTAAAGGGAGAGGAGGAAGCCCTGCCACAGAATTTATAAACAGGGCAAATCACTGGCAGGTATACAGGTTTGAACTTTCCCAGGCTCTCCAGGATGACTCAGCAGGTTTTCTTTTGCCCTCTAACAGACAGGGGCGGCTGGTGGGTTTTGATGTTGGAGGGGCACTGGGGCAGTAAGGCCGGCAGGCCTAGGGGCGGAGCCAGGGGGATGGTAGGCGGAGCCAGGAGGATGGTAGGCCAGTGGCATGGCATAACCCAGCAGCAAGGAGTTCCCAGGGTTAACATTGTATGGAAGAAAACACAGTCTACATGCACATCAAGCTTAAAATAAATCATTTATAAACCCAAAACACAGGGACCCATCCTGGTAAAGCACCCCAGTCACAGCCTGAGTCCATTTTACCACTCACATCCCATTTCCAGCATTTTGAACATAACTGAAATCGCATGACTTGCAGTGACATCTCAGGATTTCCAAACCTCAGTTTTACCATACATCCCATTTCCAGCATTTCAAGCACAATTGAAATCACATGACTTGCAGTGACATCTCAGGATTTCCAAACCTCAATTTTACCACACACATCCCATTTCCAGCATTTCGAACACAGCTGAAATCGCATGACTTGCAGTGACATCTCA
>QEPC01012458.1:755264-775431 GCA_003113815.1 Sphenodon punctatus
GGGGGGGGGGGGAGTGAGAATGTTTGGAGGCGGAGCCATCTCAAAGAACCTGGTTTAGAGCCAGCAACCTTCTGAAGGTTACTGCTCTAAACCAGGTTCTTAGAGATGGCTCCGAACATTCACCGCGGTGCACGCGGCCACTTTTTTTTTTTAAAAGCGCCTCAGTGTCGAGGCCGGCCAGCTAGGGGAGTCCTGGGGCCAGGAGAGGCATTGCCCCTCCCGTCCTAGGTGGCTCACTGCCCCTGCCTCTGTATGAGTTTGTGCCCAACAGACACATTTTTGGAAGCCCTATAGAACCCTTGCTCAGCTCCCATTCCTGTGTCCCCCATCCACAGTTACCAGTCCCCTATATCTGTATGTCCACTTAGCTCTCTGGAACTATTCATGGACACCTCAGTCAAAGTACAGGTTTGTCTTCCCTGAAAACGGGAATGCTTGCCCTTCCCCATCTTTCCTCCCAAAAAGAAACTGAAGTCGATACTTTCTGTAAGTTATCTTTGCAGCATTTATATTGATCCCAAGGGTAACAGCTCACAGTACTGATGAGGGTAGGAGTGATCAACTACAGACTTTCCTGTTACTGGGTTTCCTGAAACCCTGACCATAGACTTAAACAGATGTTTCTGTTTAGGGACTATTGGCATCTTTATGGACTGTGTTATTCCATTCTTCCCTCACTCCCTCTGTCTCAACAGGAATGAATTATGTAAGATTACATTCCAACCTTTTCCTTATTAATAATTGTGGTAGACTCATCCCTAAGAAGTGGATCCATACTTTTCTCTTGGAGTTCTTAGGACCTATACATTCTAGGAATATTCACATACACACTTGCACACACAGGAAAGTATACATTGATAAAAGATACATGTACTCTCACAGTTTATCTGCATCTTTCATTTGTATGATATTCCAAAAAGCAGACACTAAAGGTTTGTTCACACAAGCAAGGATAGTTACCCAGTAGTAACTCTGGAATAACTACCATACTTCGTCTTTGTTCCCACGAGCATGGGGAACTAGGGGTTAAATAACTCTTTCCTTATGAAAGAAAAAGTGCTGAAGGTTGCTGGGACAGCAGAGCACTAAATGGTTCAATATGATCACCTCCCTCCAATATAGATGAACAAACCCCTGGAGTAAACAGTTTCCTCACCATTTTAGTTCTTCTACTTTGGAGAGACAAGTACCTCCCCTTTGTCCTCATGCGCTCTACGTGGGGCTGCCCTTGATGACTGTTCTGAAGCTGCAGCTGGTGCAGAATGCAGTGTTTTATATATATATAATATTTATTCTGGCCAGCTTTCACCACAGCCGCAAGATCTCGAAAGTACATAATAAAACACAATAATATACAAATAATATAATAAACAAACAACACATTTTATACAATATAAAGAAGGATTGGTACAGGATGCAGTGGCTTGGCTCCTGTTGGGGATGAGAGGAGCAGTCCGCCGGAGGCACCCTTCTTGAGGTCCCACAGGTTTCTCTTATGGGGACCATGGAGAGGGCATTCTCAGTGGCCGCTCCGAGGCTTTGGAACTTCATCTTGGTGGAGGCCCTTTTGTCCCCAGATCTCCCCTCCTTCTGCTGCTGTTGTAAAACCTGGCTGTTCCACCAGGCATTTGGTGGAGGAGGGGGGTTATTCGTTCCTTTATTATATATGTATTTGTTTTTATATTATGCTTTTATATTGTTTTATGGTTTTTGTTAGTCTCCCTGAGGTGCCTGAGGCACGAAGGGAGCGGGATACTAATTGTACTAAATAAATAAATGAGTCGCCAGGAGAACATTACACCGGTGATCCAAAGTCTGCACTGGCTGCCCATAGCTTTCTGGGCACAATTCAAGGTGATGTTTAAAGCCCTAAATGGTCTGGGTTCCATATAATTTGATTTCCTCCATTGTCACTCCTTCTCTGACATCATCCCGTCTGTCCCCTGACCTTCCCTCTTTCTGCAGATGTTGTAAGACCTGGTTGTTCCGTCGGGTCTTCGGGGAGGGGGTGGGGAGGATGGGGAGGGGTTTTGTTGCCAGTTGCTATTTTATGTGTTAATTTTATATATTTTATATATATTGTAGTTATAATGATTTTATGATGATGATTTTGTTCTTGTGTTTTTATGCTGTTCGCCACCCTGAGCTGCCGAGTTGCAGGAGGGTGCAGGATAGAAATGTTTTGTAAATAAAAATAAATATATCTGAAAGATTGCCTATCCTACAATGGCACTTTGCTGCCCCTTTGTTCAGCCAGGGGCACCCTCCTGCACACCCCGTCTGTTACCTTCGTCCGCGGGGTGGGGGTGCGGGGGAGAGCATTCCCGGTGGCTGCCCCCATGTTGTAGAACTCCCTTCCCCCGGGAGGTTCGTTTAATCCAAGCCTAGCTGTCTTCTGGAGGTGATACAAAAGTTTTTTATTTGAAAAGGCATTTGTCAGGCAGGGATATGTGGGGTGTGGCTGGGGTTTTGGGTATGGTTGTGAGGGGGTTGGATGTGGGAAATGGGGAGATGCTATTGAATGGGTTTTGGGGGGAGGGGTCATGGAAGGGTTGGAGGGTTTGGGGGTTGTCTTTGTATTCTGCTGTTTTTTATGGATTGTTTTTATATATGCTGTAAGTCACCCTGAACCTTTTTTAGGGAAGGGCAGGATAAAAATTTAAATAAATAATAATAAAATCATAAATTTTAATCCTTCTGCTCATAAGAACACAGGGGAGGTAAAGTGGGTTAGGAGGTACTTATCTCAAAAAAAGTGCCTGTGAGACCAAGCCCTAAAAAGCTGGGTCCTGCATAGCCTCAAGTTTTCCACTGGGGTTTATATTGGGACCAGCCATACTTGTTATATTCTGTGCTTAGCTCCTTGGGGCAGAGCATGTCTAATTTGTGTCTACTCAGCACTGAACAGACTGAAGCTGATATTTAACAAATAGCAATAAGCAGAGACCTGTGATCACTGTGTTTTCCAA
Organism: Sphenodon punctatus; assembly: GCA_003113815.1. NCBI lineage: Eukaryota > Metazoa > Chordata > Lepidosauria > Sphenodontia > Sphenodontidae > Sphenodon > Sphenodon punctatus. Next base: position 758,234 of record QEPC01012458.1, read on the forward strand.
ATTACCATCAATGGGGAAAATGCAGTGAACCCAGGGTCCCTGACAATAAATAATTGATAATGGAACTAAATTTGGAGTTTCAGTTTGCACTTACACATACTACAGCGCTAACACACATTGTCCCCAGTTGGCTGACAGCTATTATAAACTAATCGAGTCCATAATTGTGCTCAGGCTGTTTGCAGTAAATCAGCTTGCTTGAAATAAGCACGTTGCACAGTGTAATATGTACAAGCCAAACTGGTGTATATTTTGATGAAAAACTTAAAAGCAGTCAATTTAGTTTGATTCCATTTTGAAAAAGATTATGCGAAGTGTGCAGAATCTTTGACAAACCCTTTTCATCCACTGACTCAAAAGAAGATCTGTTCCACATCAGGAAGTATGGTGCATCATAGCTGCTTTTTACACCAATTATTTGTTTGTTTGTTTATTTATTTACTATTTATTTATTTATTTTACAAAATTTATAATCCGCTCTTCCCGCCACAGGCAGCCCAGACTAGCTAACAACAATAAAAATATAAATATAATATAAAACAGTTAAAACACTTTAAAACATAATAATCATAAAACAGGGACAAAAACCCCACTCCATTCTCCCCATCCCCACCCGCCCTTACCCCTCTCCCTCGCCAAATGCCTGACGGACCACCGGGAGGGAATTCCAAAGGCGCAGCGCGGCCACCGAGAACGCCCTATTCTGCATGGCCCCCCGGGAAACCTGGGGGACCTACAATACGGCACCCCCGGATGACCGCAGAGGCCGATCTAGAACCCGGGGAGTGAGACGGTCTCGGAAATAAGCAGGGCGCAGGCCTTGTAAGGCTTTATAGGTTAAAACCAACGCTTTGAATTGGGCCCGGAAGACTATTGGCAGCCAGTGCAGAGATCAGAGCATTGGTGTAATGTGCTCCCGGCGGCCCAACCCCACCAGGAGCTGGGCCATTGCATTCTGCACCAGCTGTAGCTTCCAAGCCGTCACCATAGGTAGCCCCACGTAGAGCGCATTACAGTAGTCTAACTGAGAGGTAATAAAAGCATGGATGATCGTGGCCAGGTCAGGAACCGAAACCAGCGGCCGAAACCACCACACCAGATGTAACTGGCGGAAGGCACTCCTCGCCACAGTCTCCATCTGGGAATCCAGGCAGAGCTGCGCATCAAGGAGCACCCCCAGGTTCCGTACCTCGGAAGTCAGTGGAGGGCAGACTCCATCGATCGACGGGGCTGTCAACTCCGCTGAATTACCCACTAACATCACCTCCGTCTTGTCAGGATTCAGTCGCAGTCGGTTAGCCCTCATCTAGTCCCCGCAGCTGCCAAACACCAGGTAAGCATTGAGACAGCCGGGCCTGGATCAGTCAAAAATGAGAGATACAGTTGGGTGTCATCCGCATACTGATGACATCTCACCCCGAACTCTCTGATCACCTCATCGAGCAGCTGCATATATGCATTGAACAGGAGAGGGAACAAAACCGAACCCTGCGGAACCCCACACGGAAGGTGCAGCAACTCTTTTCTCTCCTTTTTTAATAATTCTGATTCCAGCTATATTTTGTTGGAGGTATCTAAGATTGTCAAATACAAGCCTAAGCTGCTACTTTTGAATATGGATCTGATTTTGAACAGCCAAGGACCAGGATTTTGGACTAGTTCATTTCTTTAGATATATTCTAGCTCCTGAGTGTATTTACATTCAGACTTTCTCACAAGCTGGTGGTGTTTGTGTTCCAAGGTTATCAGTGAGAATAGAATTTATGACCTTTGGCACAAAGCAAAGTCCTCTGCTATTTGGGCCTCTCCGGCAGCCTAAACAGGCTTTTATCCTCTATGTAGACTAGGTGATAGAAGGCAACATATCATTCTTATGCTGTGTTATGTTGGATGTGTAGTTTCAGTTCATCCTCAGGTCTAATTATTAGGGTAAAAATATGCTGATAATCCTTCTGCTACCTATGTTCTACTGGATTACACAATGAAAAATTTCATTTCTTCTTTGCTAGCACCACAATTTTCTCATTGTTTAATGTTTAGCATTATGGATCAGGCGCCCCCCCCCCCCCGGAAATTTGGGGCACTGCCCCCCTAGCGCCCTGGGGGACCCCCCGCCGCGCCGCTCTGTGTGTGTGTGGGGGGAAACTTGCCGCCGCTTCTGACAGCTGCAGCAGCCTCTGACCAGCTTCAGAGGCTGGTGCGGCTGTCAGAGTAGACTTTAGTCTATCTCCCTTCCAGGACCCACTCTCAGAGCTGCTCTGAGAGTGGGTCCCGGAAGGGACAAAAAGGCTGAGCTGGCTCAGCTGCCCAAACCACATTTTCTATTGAAAACGCGATTTGGGCGGCTGAGCCCCTCAGTCCACAGCATGCCTAGGATGTGCTGTGGAGGGAGGGGCTAGCCGTTTCATTGTGCCTAATGGGCGCAATGGAGCTTCTCGCCTGGGCGCTTGTTACAAATGCCAGGGACCGCCAGAGCAACAGCCAGGTAAGTGATCCCTCCCCCCACCCTGCTCCCACCCCCCGAGGGTCCCCCCACATCTCGGGATCTCAAAAGCATCCCATTTCCAGCATTGTGAACACACACCTAAAGATCCCACCCTCGGGGGGTGGAAGCAGCGTGGGGGGACCCTCGGCGGCTGGGAGTGGACCCTTGAAGGGTGGGAGCAGGGTGGGGGAACCCTGTGGGGGTGGGAGAAGGATGGGGCAGGGTGGGGGGAGGGTGGGAGCAGGGTGGGAGCGGACCCTCAGAGGTCCGCTGTGAGTCTGGTGATCTTTAGCTGTGTGTTCACAATGCTGGAGATGGGATGCTTTTTAGATCCCGAGATGTAGCTGCGAGTCTGGTGATTCATGAGAATCCCCCTCCCCCCCACAACACACACATGCAGCAGAGGGCAAGAATACTGCTTCAGAAGGGACTTCTGAAGGACTTCAGAAGGGACTTCTGAAGCAGGGATTGGGGTCCCTCCAACATACATGCAGCAAGTCCCTTCTTTCTGAAGCAGCATTCTTAACTTCTGCTGCGTGTGTGTGTGCCTTTGCTAAAACTGCTTGTAAGTGAGGTTTAAGGTTGTCTGCCTGCTTTTAAACCTGGCAGAGGAGGTGATTATAACCTGCCTAACCTAACTGAAATTGCTTGATTAAATAATGTAATGTCCATCCAACATTAACCCTTGGAACTCCTTGCTGCTGGGTTATGCCGCCCACCATTGCCCCGGCTCCGCCCACCGTTGCCCTGGCTCCACTCACCATTGCCCGCTGGCCCGCCGGCAGCTGACCTTACTGCCCCTCCAACCTCAACACCCACCCGCCGCCCCTGTTATGGATGTAAATACCCTGCACAGATTCCGTAATGTCCTATCCTACAGTAATTATTCAGTATCTCTGCCTCTTTTCCTGCTTTGTCATTTCTTTGAGAGTTTAGTGCTGATAAAAGTCTTTGGTTGGGCAGCCTTGAAAACTGACATTGTCCATAATGAGTCAGACCTGCCAGTGATTATGCCGACTTACCTCTCATTACCAATTCCTCACCAACATGCTATGGCCCTGCTCTGGAAGCACTAGCAGTAGAAGTTACTGTTATTACCATTCATTTGTTGGCCCTTCTGTCGCAACTGCCCAACAAGACAGCAGTTGTGATGCAGCCTTGAGTTGCTAATAAAAATGCTGGATTAGCAGTTCTGGAAAGTGGAGTCTTCTGTTCAGACATCAACAGTATTGGAATTCCCCATTATTTGCTACTGTTTTGCCTTTTAAAATTACTCCCTGCCCATAAAGTTAGGTGATGATATAATGTATTTTAAAGTGATACAAGATGGGCCAAATTCAGCCCTGGCATAGTATAAGTGACTTCAAAGAAAGCTGTGTCTACTTCCTCCTAACCTTTCACTCCTACACAGTGTGAAAACATGCTGTCAGTAAATCATGCAAAAGGACTGTCAGTTTAACATCATTTCTCGGGGCTAACTTCACTTGCAAACTACATACAATATGCACTGTGCTAATGGGTTTTCAAAGCTTATTTTACCAGTGGGCAAGATATTACTGTTCTGAACAGATATCGCTTGTTCTTGAAATGGAGAAGACCATTAGAACTGCCGCTAAAGAGGGGTTATTTTTTCCCTGTCAGCCACATGGCACTTGTGTTATAAGACGGTACTACTTGTAAGGGGATCATAACTTTCTACCATTCAAAAGGAGGTAAATTGGTGACACCAGCCCTTAAAATATTTCAGGCTAAAGTCCCCTCTCAGCTCCTGAATGGAGTCCCAATTTGGAGCCCGCAACTGATAGATGAGTTAGAGCCACTACAGAACTGTTTCCTTAGAGCCATCCTTCATACACCCAGGAGCCCCGCCGCTTTATTAAGGACAGAAATGGGCTCCCAGGTCAATAGCTTATCTCGCCAAATGCGCTATTCTGAAATACTGGTTGCAACTTAATCTATATGAATTGGGGACTTTTTCCCAGGCCGTACTCTCTCCAACATGAATGGGCCCATGGAAGAAAAGTATCGACCATTTCTTATCACTCCTTGGTTTTTCTAAGAGTTATCTTCTTGCTATGATTATACCAAGGTGCTGAGTTTAATTAAAAGTCGGGTACGGGACCAGGAACAACAGCTGCTTAGGGAAGCAATAAATATGCAAACGATTGTAGTGGTATATAGCTCCTTCCCTATTTTACCTAGAGGAGCTTCTTACTTATTTTTCCTGTGTGTTTGGGGTTAAAGATTTGCATTTACCCTGACTAGGGGAGATATGCAGGGGTACCTTATAACTTGAGATTATGTCGCAGTTGTCAATATAATGCTGTTGAATCCTTGTCTCATGTTATATTTGATTTCAGTTGTATACTAGACCCTATGCAACATTTTTAGAACCAATTATTTTCACCTTAAAGGCGTGTAGCCAACGAGAAGTGATAGTAACTCTTTTGTCTGATTTAGACACTTCTATAATGTTTAACATTGCAAAAATTTGTCTAGTTGCGCTTACATTAAGGAAAGCAGCAATCAGTATTTTTAAAGTATTAATCTGGCTTTTAGTTTTTACTTCACTGATGTATACTTCTGTTTTTGTTTACTTAAGTATTTATTTATTTTTGTATGGTTGTATGTCTTGTGTCGGCCATGTGCTATCTCAATAAATTATTATTATGTTATACTGCTAAAGAGATGCTTTGTAATTGTGCCACCATATTTAAAACTACCTTCAAAACATTAGTATAACTGTCCTTACCTCACCGGGTACGGAAAGCAAAGCTGAGGCACAAAGGGTCACGCAGCAAGTTAGCAAAAAGCCAGGATTAGAATTTAGGAGTTCTTGGCTCACGAGTGTTTAATCCACTAGACAACACCACATCTCCTAGGAGGATTTTACATCTCTTAAGGATCCAGAGAAGATGCCAAGCTATGAGTCCTTGTCCAAGAACAAATGTCTACAATAACAGTAACATGAACATACAAGCTGGCTGGCAAGGAAACATGATGCTCTATTTTTAACAACATCTTGCTGCGGAAGGTCCTCCCAAGTTTCTCCTCATAAAGATGAACTCTCTCAGCTCTGTGGAGCTAGTGTCTAAAAGCTTTTGGCAAGCCCTGTTTATTATGGGTGCCTCCTTGGCTGACACTGCTTTTTTACACTATTGTTTTATTCCCCATCCTCTGAAAAGTGACCATTTCACTGTCAGCAAACTGCCCTCATTGTCCAGTGAACACTTCTCGCTTAGCAACTCCAATCTTACAAACTATAAGGAGCTGTAAACAACTGTGTTGACACTTTCTGCTGATGCAAGAACATTAACATATAAATAGAGGTTGGATTTAAACAGGCTATGCCAACCCCAGCCTGGCCTATTGGAAAGGGCGGACAAGCTGCTTTTCAGAGAACTCGCTAAGGATGACAACTTTCTGAGGGGTTATTGCAAGAAAGAATGGTTTAAGGGGATGGGAAACTTTGGTCTGACAAAAGGAAGGTCCATCAAGCTTAGGAGCACAGAAATGGACTGAATGACATCTCGCCTGTTGGGATTTCCCTGTGTAGTCCTTTTGCAGGGGCAGAAACAAGGATGGACTGGTGATTGTTGTGATTGTTGTATGCCTCTAGGAAAGGTGGATGTATAGCATTTTGAATGGACACTAGCTTAAAAAGTGTTACTCTTAGCTAACAGATAGTATCTCTTAACTCATCTGTCCATTGTATTTCAAAGGTGCCTACCAATTTAATAACAGACGTGTAATAAGTAATAATGTTGCAGCTGCTATCAAAGCTGTCATATGGATTGGCTTGTTTTATTATAAATAAAATATGCATAATATAATACAGTAGCAGAGGTTGTGAGACTGTTACCATGGTCAGACCATCTCAGCAAAGAGAGGTTCTCAGTTGAGATTTTAAGAGAGTTGCAAGTGATTGAAGGATAGAAGAAGGTTGTCTCAGAGGACAGAGCTAGAAGGGATGTTAGATTAAGACTTCTGCACAAACAGCATGCAAAGCGACAGGCAGGAGATGAGGAGAGGGAAGGACTGAGAGAAATTAGGCTGGGCTACTGTAAGTCCATAGAGAATTTGAACAAAGAAGCAGTTTTAAAGTGAATTCTGAAATGATGAGTAGTGTCCTTTGTATTCAAAGACTACCCAAAGAGCGCAAAGTACTTTCTATTGTTAGCACCTTTCTTTGTCTGGTACCTTCATCCTTTGGGATGAAACCATCTTGCCATTGCATAATTCCATTGTGTCATACAAGAATAACTAGCACAGCCAGAGAATGACATTTGAGCACACCAGTCTGGGTATTTTTTGGGACTCTTTTCCATTCTAATTTGTTAAATAGCTGTTGTGCAGGTACCTAGAACACTTCTCTTGGAAATCCATACAAAGCAGGTTCTCACCCCCTACATAAATATACAGTCCTCTTAAATTTACTACAAATGAGGAAAGCCAGGAGGAAATTTTGCACATTTCAATATGGTGGCATTCTTCGTTTGAAAAGTGTACTGGCTTGGAAAACTGAATGATTTGGCAAACAGGCAATGGGGCATGAGACTTCCACTTCTAGGTAGCCAAATCCAAGCTTTTATTATATATGAGTTCCAGCAACTGGGTGGAATGAGTTTGGGAACAGAGACCCATATTAATTCCTAATGATCAGGGATCCTCATTAGCAAAACACTCTCTACTCTTGACAAAAATTGCAGTCTCATCAGAGGAGTTTAAGGACTGTATAGGTCATGAAGACTTAACTTTCTCTGGCTCCTCCAGGTGTTCCTTCTTAGACCAAAAGAGTCCCAGTAGTTGAATAGTGTAGAGGAAACTTGCCCTGCTGCTGCTGCCTGTTGTGTGCCTGTTCTATTGCAAGAGACTCCTGGTTCATCAATCCATCATCCTGAATGCAACGAATTCGCTAAAAGTAGGTTTGTAAATGACATTTGGAAGCCAGCAGCATGGGAATATGGTGGAGACAAGCTGAGGTGCTGAATTGGTCTTGGGACTGGGTTTGAGTTCACCCGCTGTGTTTTCTCTCCATTGGGCCTTGATAAATATCCTCTTCCTACCCCCATTGCTATCCCTATTTTCCACAGCAAAGAGCAGACACAAGGGGACCCTTTCATCTTGGCACATCCCCCTGCTGATTAATGTGATGCAACATTCCCACGTAGGCAGAGGCAACAGTATGTCTGCCGTGTAATTAGGAGCGAGATAATGAATGCTTTAGAGGCTATTCAAGCAGTGCGCCCGCCTCCCTACCGAACCAGGCTCTTTCTCAGCAGTTAAGACAAGTGGAAGGAGGGGTGGCAGAAATCCTATTGGCCTTTGCTTAATTGTTTTGGAAATCTGGGCCTCACAGTGCAGAAAGGAGTAGGGGCCAGTGGGGGAAAGTTGGACAAGTGGGTCTCCTTTAATACTACAGGGCCAAACTTTTTGTTGTTGTTTTTAATGTGTTTGACCTTGTGGCAATAGAAGCTCTAAATATGCACATCTCTGGCTTTGTGTGTGTGTGCATTTTTTGTCTCAAATCATTAGAGAAAGCCATCATTTAATAAGCATAAGGCTGTGCCTTCTCAGTAACCTAGGGGCAGATATGCTGCTGCTTATGGCCTTTGAAATGTGGGAAACAAGCCAGAGATACAATAGTTTTATTCTTTTTATGGGGCTTTACAGTTACACCACTATTGTCCAATTAGCAATTAACAGTAGTAAAAAAAAAAAAGACACTCCCCTTCTCCAGACTTCTGTGTGCACACAGGGAAAATGAATCCTTTGATTCTAAATGCCTCTATCCAAACTTGTCTAGATTTATGAGAGAAATACAGTGCTCAGAAAGAAGCTGTCGATAGGTTTTAGGAGGTGAATGCATAGCAAAGCCTTTCCCTTCATCCTACAGCAGATTATTGTGTTTGATAATGAAAAATCACTTAAATTTAGAACTGAACATGTAATGAGTCAAATATAGTCTGGTGTAAATACATGCAATCCCCACGAGACTTTTTTGATTCAGCCAGTTTCTGGCACAGCCAAATCAGTGGTACAGGGTGCAATCCTCCATCCAATAAATGCATTGATTCAACTCCCTTTGATTTTAATGGATGGAGGAATGTACTCCTAGAAGCTGAATGGCAGCTGTAAATTAGCCACATAACAGGTGTAACTGGATGTTAGAGAAAAAACAAGGAATCTTGTTTGGAGTTCAGTGGGTGTGCAAAATGGGTCTGGAAAATCAGTTCCCACAATCATTCTAATTTATGCCTGTTCCATCTCCCTCAACCCCAGAGCCAAATTCAGCATTGGAGTAGCCAGCCGTAACTCCCACAAAATATCAAAATATCAAATCGGTGTAAGTTACACGTTTTTGTACACTGATTGGATGCCAAATAAAGTCAATAAATTACTTTGTTCTGTAATTTATATCCATTTTCCAACCAGCTCAGCATGTTAACAGATTGTGGCCCAATACCTGGATAATGGCATAACTGTGAGGAAAGTTTAGGCTTTGACAGGTACTAAGAGGATTACTAAGACAAGAACCACATGACCAATTTGGTACATCATGAGAGAATATAGTATACCTATGCCATACAATTGCTCAGACTTCCTCCTGATGACTAAGCAAAGGATCTTTCTTTAGGAACTCTATGATTCTCACTCATAAGAGCAGGAGATTCAGTGAGTGAGAATACCCAAAGTTCTCTCAAAGAACTCAGTTTACTGATAAGTAATTTTCATTTCTTCTTCGAGGAGCTCCACAATTTTCACTCATGGTATCTCACTCATGTTTCTATGTGTGAGACTATATAGTGCTCTCTCGAAGAACTCAGTTACTACTAAGTAACTTTCATTACCTGCTCAGTGCACATTAATAATTATTATTTTATTTTTATAGCACCTCCCTGCCTACATGGCACTCAGAGCGCTTCACCTATTATTACATAGGGCCCTTTGCGGTCCCTACAGTCAGCCAGGGGCACTCTCCTGCAGGTTCTGTCTGTTACCCTTATCCATGGGGCTGGGGTGCACAGGGGGGTATTCTTGGTTGTTGCCTCCATTTTGTGGAACTGCCTTCCCCAGGAAGTTCATTTGAGCCCGAACATCTTCTGGAGGTGGTGCAAAACTTTTTTTATTTGAAAGTGCATTTGGCAGGCAGGGATAAATAGTGTTTGGGTGGATTTCTGGGGTGGGGGTGGGGAGGGAGGGAACTTGAGGGAAGGGATGTGTATTTTTATTGCTGAATTTTACCAGGTTTTTTTTTAAACGGATTGTGAGCTACCCTGAGCCTTGTGGGAAGGGCGGCATATAAATTTGAAAAATAAACAAACAATAAAAGTAAAAACAATGTAAACAATTTAAAACAGTTTAAAACAAAGCAATTTGAGTGAGTGGCAGGCAGGTCCCTGATTAGCCCCTGGATGTGGAAAACAGTAACGGGTTAATCAGTGGGAAATGTAGGTCAAAAAATGGTGTTAAAACACATTCCACCACCCTTTCCCATTGTGTCTAAAGGGGACTATAAAACATGGCTGATACAACATTCCTTATGGCAACATATGAAGAAATTGACATAATTAAAGTTATGTAAAACTGCTCTGGTCTTGCTGTCATGTTCATTGCTTTAATTTCTGGATGTTAATTACTCCCCAGTAATGAAAATATAGTTCTATGGAAACTGCCTTGAAGAGTATCTTTGTGGATCTAAAGTATCTCTGCTGCTTTCCATGCCCTGACAGCATGAAATACTGGGGCTGATCTGGTTACCCTGTGCCATACCGTCACCATACGGTGCCTGTAAAACCAGTCCACACACAGTTCAATCATACAAACACAATTCCACAGAGTAGTATATACTTAGCCTAACTAGGTGCTGCTCATGCATCATATGTCCTTTCTGCCAAAACTGTAGTAGAAAAGAGGGGAATGTGGTTAAGACCATTTCCATATTATGTCATTCATGGGCTATGTTATCTGCCCTCTTTACCTCTTCCAGGCCAGGATAAATTAGAGCAGCTTAAGGTGCAAAAAGGAAGAAATGTACAGAACAGGATCAGGGGAGGGTAGAGGGGAGCATTGGCCACTGGCCCAACTTCTTCCCTGCCTTACACCTTGGATGTTACCAAACGTAACACTAGCATTAAACACACGTTCATCCATTATGTCTGTTTGTGCAAACCGCTTTTTGCCACACACTTAACACAGGTTCTGTGATCCCAGAATACATGGTTGAAAATAGCATGTACCTACTATTATATGTAGATAAGCCCGCTGCCCCATTTCTGGTCTGTGGCTATCCAAGATATCATACTGTTCTCTTGCATCTGCTACTGCCCAGTAGCTGGTAGGAGGATGCTGTGGGGATTGTTGGGAAGCCACAAAAACACATAGCAGCATAAACATCAGTAAAACCAGTCACACAATCTGACTGATATTAGTGAATTCATTGTGCGATGGATTTCCCCAGACTTGGTGTTACATCTGATAATACCTCTTGTGTGGTACTTCACGCTTCTGCAAAACAAGTGCAGATTGAATATGAAATGCTACCATATCAGAATTATATGATCCCATAACCCAATTTTTATTCTTTGTAAATGGCAACACACGATGCTACACAGTGGAGGATCAGGCCCCATACTTTTAGAATTGATAACATTACAAACAGACAATAAATCCATTTCCACCAAGCAACTGCAAAGTGCCATAGTGTAAGGGAGTACTCAAGTAGCAAAGAGTCAGCTTGGCAAGCTCTACACCATCCTTCTTGGAATCCATTGGATAAGGGATGTGCCAAGGAAAAAAGGGCAACATAATTTTCACTTGACAGAAAAGTCTCAAACAACTTAGAGCAGGAATGAGGAACCTGCAACTCTTGGGCCAAATCCAGATTGCAGCTGGGTTTTTTGGCACCTTTTTGGTTGTTGGATCTGATCGAGGCATCCATTTTCTATCTTTAAGCGCTGGAAGAGTGAGCTCAGGGAAAGAGAGCAAATAAAACATAGGGGATAGATCCAAGTAACAGATCCATGATCTGGCCCCTTCCTTTCCTTTCCCCATCCTGAGCACACCCCTTTAAGCAAACACACACACACCAAACTCCTGTCTGGCCCACAGAGTTTGTACTAATATTCATGGTACTCACTTTTTCCACAGGAGGGAAAAAGTTCTCCACTCCCAGCTCAGAGCAATCCTGGGACTGCTTTAAGCTGCACCAGGAGCCAAGTGGCCTTAAAGTGGATAAAGCTGCCATTTCTCCAAAATTTCACCCGTTCTTAGTCAACCAATCTTTCCAACCAGATGCCTAGCAGACTGGTGTCCTTCTACAGTGCTGGGTCTAGTTTAAAACTACCTGAGTGGCATGTCTGCCACTGCTTTCATTGCAGTCAAATATATATATATCCTTTCTGTTAGTTAGTTAATGAAAAGCCTTAGCCAGCTTTGTTCGGTTAGAATTAAAAGGCCAAGTCAATTTAACAAAGAATAGCATCAAGCATGTTCCTTATTAGTGCAATGTAATGCCAGCTCTGGTACTGCTTCCAGGAGGCAAAGAGTGAGAGCAGAGCCTAACATGTCCCTGACCTGTCCAGAGGGGCAAAACAGAAGAGCTTTTATTTTATTTGTTTATACAGTGACTCACTCTGTAGTAACTGGGTTAAAGTACACTTAGAAATAAAGAGAACAAAAGGCCTCCTGTTAGTACTGGCCATTTGCCTCTTAAGATATCACAGAAAGGATTTTTTAAAAAGCTCCAGCAGGACGCAGGAAGCCACAAGCTTATGGGAATGTAGCAGCACTTTGGAAAGGAAAACATAGCCTGAGACTTTCATCTACAGATAGTTTTTCTTCACTTTCCTTTGCTCCTTTACCGCCCGCTGTAGCTGAAAGAGTTAGAATTCCAGATTTCCCTATCTTGCAGACTTCTACACAGAGGGGGAAAACACTGGAGGGTTGGCTCACCAAATCCTGTATATAGAAACAAAAGAAAGTCCTCTGGATCTGCAGGCCTTTGCTCAGAAAATTGTCCTGGTGTGACTGGGATCCCTGATTTCTAGATCCCCATACTACTTGCTAGACAGTAAATCAGTCAATGGCTAGATATCTGCAGCCCATAGGCTGTGCCGGAGGAAAAATATGGGGCATTTATTATTTGAGGTTGTTGTTTTACTTTGCACATCTATTCACAACCTTTAGCTGAACTTCCCACTGTTATTTAAACGGCACACATTCTATATGGTATAAGAAGTGTTGGAAGTATTTGCAACAAAAATGCTTGAAGTCTGTGGGATTAAGGATTAAATTTCATTACAAATGCAAACTGTCTTATTTTCTGTAATTTTGTGTTATTTTTGTGTTATACAAGAGATGGCTATTGAGTAAAAAGTAAGTAATTCTTCACTTTTCCAATGACTGCAGCAAAAGCTTGCAAACGTGTGTTTTGAGTATGAAAATAACCATGTCATTGAAATTTGCAAAAAAAACACACAAAAAAACAATTATGTTTAAGGGAGTTTAAAGTTACCCAAGGTGAAAGGAAGGAATTTTGTGATAAAATGTCCATTCTTTTAGCACAACTCCAGTTATTATTATCCCTGTTTCAACACGAGCATACTAAGGCAATTTGCTGGTGGTGACTAGCCCAAGGCCACCCAGTAAGACAGTTGCCAAGTTGTTTAGTTAGAAGATGGTAAAAAGGAATTTCTTGTGAGAGAAATTTGAGACTTTTTTAATGTTCAGAATAATTTCCAACTGCTTAATTTAACTCCCCCACCCCCACCCCCCAAGCTGGACCTTGTCTGGAGGTTTTTCATTTCTCATTATACTGCTTAGTACGATTAATCTTTTAAGTTGACAGAAACAAGTCATTCTTATAAACAACAGACTGGGAGACTAGAGTGTTCAACGGCTGGTAACGAGAGTCCCTTTCTTCCAGGTTGATGATCCAAATTAAAAGAGGGTTATTTCGGACTAAAAGTTAATAATATCTGAAGGAATATTTGTGGTTTGTGTGCAGTGAGTTGGAGACCATAGTCCACCACCCCAGCGGACTGCTGAGCCAATCATATAATTATCACAGTTGGCAAAAATTGTCTTCTTTCTTTTCTTGGCATTTCCAACAAAGATTCCTAGGGCTGAATGGACCATGGAGAACAAACTCCACGTTTACCCTGTAAGAAGGCGTGCGGCCCTGGGGTAAATCATCTTAGGATCCGCACCCCAGTAAGGCCAGCCCAAGCGGGACCTTATCAAAAGTGTCTTTTATTTCACCAGTATGTATCCCCACACAGTCCATATGGGTCTCTCCCTCTGGCCAGGCACAGTCCCTCCTGCAGCCAAGTAGCCAGCTATGAGGCAGAGCCCTCCATGGCACCTGCCTCTCTGGTTGTCTCTTTCTTGCTTCCAGGTCAGCCACCCCTTACTAAGCTCAGCTCAGAGCTTGAGTCCTAGGCTGGCTTGGCCACACCCTGCCCAACTGAGACGCATTAGGGCGCTACCCTGCACTGTTGCAGGCCGGCACCAACCCTTCTTAAAGGGCCAGGCTCCATTAACCAGCTTGCTCCTTGCTACACACCCTAAGACATAAGGTCTTGATATACTAGAAAAAACCATCAGGCTAGACAGTGTTAAATATATTTTAGTTCTTAACATGAACAAGGGAAGTCATGGTTATGACTAATTCTAGGGGTAGCCTGGTTTGAAAATATGGGCCCTTTTCACACAGACACTCTAACACTGATGGGTGTTACATTTTATTATACATGTTGCATGGCTGCATGCAACATGTATAATAAAATGTAACACCCATTTTATCAGTGTTAGAGTGTCTGTGTGAAAAGGGCCTTAAACACAACAGTACATGCCTCTCTTGAGTTGTAAGTCAAATTAACATCATGTTAATTAGCACACGTTCTAACATGGTGTAACCTTATGGTCTAGACAAATCCACTGAGGATGAAGTTGTTTTTAACATGTTAGTTTAAACATATTAGTTACACTTTACTTAACATGTGCATTTTAGACAAGGCCTTGGAGATCATTCGTCCAGAAGATCATTGAGACATTTAGAATCCATGTGCAGAAAGTATGCACTGCTGCTTCCTATTCTATGGTGAACTGGAGCATTTTATTTTCCATTATGTCTATTTGGCACTTTATAACATTGAATTCCCTTATTAAAGATGATGTGACTTTCATCATGTCCAAATCATCATTGTCAATTCACAGGGGTGCAGCATGTTCGGTGAACTTTTGCAGATTCAAAGCTTCAAGCTCCTCCTACCTAGGCCTCAAGAAAGATGCATTCTCCTCTACTGCATATGGCAGGCTGTTCTAAAAAACCCCTCATCCTTATCCACACACCCCTTGGCCCCTGAACTTAGGCTGCCAGAATCACTAATTTCTCAGTTTTATGTGACTCCAAATATCTGTTGTGGAACTAGAAAGCATACATAAGGAGGAAGTCTTGTGGCTTTCAAGTAGTGCCCAGAAATGTGCCTTCCACTTTTCTTTTTCTTTGTGTGTGTGTGTTGCGGGGGGGGGGGGAGTGGAATTGGGGAATGCAAGGGACTTTGCAAGAAGTCCGGAAATTCTGTCTGCTTGTGAGGGTAGCCTTGGGTTTACTTTTGAAATTCCCCTTTTTTGGACAGGATCCTACATAAATTCCTGGTTTTCTGATGTGATATTTGATAAGTGTAAATGCACCAAAAATATTTTGAGATTTTTCAATTCTGCACGTCTGTTGATTGCTGTAGGGGGCCAAGTCTGACTTGTAACAGTAGTTGCCAATGTCTATATGGCCAAATGGGGCCAGCGGTTTTCCCTGACCTCGGTTTACAGCTTCCCACATGAACATGCTGCGCCTCGGCTTCTCTTGCCAAGGAAAGCAAATGGGCCCGCTCATTTTAGTCTCTGTACTGCATTACCACTAGTGCAAAAAAAGGCAACTCAATGACAAGAGGCAGGGCCGGCGCTTAGACTTTCCTTTCAAGTTCTATCCCCTTCCCACCAAACTCTGCTTCATATCCATAGGCAAAGCCCATGTAATTCTTGATGTAAGTCATTTCAAAATAAATGCCTCAATGTTTTTATGGTGAATCAAGATATCACTATAATAACAAACCAAGTGCCCAGACCACAAGTGAAAGACCACTCTAATAGACTAGTGAGCACAGACCTGTATTTATTAGCTACCCTACAGTAACAGAGCAGTATGTGCACATGGAGGGTGGGGGGGGTGTAAGAGAGAGAGTCTCATGCTAACAAACACATGCATCCCAATCCTCAATGCAGTGCCAGCACATGCCCCATAGAAGTGAATGGGTCTCATGCCATCAAAGAGCTTTGAGTACTGGAGCAACAGAAAAACAGGCAAACACAGAGAAGGGGAGGGAAATGTACATTGACAGAGCAGGAGATAGAGACAATGGAAGGAAGCAGAAAAGCCCCCAAATCCAGTGGGAATATCAGACTGTGATTACATCAGGCAGTTCCAGTCAAGACTTTCCTTTCATTCTAGTAAATTCAGAATTACATTCACAGGAACTTAACTTAAAATCTTGTTCATTACTATGCCCACTGTCTAAAGAGAAGCCAGTCAACCCACCCAGCTGGAATCAAGGGAATTCAAAGGGATAGATTTGCAGAGCACCGTAGTTTTCTCTGGCCCTCTCCCCCTGTAACCATTGCTAACACAGTTGAAGCACCTGATAGAAAAAAGTGAGCTATAGCATAAGAACATAAGTAGTGCCACACTGAGTCAGACCAATGGTCCATCAAAATATTTTGAAATAGCGGGGTTAGTGGCAGATTTTAGCAATAGGTTACAAATTACTAACAGTAGGTCTGCAATTTCATATTTGAGTTCCTTCAGAACTCTGGGGTGAATACCATCTGGTCCTGGTGATTTGTAAGTATTTAGTTTGTCAGTTTGCTCTAGAACCTCCTCCAGATTTGCGACAGCTCTTCCAATTCATAAATTATTATTATTATTATTAGCAATCATTTCTATAGTGCCAGCAATGTACCTGGTGCTTTACAAAGTAATGGAATAAACACGGTTCCTGCGCTAGGGCTTACAATCTGAGAGACGGGAGGGAGGGGAGAGACAAAGGAAGGGGAACAGAGGGAGAGACAAGGCGTGTAACATTCACGAGGATGCGAGGTCCCAGGTGCATGCGCTTGGCTTGGTTACATCGAGAATGATCGCTGGCTGGTCCATGTGGTGAGGGTATGAGTACACAGACCTTAGGTAACAGACTGTACTGGATGGAGGGTATCAGCAGGAGTTAGGTGAGGGGAGCGAGGAGTCAGGGAGGACGGAGCAGAAGAGGGTCTTGAGGAGGGATTTGAAGGTATGAAGGGAGGGGCTGAGGCGGATGTGGGCAGGGAGGGAGTTCCAGGCATGGGGAGCAGCTAGGGAGAAGGGACGAAAGCGGTATGGGGAGCAGGGGAGGCGTGGGAGGGCGAGAGAAGGGACAGAGGAGGAGCGGAGTTCACGGACTCGAGTACAGAGGGAAATTAGCACAGAGAGGTAGGGGGGAGCAAGGTTGTGAAGAGCTTTATAGGTGAAGACTAGGAGCTTGTGCAGGATTCGTTCAGGAAGGGGAAGCCAGTGAAGTGAAGAGAGGAGGGGCTGCACATGGTCGAAGCGACTGGCGAGGTAGATGACCCTGGCAGCAGAGTTTTGGACAGAGATGAGGGGAGAAAGGTGAGACCGGGG
>QEPC01012458.1:786252-854399 GCA_003113815.1 Sphenodon punctatus
CAGCTGCTGGGGCTACCATCGGGTGGAGGGGGCGGTGACGACAGCAGGTGCACATATCGGGGCCATTGCCACAGACCCCGGCAGAAGCCGCGGGCGGCCATGTGGAAGCAGATTAGGTAGAAGGCCTCGAAGGGATCCGCACAGCTCATCCTGAGTTGCACATCAGAGCGGCCACACACCTCAGACAGGGCCACCAGCTCAGATCCGGAGGGGCGGGGGGCATGCCATAATCAGCCGCAGGGGGTCAGGGAAGATGGGACAGCTCCAGCAGATGGCAGTAGGCAGCCCCGCGGGAGCGTGGATACCCACGGGCACCCTGCACACTGATGAAGTAGGACACGGACATGGCAGGGCCACCCTCACTCAGGCAGGTCGCATATCCCGGGAAGGGACACACACACATGCCGCAAGGCCTCCCAGAGTGGACGGTAGGTGCCCCTCAGGGAAGGGGGTGAGCCCCAGCTCCTCACAGTGCATGTGGCAGTCGCCAGCGGTGGCAGTATAGCCAAAGCGCAGCATACCAAAGCTCAGGCAACAATAGGCATCCGGCCAGGTGGGCAAGGAGCGCAGGCAGCGCTGAACGATGGGCGAACGCCACAGGTCGCAAAGGGCCATGCTCTTGCGGGCGGTCCAGGCACGGACAGAGCCCCCAGAGCCACCAAGCGGGACCTCGGGCTGAGATGCAGCTGCCATGGTACAGCTCCTGGAGGGTCTGAGCCGCAGCGGCCATAGGGGCAGCATGGGATGCAGGGCAGGGGGGCTGCACAGGCAGACAGGGGCTGCCAAGGCTGACAGATAACGGCAGGATGGGAACAATGGGACCGCAGTGAAGGGAGTGGGCAGCGCACAGCTGCCGGCATTCAAGGCCAGACAGCCCCACGCATACACACCTGCTAGATGGATAGGAACGTTAGCAAGAGCATGCACAAGGAGACTCAGCGGCCCGGGGGCCGAAGCCCCAGGCCCGGGGGGGGGAAGCAGGAAAGGGTACCCCTAATGCGGCACCACAGCCGCTACCGGGGGACGCAGCGGCACCCTGGTGTACCCCCATCCCTTCGCCACTGGCACCGGCAGACCCTGTGCAGTGTGCACTGTGCAGCCACCGGTGCGCACCCAATGGCCCCGGGGGGGGGGGAGGAAGCGTACATATATGTGGTACAGGTGCGCGGTCAGGGGCGGTAGCGAGCACACATTCCCCTACTGCTGCCTGCCCTTTAAATCTCCCTCCATGTTCTGCTTGTTGTTGATTGCCAAGCAGCAACGTTGCATGCTGTCACCGCGGCCCATGGTCGTTTCCATTCAGCCGGAGGGTTCCGTTCAGAAGTTACTTTTCATTCACCCCTGCCATGGTGGGCATTCACCACACTTCTGGACCTCCTCCCGCCCCGACCTCACGAAGTGTGGTTAGGTTCACCCCGGGCTGCGTTTGACTGTGGTGAACATCTGGATGCGGGCCAGCAGACGTGCACGGCTCTTTCACCACCGCCCGCGGTTGACTGCAGTTGACTGTGGTGAATGCCGAAAATGTAATGCATGAAATCACCCTTTGTCTCTCACCCCATCTTCTTCATACTCTAACTTTTCTTAACCTTAGCTGAAGAATGAAGAAGAGAAAAAAGAAATCTCTAGAACCTATATCTTACACGATGCATCTGGTCTTATATTAATTTCTCTATTACTCCAGCATCCTTTTTCAAGCTCATTGAGGCATCACAATAGCAACACTTTTCCTTTCTAATGTGCCTTACACCTAAAGGCACAAAATGATTTGTACGTATCAACTAAACTGCACCGTTTTCTGCTGTGGTAGGTAAACATCATGAAACACGTTTCATAGATGGGGAAACTGAAACAGAAATGAAATTATAGAGTGACTTTGTGACAGAAGAGAATGCTGGGTGAACCTGTGGATTCATAGAGAGATCAGACCCTTTAAAAGTATATTCATATTTCATAGTCTAGAAAGATAATGTATGTTGGTCCCTAAGGTAACAGATGGAGACAGTGGGCTCTATCCCAAACCCCGCACACCGCGCAAACAGCGTATACATATCTTACATGCAAGCCATGCACGAATCGTGTGCAATTCCATACATGCAGGACTATGACCCACACACAAGCCACATGCAGGCTATGTGCTCACACGCATAAGCTACACATGCAGGGACTTGGGATCGGGTCCAATGTAGTTGAGGTGGTATCTTTTATTGGACCAATTTCTGTTGGTGAGAATATACAAGCTTTCAGGCCTCACAGGGTCCTTCCTCAGGCATGGAAAAAGTCAGAGCCACAAACAATAGCAACATTAAGGTCTTGTTTGTTATGCCATTGTTCTCTTTAGTTATTGAAAACAGCTTCGAGAAGTTCTCCATTTTTGATTAACTCTTCAGTTGCTATCAGAGGCGAGCTACCGGCCTGTCTCCAATCTTCCCCTTTTAGGGAAGGTTATTGAATGGGTAGTGGCCCAGCAGCTACAGGTGCATCTGGATCACACCAGTTTCCTAGATCCCATGCAGTCGGACCTTCGTCCGGGTTATGGCATGGAGACAGCTTTGGTGGTCTTGGTTGACGACTTCCTAGTAGAGATGGATAGGGATCGTATGACCCTACTAGTTCTACTGGATTTATCAGGGGCTTTTTGACACTGTAAACCGTAAGTTGTTGGTGACCCACCTGTGGGACCTGGTCAGGGTGGACGGAATTGTTTTACAATAGTTCTGTTCTTATCTTACTGACAGATCACAGCGGGTGGTCCTAGGGGACTGTACATTGTCCCCTGGGGGTCTCTCGTAGGGAATCCCGCAGGGTTCCACTCAGTCCGCTCTCATGTTTAATGTGTATATGAGGCTACTAGGAAGGTTGTATGCAGCTAGGGAGTTAGTTGTCATCAAAATGCAGATGACACCGAGCTGTAGTTATCTTTTTCATCAGACCCAGGCCCTGCTGTCTCCCTGCTGTCCTGGTGTCTGGCCTCTGTGGGGAACTGGATGAAATCAAGCTGATTGAAGCTCAATCCTGATATGACCGGGGGGGGGCAGGGTCGGTGGGCTGGGGGGAGGAAAACGCCCCTGTTATTGGGGGTGTTTGTCGTTCATTGATTCCATCTGTGCAGAGCCTGGGGGTGTTCCTGACTTTGTAGCTGCACTTGGATTCTCAGGTGTTGGCTGTGGCCAACGGTGCTTTTTGCCAGTTACATCTGGTGAGAAGGCTCTGCCCATATGTCTTGGACTCAGAACTCACCACCCGTGTCCATGTATTCATTACCTCAAGACTGGACTATTGCAATGCACTCTACGTGGGGCTACCCTTGTTGATAGTCCAGAAGCTGCAGCTAGTGCAGAATGCTGTGGCCTGTCTCTTGACTGGCACGGGCCACAGAGAGTACATCACACCAGTGCTCCAAGCATTGCACTGGCTGCCTGTTGTCTTCCAGGCCCGATTCAAGGTGATGGTTTTAACCTTTAAAACCCTTAACGGTCTGGACCCTACTTATCTGAAAGATTGCCTCACCCCTCTGGTCCCTGGGTGGCCCCTGTGGTCATCCAGAAGTGCCCTTCTGGAGGTCCCGCATTTTTGGCAGGTTCATACAGGCAGGAGGGCTGTCTCAGCAGCCGTGCCATCGTTTTGGGATGCCATCCTGGCGGAGATCTGCCCCAGTCCAAATCTCCTTGCCTTCTGGCATAGTTGTAAGACCTAGCTCTTCTGCCAGGCATTTGGTGGTGGGAGGGGGTTAGGAGTTTGGGTGGGTTTTTTTTATAAGCTATGAATAGTAATATATTTTTATTTTATTTATACTGGATTTATTTTGGATTTATATATTATATATTTTTATATGTATTCATATTTTTATTATTTTTGTAAGCCACCTCAAGTCGCCTTCAGGTGAGAGGGACAGGATATAAATAAATAAAATAAATAAATAAGATTCAAATGGAGGACTGCGCATGCGCGTTTAGCGGCAACAGGCTAGAGCAAGTGCTCCCCCAAGCCGAAACAAGAAACGGCCCCCAACAAGGCTAAAACTCAAAAGAAAAAAATTTAAAGGAGAAGGAAGTATGCCAGTAAGAGGCAGGGAGGAGAAAAAAAAAGAAAAAGGGGGTAAAGAAACGGCAATGGAGCGCTATATGAATCGGCGCCAGCCAGAAAAAAGCGGGACAGAAGCCCGGGCGGCAGAGTGCAGCAAAATGGTGGCGGAGGCGGCAGCGGCCACAGAAGGGGAGGATTCCCCAGAGGAAAATGAAGGGGAGGAAGAGCCGGATGAAGGCCCAATAATGAGGCTCCTGTTAGAATTAAAAAAAGATTTTAAGAAAGACATGGCCAAGCTAAGAGCCTCAGTAGAGGCGGGAAACAAAAAACTGGAAGGGCTGGTGCAGAGGCTGAACACAGCAGAGGAGAGAGTTTCCTCACTGGAAATGAGGAGAAAGTCTCAACACTCCAAGAAAAAGTACAGTTGCTAATGCAAAAGACAGAGGACCTAGAAAATAGGTCCAGAGGGGACAACTTGAGGTTTGTGGGCTTCCCAGAGGGGAGCGAAAAAACAGAGGCAAAAGATCTATTATGGAAATTTTTGGCAGAACAATTTCCTGAGGCTCAAAGGCTGCAGAAACCTGAAATTGTTAGAGCACACAGAACCGGGAGACCGCCCAACAAAAATTACCCTAAACCAAGGACAATCATAGTGAAGTTTGCTAGCTGATCTTGAAAAAAGCAGGAATGAAAAGAGAGTTGAAATACAAGTCTGAAACTATAAAGGTGTTCCCAGATTATGCGTTGGAAACCATGAATAAAAGAAGAAAATGGAGCAAGTACTTCTCAGTACTAAATGAAAAAGGGTGGAAACCAGTCCTAAAATTTCCAGCAAGGATGGTGGTGAACATTAATGGACAGTATAAATCCTTTATGGAAACAGAGGACCTCGAAGCATTCCTTCACCTACCACCGAACAATACAGACTGAGAGCTACAGTAAAGAAATTTCAGGAAATCTTTAAACAAAATTGTGGGGCCAAAGAATTTACAGCACACAAAAGGCTTGGAGGGGGGTAAGACACTCACTATGTATGGGACAGCTCTTTTTGTAGCAGAAAAGAGGGCTGAACAAGGTTGTTGATGCGCGCGGGGGAAGGTAGTAAAAAAGACGGTATGTTGGGGAGGGGGTGCTGGGGAAGTTGGGATAGGGAGTGGGGAGGAAGCCTCATTGTTGGGGAAAAGAGGCTTAAAAATCAAACCCAAGAAAGGGCAGGGAAGAAAAAGACATAGATGTAAGCGATCACACAGAGTACTGAGTCTGTAAACCAAGTAAAAATAACAAAGGGGTATGGCTAGTATAAAAATGTTAACCCTTAATGTAAGGGGTCTAAACTCACCACAAAAAAGGAAAAGGGTCAGAGAATTGGCTAAGGAATATAGAATAAATATTCTCTGTTTACAGGAAACCCACTTACTGGAAGGGGAAGAGTGAAGGTTTATGAATAAGAGAATGGGGCAAGTCATAGCCTCATGTGCCAAAAAAAAAAAAAGTGGGGGTGTTAATAGGGGTCCAAAATACTTGTGAATTTAAAATAAGCAAAGTGGTCAAGGATACAGAGGGGAGATTTTTATTAGTAAGGGGGATGATGCAAAAGAGAGGTAACAATAGTGAATCTTTATGGGCCAAATAGGGATCAGGTTAAGTTTTATAGGAAGCACATTCCACTAATATCCCAAAATATGAAAGGTACCCTAATAATAATGGGGGATCTGAATACCCCATTGACAGAATGGGATACCTCAAGAACAACAAAATTAAACAAGGGTCA
Source organism: Sphenodon punctatus (assembly GCA_003113815.1). Classification (NCBI taxonomy): domain Eukaryota; kingdom Metazoa; phylum Chordata; class Lepidosauria; order Sphenodontia; family Sphenodontidae; genus Sphenodon; species Sphenodon punctatus. The sequence goes on from QEPC01012458.1 coordinate 792,050, forward strand.
ACAGATCACTAGAGACTTATTTGAATCCCAGGGCTTAGTGGATGTGTGGAGACACCTTAACAAAAAGAGCAGGGAGTATACATTTTACTCTAATGTACATAACTCATATTCTAAAATAGACCATATTTTGGTGTATAAGGAGGATTTACAGTTATGTAAAAAACCATTTATTGTCCCACTGGTGTTCACGGATCACAATGCGCTGGTAATTAAAATGGAGCTTGAAAATAGCCCATCTCACGCCAAACCACAGTGGAGGCTGGATAGGACTCTGCTCAAAAATTATGATAGCAGAATCAAAATAGAAGAAGAAATTAAGACATATATAGACTTAAAACAGGGCTCAGTTGAGAGAGCATCCACCTTCTGGGAAGCAGCTAAAGCCACAATAAGGGGTAACACCATCGCTCTGAGAGCACATATTCAAAAAAGGAAAAGAGAAATAAGGAGTGAAACTTACGCAGAACTTAAAAAATGGGATAAAATAAACAAACATACCCCATCTAAATTGACAGCCAGCAATTTACAGAAAATAAAAGAAAGAATAAATGAATTGGAGTTAGAAAAAGTAACAAAACAGTTAAAATGGATAAAATTTTATTATCATAATAACAGTAACAAAACCAGCAGAGCATTGGCCCAGCTAGTAAAAGCTCATCAGCAGAAAGCCTCCATAGATAATATTTCCAGGGAATACAGAAGCAACCAGTCCAGAAGAGATCCAAGACACCTTGAGGTTTTATAGGCAGCTGTATGCAACCACTAATCCGGACCCTGAGGAGATAAAAAAAATTGTTAACAATTTGGAAATGCCCAGACTTAACAGGGCGCCATTTGACTTCTTAAACTCCCTAATAACAGAAGAGGAGGTCATAAAGGTAATCAGAAACATTAAAAAAAATAAGGCCAATGGGCCAGACGGCTTCCCGGCGGAGTTCTATCAAGTATATAGCAAAATTCTAGCACCCCACTTGGTAAGGGTATATAACGAAATCCTACAGACTGGAGTAATGCCTTCCACATTCTATGAGGCACAAATTACATTAATACTCAAGCCAGGAAGACCTCAAAATAGGTGCGGAAGTTACCGTCCCATATCTCTGCTAAACAATGATTTCAATTTTTTTTCTAAAATCCTAGCAACCAGGCTGGCAGGGATCGCAGGAGAAGTCGTACACCCAGACCAAGCAGGTTTCATACCCAAGAGGCAAGGGGTTGATAATATCAGAAAGGTAGTAAACCTGATTTATGCGCAGTGGGGAGATGCATTAACAACACAATCCATGATAATTTCGGCCGATGCAGAAAAGGCCTTCGATTTCTTAGAAATTAAATACCTGTTTGAAATTTTAAGGAAGGTGGGAATAGGGGGCAATTTCCTAAAATGGAAAAGCAATATATGCAAAACCCAAATCACAGCTGAAAATAAATGGCAGGTTTCAGACACATTTGAAACCCAGAGAGGAACTCGCCAGGGATGCCCACTATCCCCACTATTATTTGACCTAGCAATCGAGGGATTAGCGGTGGCACTACGCCAAAATAAGGAAATTAAAGGAATTAAGGTAGGGGGAGAGGAGTACAAATTGGCGCTCTTCGCGGATGACCTAATACTTTTTATTAGGGACCCCCAGCAAACATTGCCAAATTTAACCCAGTTATTGGAGAGTTTTGGAAGAGTTTCAGGCTATAAAATCAATAATGACAAATCGCAAGTGTTGATATTTGCAAGGAACGAAGGGGAGCTGAAGGAAATTTAAAAAATAAGCCCATTTCCGGAAAAATCAGATGGAATTAAATATTTGGGGGTAACATTAATGAAGAACAGTAAAGAGTTATACAAAGCTAATTTTCCAGAGTTAATTGAGAAAGCAAAAAAGGACTTCGAAAAATGGAAAAACTTGGAGTGTTCATGGTCAGGAAGAATTAACCTGTTTAAAATGATAGTCCTTCCTAAATTTGTATATAAATTCCTAGCACTCCCAATAAAATTACCTACCTCCTTTTCAGGCAGGTGGACGACCTAGTCAGGGACCTAGTTTGGAGGGGGGGAAAAACCCGAATTAAAAAAGATACTATGTATACTCCAAAGGAAAAAGGGGGGCTGGCCACACCGGATATTAAATTATACTATAAAGCGGCAGCTCTAGGAGCGATACAATACTGGTATCAGAGCCCAAGTAACCCAGACTGGAGCAAAACTGAAAAAGAATTGATGGATTCAGCATCACTGGCTGACCATCTGGTCGATGAAGGGAAATTAACAAGCGAAAGAGCCAGAGCCCCTGCCCATGCTGTCAGTATGGGCAGGGGTAACCAAAAAACTAGGGCTAAAGAAACAGGCGTCACCATACTCACCTATTAGGTGAATGAACATGAGGAACTCACAAGTGGCGCACAATCAGGTCCAAAAACTAGAAGAAAAATGTATCAAGAAAGCAGCACAATTATTTGATAAAGACAAATTTAAATCATTAGAAGCCCTGGAAAAAATAACCCAAACAAAAATTAATATATTTCAATACTTACAATTAAGAAGTGTCTTTCTTGAACCAAGTCTAAAACCAAGCTTTATTAGAGAATCTAGTGACATTGAAAGAACCTTATTCAGCCTCTCAGGGAGCAGGGGTAAACTTTCTTGAATATATAGAGACCTTAAAGAATTAACATACCCCCCAAAACACTCCTATATAGAAAAATGGGGAAAAGATCTAAACAGAGAATTCACAGAAAAAGAGAGAGAGATTATATGGAGACATATGCACAGCTGCTCATCAGCATTAGAGGCAAGGGAGACACAGATAAAAGCCACAACCAGATTTTATCTAACGCCGACTCAACTTAAGTATGGAGGAGACAGGTATGGGAATGGGAAATGCTGGAAAGGATGTGGACAGCAGGTGTACATTGTGTATGGGAATGTGTACAGGTGAATAGCTTTTGGAGTAAAGTCTGGAAAATCTTAAATAAAGTAAACAAGGGGGTGGTGCCATTCAGACTTGAAATAGGGATCTTGGGACTGTACCCAGACAACAGAACTTTGAAAATCCATCAAGATGCGTTGCGAACCCTCTGTTTGGCGGCGCTCAATATCATCGCAAGACACTGGAAGTCAGAGAGACCCCCACCGTTCCAGGAATGGGTTTCGAGAGTGTGGTACCTGTTCACTATGGACAAAATGCACAACAGCTTGACAAAGCAGGAAGATGAAACGGATGAGAAAAAGAGGAACAAAAGAGAGAAACAGAGAAATGACTATGAAACTAAATGGTTAGCTATTCTGGAAGCTATTGAAGGGATCGATATCCAAAAAAATGACAAGACGTTGTTGTTTGATCACTATATATGACAAAGCCTGTCTAGGAGGATAAGAGAGGGCGGGAGCGTGGGAGGGGGTGTGTGGCGTAAATGATATATGGAACCAAGTTTTGAGATGTAAGACGAGTTAATCAAAAATATACAGATAAATGTGAGAGTGACACCTATAGCATGGATACATGGACCAATGCTGCAAATCAGGTCCAAGAGAAAGTGTATTGGAAAATAGAAACATGGTGTACAAGACAATGTTAATATGTAAATTAAATAAAAATACCTTTTAAAAAAAAAATAAAGTTTAAATTTCTCCCTACGTTAAAGTAGTCTGGTGGGAACATTGCTAGGTGAGAACATTCCTATCTGTCTATCTCAGTGCTTATAGAGTCTCTATTGCCATTGTATCTGCATCTCTTAAGGATTAAACTAGAAACAGCAATAAGAATCTCTTTTTTCCCTTCCCAGACTGCAGGAAGACTAGCTTGATAAGTTAAAGTGTTCTTCTGCTCTCCAAATTGTAGTCATGTTTGTGTAGGGTTTCTCTGCCATGCTTTCAGAGATGTTTTGGCAGATTGGGTGTTGCATAAGTCGTTGACGATATTTATGGGGAAACTGCTATGTATGTTAATTGCAGCTTCAATCAAAACACAGGGGTGGAGGAATCAGTGTTTGCCAAATGGAAACATTTGGTGATTTAGAAAACATATTCCCATGCTAAAGCAGATTCAATAAAGGGAGAGCACATTGAGCAACAGTATTCATTTTGTTTTCTGTCTCTCTTGTCCTTATCACTTTGGGTATCTGCAAACCTTTATTTATTATTATTATTATTATTATTATTATTTTATTAGCAAGCATTTATATAGAGCCAGCAATGTACCTGGCGCTTTACAAATTAATTGAATAGACACGGTCCCTGCCCTAGGGCTTACAATCTGAGAGGCGGGGGGGAGGGGAAGATGAAGGAAGGGGAACAGAGGGAGAGAAGGAGTGTAACATTCATGAGGATGTGAGGTCTCAGGTGCACATGCTTGGTTTGGTTACATCGAGAATGACTGGCTGGTCCATGTGGTGAGGATATGAGTACACAGACCTCAGTTAACAGATTGTAACCTCATCTATTTTAATAATCAGCACAGTCCCTTAGCTCCCTTCAGCCCTTTCCTTCTTCCCATGGGTGTACGGTAGTCGCAGCAGTTCCTTACATTTTTTCTATTAATCATTGTGATAGAGCCATTGCAAAGAAGTGAATGAAAACATTCTGAAGGCATTTAGTTTTATGGTCTCTCTTAGCTTCTGACTAAGGGAGGTCCAAACTTTGGGGTGTGCTGTCAAAGAAGTTCTGTTCCCTGCCCTGTGACTCAAAACCTAGTCATCAACAGCTCCATTGCATGCTGCGTGTTGGTTCAAATTGTTATTATAAGTTCTCGTCTCCTAGTCAGCAAATGTCCCTGCAACAGCTTGAAGCCATCCCACTGAGAGTTTTAAGGATCATGACCAGCTCTTGAATTTGATCTGATGTTTTGGTGTTAGGAACGGGGGGAGGGGAAACACAAACACACCCTCACTCGCTGAGCTGAGCACCCGCTTATGAGAAAGGAAGTCCCTCAGGATCTTAGTTGACCGTATGACTTCAGTATGGAAGAAGGCCAGATCATCACAGGGAAGGGGTGATCTCACTGTGCAGCTCCATGAACCGCATGCTGCTCCACAAACACCCACTCTCGCGCACCAAGGGAAAATTGGGGGAATGTGAGGACAGGTGAGGCCAGGGGGCTGAGGCCAGGAAGGAGGCAGGAGCACGTACCCCACACCCAGGAACACAAAAGGGAGGATCCCAAACAACAAGTAGGGAAGGCAAAGCTACAGAAGTTATCCCACACTCATCCCACACTCATGTTCACACACTCACCACTCGCACCACATAAACTTCCACTCCTTGTATCCACACTAATCCACTTGTTCCACAAGATCCACACGCGAGGCCGGTTCATACAGAGATCTGATCACCAGCGAACGCAGGGCGGGTGTAACTGCCTTATATAGTCTGTGCTGCCCTGCCCTGTCGTGCCCGTAAGTGGGCCGAGCGCTGCGGTGCCTCCGCCACTTCCGCCCTGCTGGGCTCAGATGCGGTGCTCCCTGGCTCCTCCCCCTCGTCGCTCCCTGACTGCGGGGCGGGGTTCTAAGGCCCTGCCCCCTACTGCGCCGTCCGTCAGCACTCCAGGGATGCCCGAGTCCTGCCGGAGCCAGCAAGGGCGTCCCTGCCGCCAGTGCCAAAACCAGCACAATACGACATTTGTAAGAGTCAGTAGCTCAGGATTTATGCTTCAGGACGATTTGCAAAGGCTGCTTCATGAAGAACTTGGCTAGTTCAGGAACCAAAGACAGGAAAGGTGTATCTATTTGTGTATCCAGTATGAGGGAGGAATCTGGGAAGTGTCCTGGTGACAGGAAGGTAGAACACCTTTACGTTTCCCAACAGAATCATCTGTATCTTCTTTGGGTTTAGCTTAAACTTAGGGAAAAAATATTTCCAAAATTTGTCTAGTATCATGCCCTTCTTTTCCTGGTTTACCACAAATTTCTCCTCATCAGTGTTTAATGTCACTGTTTTTTAGCTGTCCCAGTGTCTATGCATACACTTCAAATGTATATATTTGGAACCACACCTTCAGCTTTAAATTGAAGTCCAGATTTGAATCCTAAACCTGGGTTCATGGCCTGGGTCCTGGATTCTAGTCTGTCTGCCCTATATCATGATCTGTTAAATAATGAAGTATTTACTCCTAGGTTCTCAGTTCAGAGGGTGCAGTCCTCCATTTATTAAAGTCAATAGGAGTTGAGCCGTAGAAGAGACACAATGGTACAGGGTAGAATAGAATTGAGGAATCTTGGCATAACAACCACAAAGCTTAGCTATCCAGTCCCACTGCTGCTGCTAATATAGCAGTTTTACAAACAGCTATCTATCTTATTGGGCACTATGTAAAGATCTTCTCCTGGGGGCTGAAATAAAGACAGCAGTCAGCCCTTCCTCCTGTATCTCTGATGGCAGAACTGATAAGTCAAAAGTTTTAATCTGGATTTTGTGGTGTGATTTCTCACATATATAAGTTCTCTTTTTAAAACAGTAGCTAACAATAATACAATATAGGGCTCCCCCCTGTCCCCCAGTGTGGTTGATTCTCTGGTGTCTAATATACATACATAACAGTGTTTAATGTCACTGACTTGAACCCTTAACTTTCCCATTTCCTTTTCAAAGCTCTAACACCAGAGCTTCCTGAACAACTGCTAGTCCCACTTTCTAATTCAGTCAGAGTCCTATTTGTCACATAAAGAGCTGTTTGTTAGAACCATAAAAGAGCACTGATGGTATGGCTCAGTAGCTCTCCTTTGGGGCAGCTATATTAACAGTCTTGGGTTCTACTCCTCCTCCTCCTATATCCCCATGACATCTGCCAGCTGGCTTATAAAATAAGTGGGCATTTATACACACACAGACACACCAAAATGGATTCCTGATGGAGGCAGTTTTGGTGGTGGATACCCTAGCTCCCAGGCTCGGTTCCTATGGAGGAACTAGATGAGGCCCAGTCAACTGAAGCCGAAGCCTGATAAGACAGAGGTGATGCTCGTTGGCAGGGTCAGTGATCTGGGTGAAGGTGGGACGCCCATTGTTGATGGGATTTGCCTTCCCTTGGCCTCTCAGGTTTGGAGCCTGGGGGTTCTCCTGGATCCTCAGGTGTTCCTGGATGTCCGGCTAGGGACACCTTTCACCACTTACATCTGGTAAGCCGGCTCCGGCCATATGTTTCGGATCAGGACCTTGCCACTGTCATCCATGCATTCGTTACCTTGAGACTGAACTACTGCAATGCGCTCTACATGGGGCTGATCCAGTGACGGTCCAGAGGCTGCAGCTCATGCAGAATGCGGCGGCCAGTCTGCTTACGGGGGTGGGTCGTCGTGAGCACATTACTCCAGTTCTTTGTGTGCTGCACTATAGTCTTCTGGGCCTGATTCAAGGTGCTGGTGCTGACCTATAAAGCCCACCAGCTGCCACTGGAATGATGGTGGCCAGATCCAAATCAGAAAGAAAAGGCCACAATCTTCTCACCAGATGAAGCTGATGAAAGGCACTCCTGGCCGCCACCACAACCTGACAAATCCAGGTGCAGCAGAGGATCCAGAAGCACCCCAAGGCTGTGGGCCTGAGTAACTAGAGGGGGTGGGACACCCTCAATTACAGGGGTCCCAATCCGCTCCCAAGTCACAAGATCGGCCAATCATCACTTCACTCTCGTCTGGATTCCACTTCAGCTAGCTCACCCTCATCCAGTCCCCAACAGCAGCCAGGCACTGGGAAAGCACCAAGACTGTGGGACCAGGGTCAGATAAAAAAGAAAGGTAGAGCTGGGTCTCATCAGCATACTGATAGCACCTCACTCCAGACCTCTGGATGATCTCACCCAGTGGCTTCAGATAAACATTGAACAAGAGAGGAGACAGAATGGAACCCTGCACAAGGGAGGTCCTGAGGGGATGACAAGCAATCTCCCATCACTACCCGCTAGGACCTCCCAGACAGGAACGAACAGAACCACTCAAGAGCAGTTCTGTGCACCTCTGCCAGGCCCCACAGATGTGTCAAAAACATGATTAACTGTATCAAAAGCCACTGAAAGATCTAATATGCTCAACAGTGCACAAGTCCATCTGTCAGTCTCCAGGCGTACATCATCAACCAAGGCCACAAGAGCACTCTCTGTGCTATACCCCGAATGAGAACCTGGCTGAAGTGGGTTTAGGATCCCGAAAGCATTGATATGAACCTGAAGCTGCCAGGAAACCACCCATTCAGTAACCTTCCCTAAAAAGGGGAGGTTAGAGACAGGGCAATAGCTGGATGGATATTTATTTATTTAGTTAAATTGATACCCTGCCCATCCCCCAAGGCTCACAGCAGCTAGTTGGCGGGCTATCTGAAAATGTGGATATTATCTGTGAATGTGACATCTACAGTTCACTTCAGCACTACACAGCACTCCTATTCCCTGTCGCTCGTCTGAGCAGGAGTGCTTGCAATGCAGGCAGAGGAGGTGCGCACTGCTGCATTGCAATTTGCACTGTAGGTTCAGAGGGTATGTATTACAGTATTATAACCACATGCTGCTGTGACAGGGCAGCTGATAAGTGTCACATGGAGGTGGACCTGTTTCCAATAAAATACTCAGCACTATAATAATAAAGAGCAAGAGACCCTTCATTTACAATCCCAGCCTTCAGTCTGTGCCCTTTTTGCCCTTGCAATAAGTAGAAAATGTGATATAATCACACCTCCCAAAGGAAGCTAAAGTCCACAATCTATAATTCTCTCTTGCCTGGGTTAAGAAGACTTCTGCTGCAACTTTCCTCCCTTGCATCAGCAGCACAGCAAGCTTCCAGCGTTACACTGGGCATCCATCCTCCCAAGAATCCTGGAGATCTCTCAGTGGTGTCCTGAGATATCTGTTTCCTACAGCAGCTGACTCCAGACTGAATATTTTTACACATGACAGCTCAAAGAGCTACCACTCTTAAAACCTGCCTGGAGTGAGAGCCCTCACCCTGGGCAGGGGTCTGCCCAGCTGCCAAACAAACGTTCCAGCGGCCAGGGCTGGGGAGAGGGCGGAGGACATGCTGATGTGGGTCTGCATGGCCCTGCCCCCCGTGCTCCTCAGCGTGACCCCACTTCTTCCCTAATGGGCGGGTGCAGCAGCCTATGAGGCCTCCGCGCCCGCCTGGAACTGCTCCAGCCACCAACAGGGGTTAGATAGAGCAGGTCATCAGACATGATGGCCCACTCTATCACAGTCCGGGGTAGGCTTCCCCGGACCTTGGCAGGGCTAAACCCAGGATGTGCGCTGGCAGGGAGGCCAGCACACATCCCAGGTCTAGCCCTGCCATAGTCTGGGGTGTACTCTGCTGCCGCCCATGGTGAACATCTGGCGGGTGGGAGCAGACGTGACACTACCACCCATGGCCATGGCAGGGTTAGGTGGCCATGGGCAGTGGTGTCACATTTGAAAATATCCACTGACTCCCTGGCCTGAAGCTCAAGCTTTTTATCCCTGAGTATGGGTGTGGCTACTGCAAGGCAGATCAGCTTAAAGGGCCAGTACCCTCCTATGTCTTTTATACCGCCAGTGTTTGTGAGTAGTGCCTAACTGCCCTCATATTACATATATACATTATCACATAAACATATACAACAATTATAAGCAGAACTGCCATACAGACATAGCCCCATTTCACACGGGCATGGGTGCGTGGGGGGATGGGTGGGTGGTGCAGTGAGTGGGCGGTACATGGGGGTGCATTCCTACAGACCCTCACCCATCTCCATGCATGGAGTAACTGGCATTGGCGCTCATTGCTCCAGGCGTGGGCAGAGGTGGATGGAGATGGGTGTAGCGCTATAGTGCGCACTCACCCCCACCACTGCCAGTGGTGTTCCTACAGGCACCCACCCATCCCCCCTGCACCAGCTGTGGCGTTTACGGGGGGGGGGACGACTCACACGTGTATGGGGGTGAGGACGTCCGTGTGAAAACGGCCATAGACACACACTAAATCACAGCTCTATTATTAGTCCATAATACATTCTTCATAGTGGGGCCCCATCACAGCTGCCAAGAAATCACTAATACACCCAAAGGTAGTGATTTTTTTAGCTGGCGCATATACTTTATACACCTTAGAAATTTGAGTGATCAGGGTTCAGAATTTGACTTATTCAAGTCAAGAAACAATACATGTTAGACCTGGGGCTGGGGGAAACCTCTTTCTTCAACTTTTACAGAAATGTGAGTTACTACATTTTGTGGATTCTACTGTACTAGTCTGATGAAGGGTATTGAGTCTTGAAGGGAGAGCTCTAATTGTAACTGGGAAGCCTGAGCATGAGGGATGGATGAGAGCCATTTCGGAGTCTTGCTGTGACTTTAAGTTTAAGCTCAAATGTTACGTTGATTAACGGTGGGGAGCATTGCTGAGAGCTTCAAAAATTGAGCACTAGATCATACTACTTTCTTTATAGTCCTGTTACAGAATAAGTTTTATTGAACACACTGAAATTATTAAATATTAATACAGTTTGAGAAGTATAAAGTTATATGCACAATGTAATTTGGTTGCAGAGCCGCAGAGGGGAAGGAATTAGAAGTATAAGCAAGATATTTTTCTTGTCTGTACAGTACACATTATACAGCATATGACTTTTCCAAATGGGATTCTATGTTTCCACCAAAGAAATTGCTCCTTGTACCATTAAAAAAGAAACTCTCCCTTGTGATGTGTTTGTAGGAATCTTACATTTAATATAGTTGAAGAGTTAAACTGTTAGCAGTGTCTTGTACGAAACTTCAAACATTCACATTAGAAACTGTTGTGCTACTGTCTCACATTTCCTGTAGTATTAGCAAGGCTTTTATTATCTTGCAGGGCTGACTCTTAGAGGTTGAGTTAGATTGTTTATCAAGTACTTTACACAAGAAAGCATTATATAGGTACTAAGTATTTCTCCTAAGCCTATATCTCTAATTTTCTCCCTCTTATTATTAAACTTCAAAGTATTTTGGAATGTTTTTTGTATTAAAGAAACTATAGTAAATTCATAGCAAATAAAATTGTATCATATTATTACGAAGAGCTTTATCCTTGTTTTGCTGTTAGTAGGACAGCAAACCAGTACAAATACATGCCATTCCCTAGAATCTGACATCCAAGAGGACAAGCACTTGGCAATAACAGGCTCTGGGGCCTGTTATTGTCAAGTGCTTGTCCTCTTGGATGTCCAGACCTACAAACCAGTTTCCAACATGCTTACCTCTATGCACATGAGTAGCCTCATTAACTTTAATAGATGAGGTTATTGTAGCAGGGAGCAGGCTATTTGGGGTACTGGCCCTTTAAGAGAGGTAGCACCAGCAAGGTTGCTACAGGGGGAGGCCCCGGGTTCAAGATTCACCTTAGCCATGAACTCACTGGGTGACCTTGGGCCTGTCACAGATCTCACAGGGTTAGTGTGAAGATTACTAGTGGAGTTAATTAGTTTAATGTTAATAGTTAACATTAATTGCCAAAGTTAATAAGTTGAAATATAAGCCACCCTGAGCCTAAGAAAAAGGGTGGTGTGGCATACAAATTTAGATAAATAAATAAATAAATAAATATCTGATGCCCAGGCGCTGAAGTGAAGTGAGGATAGTGTTTGATGCCTCACACCTGGGCTTGGGTGTGGCTAAGTCAGGCCAAAGCCTAGAAAGCCTTAGTTAGAAAGGGACCTTGGGGAAGTAGGAGCTGGATGAAAGCTCTGCTTTCGAGAAAAGCAGCCCAGAGGTGAAGATTGGCTCTGGGAACCTGGCTACAGGAAAGATTAGAAAGGCATGGAAAGCCTGTGGGCACTGTATGGACTATATATGTGATATGACTGTACATGCTGATAGAAACTGTGAATAAAGGACACTTGGAGCAAAGATCCTGCTGTGGGCTGACTTCCTTGATGGTATCCTGCCAGTACTCTCTCAGATACCTCCTCGGCCTCTTACGGTTATTAATTATTTATTTATTTATTACACAGACTTGCTATCCCGCACCCTCTTGCCCAAGGCAACTCAGGGCGGCATACATATAGCTAAAATCAATAAATAACATTATAAAAACACAGTAAAAAATCAGAGGAGCTAGAAATCCCTTTCCTATCCAATCCACCCATACGCTACCCCTTTCCCTTGCCAAAAGCCTGGCGGAACAGCCAGGTCTTACATTGTTGTCAGAAGGAGGGGAGATCCAGGGCTAGATGAACCGTCACTGGGAGGGAGTTCCACAGTCACAGCACCACCACCAAGAACACCCTCCCTGGGGTTGCCACCTGAGAAACTCAGGGGACCTCGAGGAGGGCACCCCTGGATGACCACAGAGGCCGATCCAGGATGCGGGGGTTGAGGCGGTCCTGCAGGTATGTTGGGCCCAGATAGTGAAGGGCTTTATAGGTAAGAACCAACACCTTGAATCAGGTCCGGAAGACTATAGACAGCCAGTGCAATGAATGGAGCACAGTTGTAATGTGCTCCTGACAGCCCATCCCCTTAAGGAGATGGGCTGCTGTGTTCTGCACCAGCTGCAGTCTCCGAACCGTCTCCAAGGGTAGCCCCACGTAGAGTGCATTACAGTAGTCCAATCTTGAGGTGATGAAAGCATGGACAAGAGTGACCAGGTCGGAGTCGGAGACATACAGCTGAAGCTGTCGTACCAGATGTAACTGGCCCAAAACACTCCTCACCACAGCCACCACCTGGGTATCCAGGCGGAGCTGTGAGTGGAGAAGCACCCCCAGACTAAGAATCTGAGGGATCAACAAGGGGTGAACCCCATCAATGTCTTGGCCCCTCCCACCAACATCACCTCCGTTTTGTCAGGATTTAGCCTCAGATGACTCACCCTCATCCACTCCCCAACAGCCATCAAACACCAAGTAAGCACCGAGACTGCCAGGCCTGGGTCATCTGAAAACGAGAGGTAGAGTTGGGTGTCATCAGCGTACTGATGACACCGAACATCAAACCCTCTCACCACCTCGCCCAAAGGCTGCATGTGCATGTTGAACAGGAGAGGGGACAGAATAGAACTCTGCAGAACAACACACATGAGTTCCCGGGGAGATAATGAACAATCACCCAGGACCACACGCTGAATCCTCCCAGCCAGGAAGGAACTGAACCATTCAAGAACAATCCTATGCATCTACATAACTCTTTGCCAGATCACGACATTAATTAATTAATCCTAAACACTACTTAATACAAATAATAAATACTGTAGAAATAATCTTCAGAGACCACTCCATCCAACCCCAAAGAGGAAGACATTATCCCCATTTTACAGATAGGGGGACTGAGATACCAAAGGGAAAGGGTTTAGACATGAGTATACTGGATTACTAGGTTCCTCATTCAGGTTTACGCAGAAAAAATTACAATGACCCTTTACGCAAAAAGAAAACATGTAGAGTTGGAAAATATTGAAAAGAAAGCACCAACTTTGAGACTTCATTGATATTTTGATTTTTCATTCAAAGTCTATATAAATATTTTAAAGTTTAGGCCTTTAAATCTAGACTTTCTGACAACAAGAGCTTTTAAACCATTTGAATGAAATGCTCTGTTTAGGTATATGTAGTTTGATGGAAAGAACATTGGATAATCCAATTCTCCATTCTCTTTACACCCAAAACTCCCACTGAAGTTGGTGCTATTTTGGGATGTGCAAGAACTGTGAGGCTAGGCCTTTTGGCTTTGAAATCTTCCTCTGAAAGGTTGAAACCCCAAACCAATAAACCTTGTGGTTGTGGCAGAGAGCCAGAATATGAAGCTGACCCATTCACTTTGTCACCAAGTTGCATTAGTCAAAGAAAATCAACAAGAAAGTGGTGAAATGTCAATTAGATTTTAAATGTTGTTTCAGTTATCTCCATTGCTATGAGCAACATGTGTAAAAACATTTTAAAAGAGATGCCACAAATTCTGCTGAAAGCTGCACAAGCACAGACACAGGAATGGACCCTATTTTATTTACCTTGTATTTACCTTGTATAAATGTATAAATGCTGCAGCGGTGAAAGAGTTAAATATCCCTCCTGCTTCTCAACCTCCTCCCCACCTCTTCTCCCACATGTACCAGGTATATAAAAGTGGCATGTAATCAAATGAGAGGAATGTACTCTTCTGTGTACATTAGCAAAGGTTCTGCTCCTTAAAAGCTGGCTGGCTGGGACTCAGGGTTTTCAATGCTGCCACACAGTACAAAGCTCTTCTTTGTTCTTCCAGCTCTGTTTTAAAATATCTGATGACTATTCCACACCATGTCAGTGCCAAATCTGCCTGTTTTGCTGCAGACTCTGTACAACAGCACATTGTGGGCAGATTTGATGGAACAGACTGCTGGTATGTGGGTATGTCCCCTTTCTTTGCTTCTCAGGCAGGTTCTCTCATTGACTCTGCCATCTCTTTTTTGTTTTTGTAATCCTTGTCCCTGCCACCTGGGTGCTTTTTGAAGCCAAGGAAGAAATTCAAGAAGCAGAGCTTGGCTGCTGACATGTCAGCCACACTCAAACATATTTGCCAAGATGGGTGTAGTTGTTAATCCCAAGAAGGGCAAAACAATCAAAATGCATCATTCTTACAAGGTATTCTTGTTAGAACTTGTTGTACCCTTACCATCTCAGGCTGTGATCTTCAGAGAGCTCTTCAAGTAAGGAGGATTAGGCCATGAACGTAAGAGAGGGGAGATTTTCTAAGAACACCTTGGTGCTACAGGAAACAATGGGTATTTTCAGACGTTACAAGATCACAGTCAACCACAGTCAATTCCCTGTGGTGGCTGCGATCACGAAACGTCTGTTGAGGGGAACGGATGTTCCCCCCCCCAGATGTTACCACGGCGGGGAATCACTTTCGCCACGCGAGTGGCCGAAGCGGCGGGACCGGAGGCGGTCGCGTGGCGAAGGCGATTCCCCGCCGTGATGAACCCCGCTGTCACTTCTGGACAGCGGCCACAGCCTGGAATCCCCGCAGGGATTCCGGCCCGTGGCCAAATCAGGCGAGTGCTGCGGCCGCATTGGCCGTGGCGGCTGCCCATCTCCCCGGAGGCCGGGGAGCGTGGAGGGGGCGGGGTCGTGCGGCTGCATGTTGCACTGCGCGGCCCCGCCCCCGCCCCGATCCCCCGCCGGGATCCCCCGGCACGTCTGTTAGGGCGTGACAGGGTCATCCTGGTGGGGGATGAACTTATTGTTCATCTGAAAATACCCAATGATGATTTGAGGATTTATTGTGTGGCGATTGTCCCTTTGGGTCAACCCTGAATCAGTACCCAAGATAGTGTCAGCACCACCAGCATCAGAGTCTTTCAAATGAGATGTAAAACCAAGGGCCTGATTACACTTGTACTTACTAAAGATCCTATTGCACTTTTCACTTTGTGAAGTGCGTTCTGACCACACCCTAGTTTGGGTGATTTAATTTACTTAACAGTATTTGTAATTTTGCAGTAATACCTAGAAGGCCATCACTTCACATTGCATGTGTTCATCAGGACTCTGGTGACTCTTCGCCTGCTGTCTTTTCTCTAAAAAGCATCTGAGAATAGTTCTGTTATTAAATCAGTGAAAACTAGATGAATTTTTGACTTTGAAATATTTATTTGTCTATTTGTTTATGCTTCCCTTTTTACCCCGCCGCTCTCGTAGCAAGCTACGCGGGACAGCTTACACATACCAGATAAAATAATAATCATAGCATTAAATTATAAATAACATTAAAATAATAATACTAAAACTGAATCATGTGCAAAAAAACAAATCACCCAAATGCAGAAAAAAATAAAAAATAAATACCTTCCCTTAGCCCAACACATCCCTGCCACCCTCCTCTTCTTCCCCGCCAAATGCCTGGCGGAAGAGCCAGGTCTTGCAGTTTCATCGGAAGGTCATCGGAAGGTGACGGAAGATTCAGGCTGAGGCAAACCTCCACTGGGAAGGAATTCCAAAGTGACGGCACAGCCACTAAGAATGCCCCCCTGTCCGTCCAAACCCATTGGTAGCACAGAACCTCCAGGAGGGCATCCCTAGACGACCACAGGGGCCAACCAGGGGCCCAGGGAGTGAGGTGATCTCACTCAGATAAGTAGAGCCTAAACCGTGAAGGCCTTTAAAGGTCAATACCAGCACGTTGAATTGGGCCTGGAAGACAATAGGCAGCCAATACAGTGCTCGGAGCACAGGTGTTATGTGCTCCCTGCTGCCCGTCCCTGTAAGGAGATGGGCTGCCACATTCTGCACTAGCTGCAGCTTCCCAACTGTCACCAAGTACAGCCCCATGTAGAGCGCATTGCAATAGTCTAGCCTCGAGGTGACGAGTGCCTGGGTGACAGTGGTGAGATCGGAGTCCGAGACATATGAGCGGAGCCTTTTCACCAGATGTAATTGGCGAAATGCGCCCCATGCCACAGCCAACACCTGGGAATCCAGACTTAGTTGGGAATCCAGGAGCATCCCCAGGTTCTGCACAGATGAAACCAAGGGTGGACAAATGCCCCCAATAATGGGGGAGACTTTCTCGCTCAGATCACCAGTCCCACTAACTAACATCACCTCTGTCTTATCGGAATTGAGTTTCAATTGGCTCAATCTCATCCAATCCCACACAGTGGTCAAGCACCGAGACAGCGGGGCCTGGGTCAGATGAAAATGACAAATACAGCTCGCTATCATCTGCATATTGGTGACAGTGGAGTGGACCCCCCCCCCCAGCTGTGCACGACCTCCCCAAGCAGTTTCATATACACGTTAAACAGGAGAGGGGACAGAATAGAACCCTGCAGGACCCCATGCAGGAGGCCACCAGGGGACAAAGTGCAGTCCCCTAGTACCACCCGCTGAGATCTACCTGCAAGGTAAGAGCAAAACCATTGTAAAACAATCCCATCCACCCCCTCCAGGTCCTGCAGGTGAGTCACCAGCAACCTATGATTAATGGTATCGAAAGCTGCTGATAGATCTAATTGGACTAAGAGAATCAGTCCTATTATATATTTGATTATGAAGTGCTTTCTTCACTGTATCAGCAAGTCAACCACTATATGATCAGTGAGAACAGTGGTAATGATAGATCTGTCTTAAACAACGCAGGGAAAGCGGCAAGCGCTACACTGGGTTCAATCTGATCTCATTTCTCTCTTCGGCATGAAGACCCAATATGATATTCCATATCATGCTAGACAATATACTTTTCTTTGTCTTGGAAAAGCATTGCAGCTTCCTCATCTCCCCCACTCCTTCCTCTGTGAAAGTTGTATCTGCTGAGATTTTTCTGTACAGAACTGATTTCGATGGACTGTGGAATTAGAAGCACATGACATCGCCATCCCTAGGCCTCATAAGAACCTAGGTAGACAGCCATAAGGAGGGGATGGAGATACTTGTGAAGTGCTCGCTGTCCTCCAGCCCAATATGACTGCCAGTGCAGAGTCAGCACTTTGCATGCTTTGCTTCCACATGTGCAGTGTGTGTGGACATCCCTGGAGGGAGAGGAAGATCAGCTGAAATCTCAGTGCTGTATGGAGCTGCCAGCCACCTGCCTCGCTTCCCTGCTCCCTTCTTCCTCTTCCATTCTGGTGCATGGGGCGGGAGTGGAGAGGACAGTGGGAGCACGGCAGCTGGTGGCCTCATAAAGTGCAGGGAGTCACCTTGCCTTGCAACTGGCTGGCTTCTGTGTTGTTGAGGTCAAGTGTGACTTTAGTTTTTCAGCTAGATTGGTGACAGTCTAGTAATAATGTTGCTGACTTGGTCAGGGAAGGCTGTGTGCTTGCCCCATGCAGCTCATGTTGGCATGAGTTTCCTTGCAAAACCAATGATAGTGGCAAGTGGTAGATTCCTATTGACTCCCTGGTTCTATTTAATTCTTATGGCTGAAACAGACAAACTTTGATCTCAAATAAAATTATTAGAAATGTGACTTCACATGTTGAAAAATAAAAAATAGTTCTCCTTATATGATTTGAACCCTGTCTGTGTTGAAGGGTCCTTAGCTAGGGAAATAGAACTCAGTGATTTTCTGTGGGTATTTGCAGAAGAGGACCCCAAGAAAAGGTCTCCCCTTCACCTATAGTATACCTACCTTAGAGTGTCAGGAGAAGGTGTGTGAGATTGGGGAAACAGCGTTTCTCTATTTAAACAAACATGCTTTCCAGAGAAAAGGAGGGAGGCACACAACTGTCAGACCAAGTTCTATAAAGCTGTACTTTCTAGAAGTTGTGATGCTTTGTTCCTGAGAAACACAGTGCAGCCTTTAGCTGACAGAATTTGAAAAGAGGTGAGGCTGACGGGATAGAGAATTTGCAGGTGTCCTCCTCCAGGGAATGTTTAAAGACCTGCTATTTGGTGCAACTTTACCCACTCCAAAGGCAAGAATTTTTACAAGCCCAGATGATAAGTCATCTCTGGCAGGGATGATTTAGCAGGATGAATCGGAGTGGAGTCCATCAGAAGCAAAGAAATCATCCACCTATTTCCTTGTGTTATGGGTAGTGAGGTTTGAACAAGAAGCTCTTAAGCATCCCCTCCAACACTTAACCAACATAACTGCAAGAGAGCTGCAGTATTCAAAACCCCCAACAACCCAAGGTAAAGAAGGAATACGTACTGTTATTATTTTGAAATCAATTTGGGACTGGTGAAGGTTGACAAGTCTGAAGACTTGAGTCCTTTATCCACAGACCAGTACAGTATAAGCAATGGGAATGCAGACTGCTGGTAAGAGATGGCATGACCACACCATTTCTTGCTCCTTGAGGTAGCAAGCAGTGGGGCACTAGCAATGGGTGGTTGCAAAGGATTGTGGTTGTGGCTGTCCCCATCACAACAATGCTAGGGATTGAGGGGAAGCACCTTAAGTGCCCAGGGCCTCTCACTATCTGGCTCTTTGATATTGCACAGACTTCAACTAACTTATTTCACATTCAAAAATAATGGTAAAAGATGCTTTTACTGGCAAAATAGTGGAAAATCCATGTTAGCCTTTTCACATTTATGTTAAAGAAACAAAACATGCTGTGTCAGTGAAATCTGAGTAGCGTGGAAATTATCAGGCATGGGAAGTCTTGATGTGAATGAGGGGATAAACTGATAAGAGTCAAGCTCATCCTTAGGAAAACTCCACTGAAGTCAGTGACGTTACATCAGGGATGGATTTAGTGCAGGGGTGGGGAACCTTAGGCGCGGGAGCCAAATGCGGCCCTTGGCAAGTTTTTAAGTGGCCCCTTTCCAGTGCCTGGGTCTGGCGCCTGCATCCTGTCTCTACCCCCAAGCACTGGAAAACTGAGCTCCGGATAATGGAACAGAGATGAGAACATGCACACAAGGCTAGGGGATAGCTGGGCCCTCCTTTTTTAAAATACACCTGTTAAGCACCCCTGCCCCCAACATCTGTGTGACCCTTGGAGCTTGTACTAATATTTAATGTGGCCCCCAGGACAGAGAAGGTTCCCCCAGCCCTGATTTAGTGCATTGCCTTTAGAGTTACATTTATAGACACTCAGTATCTAAATTCGATTACACTAATGAAAGTATGCAGCTTTCCAGCAATGCCTCCAGACCTGTATAGAGCCTGCTCACCGGAGCAGAGGTGGGGAGGACATACTGCTGTAACTTTTGGGAAGAAGCAAAATGTTTCATCAATACAACATGCATTCAAAATGGAATCCTGCTAACATAGATAGAGCCCAGTATTGCTGAAAGAGAAGCATACATTCTCCCTACTATACAGTAAAGCACTATGCATTTGCATTACAGTACACGAAGGATACAGTAGATGGCCCCAGAGCAAATGCCAGGCTGTCAGTTGCTTGAGGAGCTTTGCTGTCATGACCATGAGAGTGTGTGGCTGGGGCAGTTAATGAACACAGTACGTAGTTCTGTTCCAAGAGGAAAGTCAGGCCCCTATTATTCATGCTACAGTCAGCTATTGTTTGGCTTGCTTTTCTCAGAATGTTTAAATGTGTTTGGAACTTGGGAAAGAGAAGGACTGGGAGGAGTGTTGGCTGTTGCAAGCTGTAGCGCTCTCAGACACTGTGTAAACTTCCTCCTCACAGCTCTGTCACTTTTCTAGGTCATTATTGATCCCATTGCCTCTTCAAGCACGAAGCCTGACCCTCTGCTGTTTCAGTCCAACCCACACAGCTACATCTTACGCCTAAGCAGCAGCACCCCCTGCCATTCTAGTCTTGCTTGTCTTTTGAATAGAAATTGCAAATGGCATGAAATAATCTGATTTTTTTCATTATCAAACTATTCTTGACAGTCCAATCACTGCCCAGTTTTGCTGCTACTGCCTAGAAGGTCCCTCTGTTTGTAGCCTAGAAAATTTGGTTGCAGTATAAGACTAGGGAGCAAAGCTAGAGAAATCTCCCTGTAACAGATCCAGAAGAACATTCCTGTTTTGTGTCCCCAGCTGCCCAGGCTAGATTGTATGCATGTGTCCAAACTCATGTATTCAGAACCTGCAAGTTACATACACCCATTCTAGATGGAAATAAAGAACCACCCTGAAGGTCAGGCAGGGGATGCAAGGTGTTGACAGAAGGTGTGGGGTGAGGGTTGAAATATGCACAAAATCACTCCACAGATTGAGGAAAAATGAAGGGAACATTGGTTGCATCACCCAGAGAGATCCACGGCAGCTCCTGGCAAACTCCCCAGGAGAATCAGCTGCAGGCTTTTCACACACACCTAGTGTGGGTCTTGATTCGTCACTGTCTTCCACCTTGTGTAGCCATTTACACTGTGAAAAGAGAGTGTGAAACATCAGCAAATCAGAACAGTGGGGTTTCATACACACTTGGTACAAGTTAATGGTGACAGGAGGTACAAGGGGTTGGAGAATCTAACACACTATGCCTCATTGCCAACCCAGAGACAACAGTCTGGGTCAGGATGAAAGGAGAAGCCCGTCTCTTCAAGCTACTAAATCCTTGGTCCCTCTGCAAGACTAATATCAGTCCAGCTCTACTGGGTGGTGGTGTTTTTTTTAATGTATCACAGTAGAGGTCCCAGCAACACACCAGCTGCAGTGCTACTTGCATTGCTGAGAGCAGGCATAGAATTTATAGTACTGCAAATATGAACACGGACAATAGCAGATGCACTCTTATTTATTGTGTATGTGTAACTGTATTTATTACTGCATCTCTGGGAAGTCTGCAAAACATCTACAATGTCTATTTTAAGCCATTTTAAAAAGAACAAATCAGTATTTTACCAAGGATATTTAGCAGTGATGTTACTTCCATCAAATTGTCGGGGGAGACAGCAGGTGCTGAGAGAACGGGGCCTGGGTGGGGGGGACAAGCCCTGACTCACCAGTTCCTGAGGGTGTCCTTCCAGGACAACGGCTGAGGGCCCTCCTCCTGGGGGCAGGGGATGGCGGCTGAAATCGGGGAGCAACTGCACACACCCATGCACTGCTGCCTGGGAGAAGTTGAGCTGGGCACCTTTCCTCTTGAGCCAAAGAACAGGGAGGGAGCAGCTGCATCTGGCGAGCCCAGGAGGAGAGCTCTAATTAACAGAAAATTTAGTTAGGGATGAGTCTAATGCCATCTCCCACACCCCTAGCTTTGGGGGATAAGTGTCTCCCTCCCCCACCACTCAGCCAAATAATTATGTCCCTGATTATTTAACCTTCTCTGCCCTCTTCATGCTGTTTGTATTTTACTGAGGTGCTGTCTGCTACACTGGAACTAAGGGTGAAAGCAGACGTGATGCTGGCCAACTATGGCCCGACTAGGTCAAGGGCTCACCTGCACATCTGTCCACCCGCTGCCAGATATTAGCCTGCAGCTGCCCTGGGATGGGTGGACAGCTGGTCCGGAATGCGTCCTCCAGAAGATCCTGGGGACCACCCACGCGGGCGTTTGGCCCCACCATGGCTGTCCGTCATAGCGGGGGCAGGGCTCTGGGAACAAGGCGGGGCAGGCTGTTGCAGCCCAAGCCATACAGGCAGTAGGATGGCTCTCCTGGCGTGTTTGTTCAGTGCCACCCGCCGACCTGGAGAGTGGCAGCTGCTGTTTCCTGGACCAAGCAGAGGAGCTGGCATGCCGCCTGCACATCTGTTTTTACACTAAGACTTCTTACACACCAAATGGAATGAACTGTGGGTGAAGTCCTGTCCCTGCTGAAATAAATGGGAATTTTGCCGTTGATATAAGTGGAAACGGATAATCAGTGCCCTTCAATGTGACATGTGACCTTTTACAGTGCAGATAGTAGCAAAATAATTTTAAACAGAGAAGTGGAGATTTTACACACATGCTGTCTGCCTTAGTCAGCAGAGTTAGAGGTGGAGATGCATTGATTACACCTAATGTGTGTAGACTGTCTCCCAGTGGTCAGGGAATGATTGTTTCCAACAGTGCATCTGCCAATGTTTTGTTCACCCCAGTCCTAAGTTCACCTAGCCCTGGATAGAGATTTTGGCCTTGTGGCCACGCTCAGCATGCTCTCTGTGGATACTCTGTGCTCGTTCATACCTGGGTGAATGTACAAAGCAAAACACCCTTAATTGGCGCTGGAACAAACCAGAGAACTTTTTAGATTAAATGTGCTTCTCTGATTTGTGGCTTTCATCTAAGTACACTGCAGACAGAGCTGACCTCTGCCAGAATTACAAAGAGCACCCAGCTGAGGCTGAACAAATCTCTTAGGAAACAGTTGGGAGCCTGACTCACAGCCGAGTGCTGCAGCAGCGATTACAGTAAATCCTCATCTTCTGCTGACTTCAGCAGAGTACTTCAGACTAACAGCACCGCATAGCCTTCAGAAGTTAAAACAAGAAGCTGAGATACCAGAAACTAACTCGGTCACAAACAGCCCTATGCTGTGGCAGCTTTAATTTATGGTACAAAAAGTTTGTGTCTGATTTACATTGGAGGTGAGGTCAGAGTTTAGAGGTTTCCCTAAATCAGTTAGTTTGACTTTCCTGGCACACTTTGGAGACTTTGAGGGAAACAGTTGGGGAGAGGAGCAGGTTAAGTGCCTCAAGGCCGGAAGCACTATGGGGCGTAGCTAGCTTGGGATGGGCCCAGGGACAAGAAATCTCCGTGGGCCCCTCCCCTCTTTTTTCCTGCTGGTGGTGAAGCCGGCGGCCGCCCAGTCTAGGGGCACTGGGCTGCTGGTGCTCGGGACTTACTTGCTCTCTGCAGAGTCTGCGGCGTGCAGCTGGTGGCCTGCTGCTGGGCCCATCCATTGCTGGGGTCAAGCGTGGCCAGCAGAAGCAGTGCCATTGCTGCCCCGGCCCACCCGACCAGCCCTGGAGGCTAGGGGCTGGGCGGGCAGGCTGGTCCGGCTCGATGCGGGGAGCGTCGGAGCAGGAAGGTGCCCGGCAACGGTTCCCTTACTGAGTGGAGCCGCCGTCGCGCACCTTCCCACTTGGGCTGGGCCTCCCTCAAGCCAGCCCTGCCCGGACTGGGTCTGGACTGGTGAGGAGGACTCCTCCTTCATGACGCAGCACCAAGGGGGAAGCCGAGCTGCGAGGCTTGTGAGTGTGACCTGACCTAACTTAATGCTAGGGTGGCCATACCTTCCCTTTAAAAGAGGACACTTATGAAAAATACATATTGCAGGGCTGCATTGCTTCCAGTGCAGCCCTGCACCATGTATTTTTCATAAGTGTCCTCTTTTAAAGGAGAGGTATAGCCACCCTACCTGATGCAGACTGCTGCATGAGGCCTCTCCCCATCCCTGCCTGCAGTTGCAACATTGTGTCAGACACAATGTTGCAACCACGGGCAGGGAGGGGGCCCATGCAGCAGCTGGAAGGGCCCCCAGCCAGCTCAGGTGGCAATTTAAAAAAAGAAAAAAAGGGGCGGAGGGTGGCTTAGCTACCTTGGATACTGGGCCCCCAGCCAATACGGGCCCCCAGCCAGGATTACTCATATTAGTAATATGAGAAGAAAAGCAGAGTTTCTGGGATTTTAAAGTTTGGTGTGAGGGTCGGCCCCATGCAAGGACTACCTGTCCCTGTGTGGGACCCATCTCGTCTGAATGTTGTGGAGGAGGGGCAGTGCGCACTTCTGCGCCCACACAGCTCTACCCCCCCACACACGGAGCTTTTGGCAAAAAGCCAGAGTTTCCTGTGCACAGGTGGGCGGGCGGTGCGTGGAAAGTGTGGCTGTGCGTGGGGCCACTTGTGTGAAGCATTCCCCTGTGATGGCACCCCCGCACTGATCTCGGACTCCACAGACTTGGAAAAAAGACAACTGAGAGGGGATATGATAGAAGTTTATAAGATCATGAGTGGTGTCGATCATGTAAATAGGGCATGGTTATTTATTTACCCTCTCTATGAGTACTAGAACAAGGGGACATTCCATGAAATTAACTGGTAGCAGAGTTAAAACAAATAAAAGAAAGTATTTTTTCACTCAGCGCACAATTTACTTGTGGAACTTACTACCAGAGAAAGTGGTCACAGCTGGTAGTGTAGCTAGTTTTAAAAAGGAATTGGATAAGTTCTTGGAGGATAGGTCCATTAATGGCTATTAGCCAAGTAGGTTTGGGAACGTAAACTCTTGCTGTTGGGGGCTGGAACAACAGGGAACGGATTGCCCATTGTGACCTGTTGGGTACTTTTCCCGAGAGAAAGAGATTGGCCACTCTCGGAGACAGGATGCTGGGCTTGATGAACCATTGGTCTGACCCAGTATGGCACTACTTATGTTCTTATGTTGCCCGCCTGCCCATCTTGTTTAAAAACACCCTGAGAAGCATTTTCCTGTAGGGATGCAGCTGCACCAGGAAATGTGCCCCCTCCCTCCCAAGGCTCATGGGCCCCAGTGCAGTTGCAGTACCTGTCCCTACTATAGCGATGCCCTTGCTGGTTAGAAACAAGAACAAAATTGAGCAATTGAGTTTTACTGTCAAGTCAAGTGACGATGCCCAGGGAGTAAACTCAATGAATACTCGATGCAAAGAAAATTTGATTTTAAAATTCTCTAATTTAACAATTTCAGAAGTTGTGTATTAGGAGTAGAAAATTTAGATCACATTTGTATGATTTTATCTCTTAAAAAGCTAGCCAGTCACTGCATTAGTAGTCTATTTATAAATGTGTTTAAGAAAGTGCACAGCAATGTGATGTACACATTACAAAATTTACAAGGCATTCCTGACTCATGACCCATGAAGAATCCCTACAGATGTACTTAGTCCAGGGGAACGGCTTCCCATATTCCTGTCTCTGAAAATGCACATTTCGGCCATAGCTAGTCCAGAAAAGAATTGCACGTGTGGCAGATATCAATGCTTTAGCTGCTCTGTGCTCGGAATGCTTTTACATTCTTCTTGGGAGATATCTTTACCAAAGTATGAATTATCTGTAGCATGTTTATAAATATGTCTGCTAATGTTATGCAGTGAATTTTTCTCCAGCAGCCTGTATAACAGCACACATCCTTCAATTCTTATGCTCCCTACCCAGTCTGATTGTTCACTTTTTCATTACAACTCATCTACTCTCCTAACAATGCCAGCTTCATGTTTTCTCCCTTTCTTTTTTCCCCTCACAAATTATTGCAAGTCAAATGTGCACTATATATAGTGTTCATGTCTATTTTCCAGATACTGAGACCTTGGCATACTTTCTCACAACATTACAGCCTAATATTCTCTCTCTCTCTCTCTCTCTCACACACACACACTCACACACACGCTTGCTTGCTCGCTCACACTAGCTTGCTCTCTCTTTCCACACTCTTTCCCACACACTCGCTCTCACACACACATGCAAGCGGGAACACACACACTCCCCTATGTAAAGGAAAGTTACTGAATTTGGTACAAGAGAATAATGGCCCTTCTAGTTCCCCGTGCAGAATTATCCCTGTTCAAATATAGGTTTGGTCCCAACAAAATAGCATCTTTTAATTTTTTTTATGTGGGTCACAAACATTATTTTCATTGCCAAAATAGTCCAGTATGTTTTTATTGAGAGAGACAATTTGTCTATGTTCTTTTTATAGTGTGTGCTATTATCATATAGGAGAATAGCTCCTGCTGGACAACTAAACCCACATATTTCTATGCTTGATCCCTGGTATTGTCCTAGTCCTATATAGCATTTGAGATTCGATGGGTGTAACAAAGAGGTGTGGCTCTGTTCCTTTAATAGACAGTAATTGTAATAAATTAATTTCTCAACTTTTAATGTATAAAACATCAGTAGAATTTTGTGGTCAAATCACATCTGGTTTCCAGGATCTGTGCAGCTTAGTTCTCAGTTAATTAGGCATGTTACTGGGCTACATGAAATTCATCTTCCAAGGAGATTCCAGCCCTTACACTTCCAGAAGTGAAAACAGTTCCAGGTGTTGCTGCCATACCTCTCCCACAGCAGCTTGTAAATATCAGTATTAGTGACTGCTTTGCTGATCATCCATTTTCAAAGAACTTAGAGCAACTGCCACCCCATGTATCCCACAACATGAGAAGCGTGTCATTCAAAACAGAAGAAGGCTGCAGTTCAGAGCAGCATTGGCAGGAAAGGATCACCCAGGGCATGTTACATAACCCCTCCCTAGCATCCTGCTTCATGCAGGACCCTTTGATGGGAAGCAGAGGGGGGTGGAGGAGGATGATCACTCCCAGGCTGTAACAAGGAGCTTTATTGTTTGCATGACTAGGAGTTGGTTTCTGATTCTGTCTCAGCCAGTGCAGCATGATCAGATCACAGCTGGCTCAAGGATACGCTTTCCAGTGTGTTTAGTGTTTGGAACAGTCCCAGGTTTCAGGAACACATGGTGGGGGTGAGGAGGCAGCTGTGAGATTGGAAAGGGAGCTGATTTTTGTCTTTCTTCAAGATGAGCTCTCTTCATAGTTTGATAGCATGAACAGTATTGGAGGATACAGGATGAATTCAAACCCTGCACAAATCAGGGGAAGGGCAGACCAAGAAGAGGGGAGGAAGGTAGGATTTCTTTCAGAGGGGTTGCTATATACATGTACTGGTGTGTCCCCCCCCATTCAGAGCTTCACCTCAGTGATCAGAGGTGCTAGCATGCCAAACTGAGTGAAGACCCATGGAAAGAACCCACTTGTTTGCCTGCTTCTCCATTCAATTTGAACAATCTGACGTGGCCTAGTTTGACTGAAATTTGGGGAATATTTTCCCTGGTGGCAGCAGCAGCTGGGTTGTGTTTTTTTTAGGAAGGTACACTGCCAGTTCTGAGGGAAATTCAACACTTCATGTGTGTAAAGGGTGTGGATGGGAAGACTTAAGTTCTGCTTTGGTCTTTTTATTTATTTCTGCAATTGACCTTTTAGCAGTGATTGCTGACCTTTCTTATTCAGGTTTTCTGTAAAACACTAATCCTGCTCTTCTTCTTCTTTACTTCCTGTCCTAAACTGCTATTGCTGTGTGTTGCAAACAGTTACCACATTACACACTAATGGTGAATGCAATATAGTAATTAATAAAGTTGTTCTTCTGTGAGGGAATCTTGGAATCTGGAGCCAGCTGCAGAATCTGTCAGTATCAATGGATCTAGAAACGGCTCCATCTTCTCTTCCCCAGTCCCAGAAAAGGCAGCAAACTGTGGCGTGTGTTGTGCAGAGCTGTAGAAACCCAGTAAACATAGAAATGGGCTGGGATTTTCCACAGAAACCAGTAGATCCACCTTTGTATGTAGTCTTTCAGTCTGCACAAAGAACTTTAATGCTTGAAAAAGGTAACATATGAATCCATAATGATAATAGAGCTGACCCCTTTTGAGCCCCCAATGCTCTCTGGTCTCATAGCAGTTAAACATAAAAATGCCTAGGTATTCACTAGATAGTCCAGGACATCTCCTTGCTTATGCAGAGTTGTTCTTATGTCCAGTCTAGTTGTAAGAGTCCAAAGCAATGAGACTTCCACCACTTTCCTTGGAGACTCTTCCACAACCTAACACATCTCATTGTTAGGACATTTTTCCTAATATTCATCTACATTGTCATCTAAAATATAATTCTTTGACTTCTTGTTTCCACCCCTGCTGTTTGTTTATTTATTTATATATATTTATTTATAAAATTTCTATGCCGCCCCCTTCTGCTAAAAGCATCTTGGGGCGGCTAACAACATATATAAACAAATTAAAAAACAACAATAATACAATTAAAAACCCCACAATAAAACAAATTACCCCCTACCCCACCCTAACCCAACCCACCCAGCCCATCTCCCTCGGGAAAGGCACGACAGAACAGCCAGGTCTTACATTGTCTACGGAAAGAGGGGAGGTCGGTGGCCAGGCGGACCTCCAACGGGAGGGAGTTCCACAGCTGCGGCGCAGCCACAGAGAATGCCCTCAGCAAGGTCGACACCCGAGAAACGCGGGGGACCTCGAGGAGGGCGCTCCCAGCCGACCGCAGGGACCGATCCAGGATCCAGCGGGTGAGGCAGTCCTACAGATAGGCTGGGCCCAGGCCATTTAGGGCTTTAAAGGTCAACACCAACACCTTGAATTGGGCCTGGAAGACTATCAGCAGCCAGTGCAGAGAGCAAAGCACCAGTGTAATGTGCTTGCGTCGGCCTGTCCCCGTTAGGAGATGAGCCACTGCAGTCTACACCAGCTGCAGTCTCCGAACCAGCACCAAGGGTAGCCCCATGTAGAGTGCGTTACAGTAGTCCAGTCTCGAGGTAATAAAAGCATGGACGATCATGGCCAGATCCGAGTCCAAGGCATACGGCCGAAGCAGACGCACCAGATGTAATTGGCGAAATGCCCCCTTCGCCACAGTCACCACCTGGACATTCAGACGGAGCTGCGGGTCCAGGTGCACCCCCAGACTCTGAACCTGAGATACAAGGGGAGGACGGACCCCATCAATGATGGGAGCCAACACTCCCCCAGCCTTCCTCACAACCATCACCTCCGTCTTGTCAGGATTTAACCTCAGGCGGCTCGCCCTCATCCAATCCCCCACAGCCGACAAACACCGGGTAAGCACTGAGACTGCCTGGCCTGATTTGGATGAAAAAGAGAGATATAGCTGGGTGTCATCAGCATATTGATGACACTGTACGCCAAACTCCCTAACAACCTCTCGCAAAGGCTGCATATACACATTGAACAAGTGAGGGGACAGGATAGAACCCTGCGGGACTCCACACATGAGGCCCTGGGGGGTAGGGAGCATAGTTCAAGTGGTAAGAGCACATGCCTTGCATGTATAAGGTCCCAGGTTCAATCCCCAGCATCTCCCCTTCAGGATCCCTGCTAGCACGCCTGGGGGAGGCCTCTGCTGGGGCCTTGGAGGCGTCTCAGGTAGCACACCGGGATGGTCTCTGCTGGAGACCCTGGAAGAGCCGGATTTGGACCCGAATTTGAAACCCCTGCTGCCGTGTCAGGTTGTGACAATATTGGGCTAAGATGGACCATTAGTCTGACTCAGTTAGGCAGTTTAGTTAGTTCGTTAGTTAAGATGAAAAATCACCCAGGACCACACGTTGGGTTCTCCCAGCCAGGAAAGAACAAAACCATTCAAGAACGGTCCCGCCAATCCCTGCCCGGTCCCGCAGCCGAGTCACCAACAACTCATGATCAATGGTATCAGATGCAGCCGAGAGATCTAACAGGATCAACAGGGTCGAACAACCCTGGTCCAACTCACGGGAGAGGTCGTCGACCAAGGCCACAAGTGCTGTCTCTGTGCCATAACCCGGACGAAAGCCAGACTGCAAGGGATCAAGAAAATTAATCTGGTCCAGATGCTCCTGCAGCTGCTGGGCCACCATCCATTCAATAAGCTTCCCTAAAAAGGGACGGTTAGAGACCAGAATGTCAATGTGCAGTTATGGCTTCTGTTACTCTAAGGCCGTTTCACACGAGACTCACCCCCCTTGCTCATGTGGGCAACTGGGTGGGCATGGGGGAGGGGCATCCATGTGACTGCTGGTGCAGGTGGGTGGCGGTGCATGCGCTCTCCCGCACTCCACCCATCTCCACCCACCTCTACCAATCCCCCATGCACGGAGGTATCGGACAAAACAGAGATGTCTCCGTGCGTGTAGATCGGTGGAGATGGGTGTGCATCTGTGTATGCTGTGACCGGCCGCCCATGCGCCGCCATGGACCACGGTACACACACCCCCACACACACCCCGCACTGTGGTTCCTCCCAGCCTGTGTGAAAAGGGCCTAAGGTAGTTCATTCGGCTGGGAAAACGATCCTGTTCTCCTTTAAAGGGGCTATTGGGACAGAGAGTCTGCCATTTAGCTTTCTGCATTCGGATCTAATTTTCCCCCTCCTCACAGTAAGGGGGAGGGAAGATTCTTCATCTTTTGCCTTTAAGATGAGCAATGAAAAATAGTCACTTGCCATGAAACATATCTTTCATCTCAGCCATTTACTGTCACAGATGTTTTCTGCAATATAAACAACAAAGCAAAGAATGTTGGGGAGTGGGGAAGAGGAGGTCAGGAGGAAGGGCAAGATGATGTAGGAGAAACACAACTTGAAATACTTAACTGTGGTTTGATCTCTTTCTGAAATTTAGAAGAGCTGCTCCTGCTGCTGTAAGGAGTAGAGCCAGCTGGGAAATTACAAGAGGCATAATATGACATACAAATTCAGGGTGCAGTTCTCTGGTAGGATAGCACAGACACACTAGAAGTTAGCAGTGCCCATCAAGAGTCCTGTTGAAGTGAATGGGACTCACATTCATGCCAACTGCTAATGCATGCACTATCCCTCTAGAGGAATATGTTGTCTGTCCAGTGTGTTTATTGGTTAAACGGTTCTCTCATTCTGTTTAGTTACTTAGGGGAGGTCTATGTGTTATATTATCCATATCCAATTATCCATGCATTTGGGTATTGTAATGTGTATGTTTTTCCACATGCAAATATGTCTGCCATCCCTGGATAAAATGGAGCAATTGCCCATGTTTTGCTATTTATTATTATGTTTTACACAGGTAATGTGCCTGGCACTGAACAATCATTAATTAGAGATGGGTCCCTGCCTCAGTGGGTTTACACTTTACAGTCTAGGATGGACAAGGGAGGAGAGTCAAGGAGGAGGGGAAAAGAGAGGAACACAAATGTTTTTGTGGAGAATGTGATCATGTACTTCTGACTTTGTCATTCCAGTGATCAGTGAGTCACAGAGAGCACTGCACCCTGGATATTGTAAAATGCATCCTGGAATAACATCTGCAGATGCAAATGCGGGTGGGCTAGTGGGGTAGACACTTCATCATGCAACAAGCATGGAAGCAGGGCTATGAAAATGGTTCCTTTCCCAGCCCTTGAAGTTGTATATTTTTCTCGGCATTTTGTCTTGGAGAGTGATATTGGAATCTGATTCTCCTGGATTGTTTGTCTACCTTCAGTGATAGTGACTGAGCACTAATATCAATTGATGGCTGGTTGGTGACCTATGTGAAATGAGTTGATAGTCTCTGTATTTCCTAAATATCCCGTGCCCTGACCATAAATTCTCCATTATATTTGGTCCTCTGTGCAGAAATTAGGGTTATAAATGATTATCCTTTCAACCTCCAGAAGTTGTTTCTCATGTATAGGCTTCAGAAACATTGTTCCAGATAGGTCACCTGCCAGAGCATTAGCAGCACTGTAAGTGTATTATACCGCTCCTGGAGCATGTGGCATTTTATTTTAAGTTCTCCTAGCCAAGTACTACATGACCCATCCCATCCCTACTTGACTTGTGAGAAATGCACAATTCACAGCTTGAGATGCCATGGTTGTGGCACCATCATTGTAGGCCAGGTGAGCCATCATGGATGCCTGGTGTTGTACTTATTGTGAAAATTTGTTGGATGCATGGGAAGATTTTTTAAAACAATTAAAAATAAATAAATATTGATCTGGAAGTGCATTACTCAGAAATGAGAATCGCTCAGTTGGGGATTAATGCTTTTTCCCCCTTTTTAGAATTATCAGGGAGAAGCTTCCACATCTTTCGGTTGCCATTTCGATGGCTGAGATCCAAAGAGTGTAAAGAGCACCATTTATTTTTAAGGGCGTTGCTTAAAACAATATTTTGATTTGTTTTCATCAGTTTCCTGGTTATTTGTTTTACTTCTGCTTATAGCTCTCCTGTGTGTAGCGCAGTGTCATTAGCAAAGCAGTTTGCACATTGTTAAAATAGGAAGAAGAAAAGCTCCACCAAAATAAGTACTCAGTTCTGCAATCTTTGCTCATGCAAGTATTTAAAGCAGGGGTGACCATACTTTATGGTGCATTCAATCCACTTGATACAGGGGTCGACTTTAGATGATCTACCATGACCCCTCCCATTGGCTCCAGCACTCCAGGCTCCCATTGGTTCCCAGCTCTAGGGCACCTCAGCAACTGGATGCAGGAGCAGAGAGGAGCGCTCCCCTTTAGAGACAGCCTTCCCGTCTTCACTCCCCAGGCACTGGATGAGCTCTCCTACCCAGAGATATTTCCTGGGATGCTGGTCCCACTCTTCTCCCCAAAGGCAATTTCTGAAGCCTTTTTTACACGAGATGCACCCACTCATGAACATCCAGAAATCTGGGTGTTCGTGAGTGGGTGAGTCCCGTGTGAAAGACATGGCAGGTGCACATGTGGTGAGGGGGTGTAAGTGCATGCTCCCACTGAACATGCATCCCCACGCACCCTCCCCCCCCCACTCATGAACACGCACGGAGCAGCCAGCGAAAACGGAGGTTGCTCCATGTGTATTGATGGGTGGGGGTGCGTGGGGATGCATGTGTGACTGTATAAACCCCCCACCCACCGCACATGCAGTGGCACCAACACAGACACGCACCCCCATCCTGCAGGGCCTGTGTAAAAATGGCCTGAGAGGCTTGCCCTCCTCCCCACACCATGATCTACTGGAGACTATTTTTATTATTTACTATTTATTTATTTTTTTATTATTTATATAGAGTCAGCAATGTACCTGACACTGTACAATTCACAGTCAGAGACAGGTCCCTACCCCTAAGGGGCTTACAACCTGAGAGACAAGGGAGAGGTAAATAATCATCAGGAGAGACAAGAGTACATTCATCAGGTTGAGAAATTGCAGGCTCACATGCTTCGCTTAGTTACAGGGAATTAGGTTCTGAGTGACGGGGAAAGGATGCAGCATCACCCATGACAAGCTAGAGAAGGCCTGACGGAAGAGGTGGGTTTTCAGGAGGGATTTGAAAATTGGGAGGGAGGGAGCGGAGCAAATGTATCCAAGAAGGGAGTTCCAGGCATGAGGGGCAGCAAGAGAGAAGAGGCAAAGAAGTTTAGAGGACCAAGGTGTTGGCAAGCAGGTGAGGGTGGGGGCAGAAGAGGAGCGAAGCTCCTGGGCAGGAGTGTCTACCTCTTGGTCACAACTTATCTGAAGTCTCTGTGACTTCAACGGAATTACTCTATCTTTTGAAGAGGTATGGAGCGAACGACAGACAGCCTTTCCCACACACACTCTGTCAATTATCCCATCGTACCATAATCTAGCTCTGTGAAGAAAGGAAAATAGCATTTAGTAATATGTGATACTTTGTTTGGATCAGATAGTAAAAGAGATATTTAATTCTTTTTCTTCTTTCCCCCCTAATGATTCCCAAGGGATTTAAAATTCAGCTGTAAATGTGTTCATTTATTTGTAGCGATATCATATATAGTTTATATAGTCTATAACCTTTTGTCTCCTGCATCAATGAGCTTGAGTATTTTTTCTAATTTTTTTGAGGAGGAATTCAGTGTTCTTGGAGTGAGTGACTAAGGCAACAGTGCAAGCCTGGTATAGGCTTAGTACAAGCTTCCCCCGCATAGCTCCACTGTAACCTGAAACCTATAATGGACTTCTAGTCCTCGGTTCCCCCACACGCTAATGCACCTTAAATCCTGACCTTCAGCATGCTTGCTAGTCCAGTCCTACACACACAAAGGCCATGCACAAGCACACACCATTAATGAAGTTTCCTTCAGTTCTCTGGCACCCAATCCTCCCTCTTATTGCAAAATCCACCAAAATCTTTCTCCCTCACAAAATTTGTGTAGTGTCTTGATTTGACATAACCCACTCAGCTGCCAAGTGTCCCATTGTAAGGAAACCAGGGGCTAGGGGACGCAGCAGCCCCACCCCGGGGGCATTGGCCCCCGCAACACGGCTCCCCAAGTCCCCCGCACTCTCCGCCGCACCCGACCTACCCCCCTCAGCTGTGAGTTCTCTCCGGAAGCGCCCAGAGGCCACGCCTCCCCGCATCGAACCACATCCGCGGCAGGCCGAGACGCCCGGGGGCGGGGCCAGGACGCAGGCCACGCCGACCCCTGCCACGCCCCCTCAGGTGCGCCGCTCTGCACGGCTACAGCAACGCCCTGGGGGGGGAACAGGATAAAAGGCTGCACAGGGGATATAGGCACTGCTGGTGATTGGAGCCTGACGTGCCCGTGAGACTGGCCCCTTGTGTGCTAAGTGCTATTATTGCTTGTGTATTTACCGGTATTGTGTGTGACTGCTTCGAGTGCGAACTGTGTGTGAGTGGGCGTGTGCGAGTGCTTGGGATTACAGCGTGGTTCAGGTGAGTGTGTCTTCTGGTGGCCTCGGGGGGGAGCACGGGTGCCTGGGTGTACTCCCTGAGCCTAAGTCCTATCCTCCCTTCCCCCCTTCCTGGGACCCTCCGCACCCCTGACCCGCACACGTGCCTCACGCCTCCAGCCCCTCCCGTTGCCCTGTGTGATTGTGAGCAGGTTGCAGCGCTTAAGGTCTGTGATTGCCCCCGTGCCCAATGATGAGATAGGCTGGGGACTCACCATCCTGGTAGCCCTATTCCAACCTGAGGGCTTGTTTTTCCAGCAGAGCCTTGCTGTCGCCGATTGCTCAAGCGATTGGGTGTGTGTACCTGTGTGTGTCCCCTTTCCCAGGGCTCCGCTTGCCCTCTCCCTTCTCCCTAATTCCCCACACCCATTAGCCACATCCTTACAACTTGAGACATGTAGGAGGGTGGGAATGCTCCATATGTTTTGTGATATTCTGATCAGCTGTGATCTGAGAAACAACATGATGGTTCTGAGAGAATTTATAATGGTGCAGGCACTGGTAGTGACTGAGAATTGTTGCTGTCTGATTGCCATTTGGGAGACAACATAAAGTGAGTTAATTCAATGTGATTTCTCCAGAATAGGTGTCCTTGTCACAAATATAATTCCACAGTTTGCACTGACATTCATTGTTGCCACCTCAGCAGGAACACCAAGTACAGAATAATAATGGAGGTCCTTTGTGCTTCCACCCACCACTCGTGGTGTTCCCACAGGCACCCACCAATCCTTCCTGCACCCACCGCGACGTTTGTACAGGCGCCCCCCCTCGCACCCATGTGCAAGGGGTGGGGTGCCCGCGTGAAAAGGACCAGAAAGTCTCACTAGCCCTTTTCACATGAGACCTTCCCCTCCTTGCCCATGTGGGCGACTGGGTGGGCGAGGGGGGGCACATCCATATGACTGCTGGTGCATGCATGCTCACGCGCTCCACCCACCTCCACCGATCCACCATGCACAGAGGCACTGGAGAAAACGGAGGTGCCTCCGTGCATGGGGGGGTGTGGACGTCCGTATAACGGGCCGCCCACGCATCGCCCATGTGCCGCACACCCACCGCGGCCTCCACCCATCCTCCCCACACCACTGGCCCATTTGAAAAGAGCCTTAGATACTGTGTGTCCCCTGTTATTCTAGTGCTTGGGTCATAGGTGACTGGTAACTGTCGATAGTAGGGCGCACAGGAGAGGGGGCCTGGGCAGGAGTTTATAGGGCTTCCAAAAATATGGGGGGACACATTCTGCCCCATTCCCCCCCCAACCCTGTGAATTGCCTATGGCTTGGGGATCTCATAGTTTTTAACAATACGCTTACTGTCACAACATTCCTATGAGCTAATGAAGTACTCTTATCTTCATTTTACAGATCAAATGAGGAGCTAAGGCAGAGAAAGATAAAGGGCTTGTTTTCATCAGACGGACTACCTTGGCATACTTCAGCCCAGGGAAGTCTTCTTGCTTCTAAGCGTTCATATAGATCAGGAATAAGAGCTCATTCAGACGTGCTTTTAAATCGCACAGCGGCAGCGGCGGCGGCAGCGTGTGATTTAAAGCACCGCACACTTCCGGGTTGGTGTGAATGTCCTGAGTGCGCACATTGCAGCCTAACCCGAACTGTTGGAGTGCAGCTTTAAAAGCTGCTCAGCTTTCAAAACCGCACTCCAACAGTTCGGCTTAGGCTGCAATGTGCGCACTCGGTGCATTCACACCAACCCGGAAGTGCGCGGTGCTTTAAATCACACAATGCCGCCGCTGCTGCTGTGCGATTTAAAAGCACGTCTGTCCCAAACGTATTCTGCTATCCTTGGTTTGATACTTCCTACTGATTCAAAGGGTGGTAGTTTGTCCCAGGGTAACTGGCAAATATTAATAACAAGAATGAATGCTCAGGCAGTTGGACCAGGGTAACTGCCACCTTGTGTGAACAAGCCCAAAGTGATTTGCCCAAAGTAACACGAGGAGCCACCTATGGCAGAACAGGAAATTAACCTGTGGCCTCAAAAATCCCAGTCCAAAACCTAATCACTGAACCAGCCTCTTCTTCTGAATAATCGTGTTGCCTTTATAGTTGCCCCTTTTTGGAAGAGTTGGAAGGAAAGATTTGCACTCTCACTGCCTGTGATGCACTCCTTTCTCAAACTACCTCCTCCCCCCCACTTCTTCAGGCTCTGACTGATTTTTTTCTATGACAAGATTCACCTAGAGTTCTCTGTCAAGCTCCCTCAACCTCCCCACCTTCACTCCTCTCCTCTTCCACAAGCACCTGTCAGCCTTTCTTCTTTTTCTGAAGTTACAGAGGAAATCGCCCACCTTCTCTCCTCCTCCAAACTCACCACTTGTTCCTCTGACCCTGTCTCCACCCATCCCCTCCGTTCTATCTCCCCTGCAGTTATCCCTTCCATCCGTGACATCCTCAATTTATCACTTTCCACTGCAACCGTTCCTGCTGCCTTCAAACATACTGTGGTCACACCACTGCTCAAAAAACCTTCACTGGACCTTACTTGCCCTGCTAACTACCATTTCATCTTCCCTCCCTCCTCCCCTTTTCATTCAAACTGCTCAAACGTGCTGTTCATTTCCGCTGCTTTGACTTTCTTGCGACTCAGGCCATTCTTGATCCACTCCAATCTGGCTTCCGTCCTCTACATTCCATGAAGACAGCCCTTGTCAAAGTCTCCAATGACCTCTTCATAGCCAAGGCCAAGGGTCATTACTCTATCCTCATCCTCCTTGACCTATCTGCTGCTTTTGACACAGTTGACCACCATCTACTCCTTGACACTCTGTCCTCCTTTGGATTTCGGGACTCCGTCCTAACTTGGTTCTTCTCTTACCTCTCCCACTGCACAAATAGTGTATCCTTTAGACAGTTGTGTGTCCTGGGGGGTCTGGATGGGACCACCTTGGGTTGGTTCCAGTCATTCCTCTCGGGGAATACCCAGCGGGTTGTCCTGGGGGCAGAAACATCTAGCCCCTGGGCCCTGGACTGTGGCGTTCCGCAAGTTTCAGTCCTGTTTCCTTTATTGTTTAATGTATACACGCAGCCCTTGGGGGAGATCGTGAGAGGTTTTGGTGTGCGCTGCCACCAATACGCAGATGACACTCAATTGTACTTCTCTTTTTTAGCTGACCCAAGTCCTGCTGTCTCGGTGCTATCCCAATGTTTGGAGGCCGTGGCAGTTTGGTTATGGCAGAGCAGACTGAAGCTAAATCCTGGTAAGATGGAGGTGATGATGGTCGGCTGAACGGGGGAGGTGCTGCCCCTTCTTGTGGAGGAGGTGAGCCCCTCCATAGCCCAGCAGGTTCGGAGTCTGGGGGTATTATTGGACGCAGACCTCCGTCTGGATCAGCAGGTGGCTGGGGTGGCGAAGGCGACTTTCCATCAATTGTATCTGGTACGGAGTCTGCGCCCATATATCTCCAGAACTGACCTGGCCACCTTGATCCATGCCTTCATCACCTCGAGGCTGGACTACTGTAATGCGCTCTACGTGGGGCTTCCCTTTATACTGGCCTGGAGGTTGCAGCTAGTGCAGAACGCGGCAGCCTGTCTCTTAACAGGAACCGGCCAAAGAGAGCACATAACACCGGTGCTCCGTACTTTGCACTGGCTGCCTATAACGTACTGAGCCAGGTTCAGGGTGTTGATTTTGATCTATAAGGCCCTATACGGTCTTGGACCTGGATATCTCAGGGACCGCCTCGCCCTTCATGACTCAGGACGGGCCCTTTGGTCCACCGGGGGTGCCTTCCTGGAGGTCCCCCGCATAAAGCGGGGGGCTACAATGGAGCGGGCATTCTCGGTGGCTGGACCACAACTATGGAACTCCTTCCCAGAGGAAGCACGGCTGGCCCCGAGTCTGATGGCCTTCCGTCAGGCCAGTAAGACATGGCTGTTTTCCCAGGCCATCGGAGTGGGGGAGCGGAGGGGCGGGTGTTGAATTTTTATATGAGGGGGTGGTTTAGTGTTTTTAGTTGTTTATATATAAATTGAATTTATTAGATTTTAATATGGTTTTATGATGTTTGTACTGTTTTATGTTTATTGGAAGCTGTCCCGAGATGCCGTAGGCATGAGGGGGTGGCATACAAATACAATAAAATAAATAAATAAAATTAAATTCTCCTCTACTGATGTCAGATTTTCAGTTGGTGTGACCAAGGGCTGAGTCCTGGGGCCCTCTTCTTTCTCTACACTCATTCCCTTGGTGCTTTGATCTCCTCCCATGGATTTCAGTACCATCTTTATGCTGATGATTATCAGATCTACCTCTCTGTACCAGAACCATCACCCAGAATCCAGTCCCAAATCTCAGCCTGCCTGTTTGACATCGCTACCTGAATGTCTCACCACCACCTTAAACTTAACATGGCCAAGACAGAAGTTCTTATCTTTCCTCTTAAACCCACTTCTCCCCTCCCATCTCTCTCCATCTCTGTAGAGAACACTGTCATCCTCCTAGTTCCCTCAGCCCACAACCTTGGGGCCGTCTTTGACTCCTCTCTCTACTTCTCGGCTCGCATCCAAAACACTTCCTGTTGTTTCTTTCTCTATTATATTGCCAAAATCCATCCCTTCCTGTCAGAACATGCTACTAAAACCCTAATCCATTCTCTCATCAGATCCCGCTTTGATTACTGCAACCTGCTTCTCACAGGTCTCCCACTGAACCACTTATCTTCACTACAGTCTATTCAAACTTCAGCTGTCAGACTCGCCTTCCTTGCATGCTGTTATGACCGTATAACCCCTCTCTTCAAGTCACTACACTGGCTCCCCATCTGCTTCTGCATACAGTTCAAGCTTCTCCTTCTCACCTACAAGTGTCTTCACTCTGCAGCTCCTCAGTAGCTCTCCTCTCTTATCTCCCCCTACACTCCTACTTGTGACCTCCATTCATCAGGTAAGATCCTCTTATCCGTGCCCTTCTCCTCCATCACCAACTCCCAACTCCTCACTTCCACCTTGCTGGACCATATGCTTGGAACAAACTTCCTGAGTTGGTATGTCAGGCCACCTCCCTGTCCATAATCAAGTCCCAAGGAAAAACACTGACCACTCTTGCAAAAGCCCGCTAAGCCTGAACTACGCACACAAAAACAAACAGTAGAGGGCTAGTAT
Source organism: Sphenodon punctatus (assembly GCA_003113815.1). Classification (NCBI taxonomy): domain Eukaryota; kingdom Metazoa; phylum Chordata; class Lepidosauria; order Sphenodontia; family Sphenodontidae; genus Sphenodon; species Sphenodon punctatus. The sequence continues at coordinate 831,650 of QEPC01012458.1, forward strand.
CTAATACAATGTAAATATTTTATATATGATAATAAATCAATCAATCAAGCCAATGTCCACAAAATAAGTAAACATAGTAAGGCAAAATATGATCTATACAAAATAACAGAAAAAGGACTTGCACTATTTCAAAAAGATGTTCAGACACAAATCCAAAATACATCTTGTGAACATACATGATATAGAAAACCTATACAACATGAAATATCTGCAAAGCTCAACAGAATTTTCAAGGTGAAATAACAAAGAGAAAGAGGGAGAAGAAGAAAGGTGAGGAAAGGGGTGGGAGAGAAAGGGGAAGGAGAAGAAAGGGGGAGGAGAGAAGGAAGAGGGAAGTGAAAAAAGGGGGGAAGGAAAAGAAAGGAGAAGGAAAAAAGTGGGGGAAAGGGAAAAGAGAGGGCAGAGAAAAGAAAAACTTCTATAAACAAAACTTACTACTAAGTTCTTTTCCTTCCCCCTCTTTTTTTCCCTTCCCTCCCCCCTTTCTTCTCCTTCCCCTTTCTCTCCCACCTCCCTCCCCTTTCTTCTTCTCCCTCTTTCTCTTCGTCTTTCACCCACCCTTTCCCCCTTCCCTCCTTTTCCCCCCCTGCCCCTCTTCCTGCTCCCCTTCTTCCTTTCCCCTCTCTTCCTCCCCTTCCCCCCTTCTCCTCCCCCCCCCCCCTTTTTGTATATACACATACAATTTTGATTGTATTTTATTTTACTTTATTAAAAAGAATTTTGGGGCCATTGATGCTTCTTTGGGGCACTGACTTCTCTTTTGGAGAAAATACTCATGTATTTAATTTATTATTAATTATATTATTATTATTATTATTATTAGTAGTAGTAGTAGTAGTATTATTATTTATTAATTGTCATACAGGTTATATGAGTCTGGATTTTTGAAAGACAGAGAGACCATTAAGATCTATGATATTTAGTAGTTTGTTTTTGGTTGGAGGTAGGTATGAGAGATAATAAAAAATTTTGAGGGTTTTGTCTTTGGAGCATGTGGTAACATTTATACATATTATAAACTATACCATATTATTAACAATGATACATGAGATATATTTATTGATTTATTTTTAGATAACAATTTATGGAGTTCTGAAGAAGACCTTTACTTGGTCGAAACATGTCAACTCTATTTTTGAAATAACTTTAGAAATATTGTCATTTCACCTTGAAAATTCTGTTGAGCTTTGCAGATATTTCATGTTGTATAGCTTTTCTATATCATGTATGTTCACAAGATGTATTTTGGATTTGTGTCTTTGAACATCTTTTTGAAATAGTGCAAGTCCTTTCTCTGTTATTTTGTATAGATCATATTTTGCCTTACTATGTTTACTTATTTTGTGGACATTGGCTTGATTGATTGATTGATTATCATATATAAAATATTTACATTGTATTAGATACTAGCCCTCTACTGTTTTTGTGTGCGTATTCAAGTCCCGCCTAAAGGCCCACTTCTTCAAAATTGCTTTTACAGCATGAATCCAGGTCCTAGCCATATCATACCCTTGTGGATTTCAACATGCTAGCTGAAATAAATAAACTTACTGAATCCCCGCATCCTGTAGTCCATTATTCACAGGAAGACTCTTATTTGTAGTTGTCTATGTCTTTGTGTTTTGCTTAGATTGTAAACTCCATTCAGCAGGCACTGTCTTTATGTTGTGTGTGCTGACATAGTTATTGGGGCACTGGGAGCTCTGTGCAGCAGCCTGCCTCCACTCGCTGCTTAGGGAGGACACTGCCTGAATGCAGAGGATTGGGGGAAAGAGTCGTTCCCCCACCTGTCTGAACAGCTGCACTTCCAGAGGGTGCGCTGAGCCGGCAGGGGCATACACACTCTGCCCTGCCTCTCTCTGAGTGCCTGGTGCCACAGGATTGCTGACTCATGAGGATCCTGATTGCCATCTCCCCATAAGTGAAACAGAATGGTAAGAAGCCTCCTGGATCCCACTTTTCCCCGCAGAACTGGGAGCACAGGCAGCTTCTCTATCTCAGACCCATTGCAGCCTACAGAGGACAGGTGGACTTTAACTCATTCCCCATCTGGATCCTCTCCTTTAGCACTCCCAAATCACCAATCCTCCAGGGCCCTATCCTGTGTTCCTTGCCGCAACCCCACCTCTCCAAGAAAGGGGGCACATGATAGGACACAGGGGCTGCTTCTGCAGTCCGGACCCCGATCCTGAGTGCCTGAACTCGCCAGTACTGGTCTGCCTCAGGAGAATCCCTGCTCACTCCAGGGCACTGTACACAGAATCAGGCTCGAGGGGAAGTTACAAGTGGATTATGCTTCCATGCGGCTGCAGCTCCACCCCCTTCCACTTTCTTGGTATCAGGGTGTGCTCAGGGTGCATGAAACCCTCATTCCATCTCTCTGAGTCCCTCCCACCTAAATCCCACCACTCCAACTCCTCCAGCCTCTCCCACCCACCTGCACCCCTAGCTCCTCCCACCTGCACCCCCACTCCAACTCTCCTAGTCCCTCCCTCCCACCTGTACCCCACTCCAACTCTCCCAGTCCCTCCCTCCCACCTGTACCCCACTCCAACTCCCCCAGCCTCTCCCACCTGCATCCCACTCCAACTCCCCTATTCCAAGCCCTACAGCCCTCACCCCGTCTCCCCAGCCCTTCCTACCTAATGCCACCTGCAACCCACCCATCTCCCCCCAGCCAACCCTCCTTCACCCCAATGTCCATTCCAACTCACCTTTGAGGGGGCATAACTGTGGACTGAAACCAGGCCCTCCCCAACCTTGCTACACCCCTGGTTGTGTGCATCTGTACAGTGGTAGGTAAGTAGGTATTAGCTTGTTTGGCCATAGGCCGTAACAAGATTTAAACAAATACAATAATAAACATAATTTGCTTAAAACACAAAATTTAAAACATAACCAAAATATACACCAAGTTATCCATCCCGGAGGGAAAATACATAAAAAACAATATTTAAGAAATTTATCAGATGCATTGGAATATATTGTCTTACCCTTCACGGGGTGTATGACGACGACATTTGGCCCCTGAAGTTGTGGACAGCCGTTTAAGAATATTGCCTTACCCTTTCCGGGGTATATGGCGGCAACGTTTGTCCCCTGAATTAACATGTTAATATCCTTTTACTGAATATTGCCTTGCCCTTCCCGGGGTTTATGGCGGCAACATTTGGCCGATCTGTACAGTGCTGCATAACGACTAGTAGAAATGATAAGTAGTAGTAATAGTAGTAGTAGAAGAAGAAGAATTGTGCTAGGGAAAATATCCCAGCCTCTACAACTAATAATCTGACATTTCCCCATCAGCACTAAATTCACTTAAAATTTAAACAAGAAGTGGTTCTCTTTGAAAAGTCTTCAGTGCTAAAAAGGGAGCCACAGCTGCATATTGTCTTGTGTAACTTAACGTTTATTCAACATGGAAAGTTCACAAGGCAATTCCAGCCTTCCAAGACCCATAAACCCTATCAGTATTTTTATACCCCTGGAAACAGTGGCTGTTTTTTATCTTAAAAAGCCCAAGATTAGCTTGATTTTACTATTTTTAATTTAGCTGGAAGTAAGCAAAGGAGCAAGACTTAATTGAAAACAGACTGAACTTTATATAGGAAATGGAAATGTCCCTTGGGGCACCTAGAAAGTGAAGGCCTGAAATTAAAACCGCATCCCCTTTTCCTTTGGCCCCTAAAGCATATACATCTAGACTAAGAGAGACTGTTGCATGCTATGCATTATATCTCAATATTGCAGTGCTTCTGATTCATGTAATATTGTACCCATGTCAGTACTAGATTAACAGATGTTTCCCAGCATGTAAAAGCTTCAGCTAACTAGGACTGTGTATGTTTGTAGTACATATATTTAGAGAGTGTAAAGACAAATTGGAAAAATAATAGCTGCTTTATTAAGAAACCTAATTCAACTCCAGAGCAATCTGAAGGAAAGCCATTCTGCCTTGTTGGAGGACTTCAGCAACATACCATTTCCCAGCTGAATGTGAACATACCTAACCAATGGCACACAAAATGAAAGCACTGTATCACCAGAACAACTCAGGTTGGCTGATCAGTGATCCAGAGGAAGGCAGTTCTTCATAGCACTTCCAAGAGCTCATTAACCCTTTTGTAGGTGCCACTTAAACCATAGCATAAGATGAATTTATTCAGATTAAATATAAATCACAAGTTTGTGTAAGGGATAATTTTGAATTGAACTTTATATAGGATAGGGTGCTGTGATCCAATCGTGAGCTGGCACTCTAGTAAATATATCACTAACTCATATGACCTTAGGCAAGTCACAAGGTAGCCTCTTTGTCCCTGTTTCCCTATATGTAAAACAGTACTTATAAGGCTGTTCCCTTGTGCATATAAAATTGCAATAAAAGTGCTTTGGAAAGGCATTTTTTGTTAGAATGTAGTTGCTATGTTGGTTCCAAGTACACAAGACAAGACAAAGTCATTAAAATGGTATATTTTATTAAACCAAGGTATTATTTTAACTACTTTGTCTCTTGTTACAACCCACGTGCCCATGGAATTCTGGAAAAGAATTCTGGAATTCTGAAAAAGCATGTTCACTTTATTTCATGTTAAAGTTGCCTTTGTACTCATTGTTTCCACTTGGGACTAGACATGTCAAAATGCTGTAAGGATAGTTGTTCTTGTGATGTTCAGATTGCCAAATGGGTTTCAGGAAGCTCAGCCACCTGAGGGTTGCAGTGGAGAACTTATGAGGCAGCAGACATTTTTTGTAACTGTGTCACAGGTTGCAGTCATTGCTGTACTTTGCACATTGAAAATTAGTACCATATTTTAGCAGGGCCATGCTTCTGCATGCAATCCCCTATTTCTGCACTCAGTGCTATGTTACTATGTGGTGTATCATGCTTTCCAAAGGTGTATTCAGTACTATTCTCACACAGACTGATATACCCAGGCAAACTGCAGCTTATTGCCCTGCTCTTGGAGTTGTGTGATCTCACTGATCTGTGATTGATTGATTGATTTGAATGCTCATTGTGGTGTGTGATCATGATTTGTCATGCTCTTCTGTACCACACTTCTTCATTCTGAATCTCATTTTTCACATTCAGTAGGAATTCCTGTCAGGCAGGTTCTAAATTCTGCAGTCAAGAGTAAATACAGGAGAACAGAGATCCGTAGATTTACTTCTTAGGCACCAAAAACTATGTGTGTGTTGTTGTTTTTTAAAAGGGAGAGATAAAAATAGATGGGGCAACTGGGGACCGGAAAGGCAGCCAGTGGAGAATAGATGCACTGCTGGTTGACTCATCTAGTGTGCTTTATAGTTCTCATAACAGCTGGGTTATTTCAGCTTACGTGCAGCAAGCTGACATTTGTTTTGTACTGGAGTTTTTGCACATAAAGGTCCTACATATTTCATTTCTGTCTGGGTTCCTAAAAAAAGAATGGATTTTTGTATAGACATAGCCAGGGTGATTGCAAAAGAGGGAAGAGTGGTCCTAAGCCTCCACTGATGTAACCGAGCATAGTTCCTTTGATTGCGATGAAGCTAAGCTGACCTACACCAGCTAGGAATAGGGTTGCCGCCTGTGGTGGTTTTTTACCTGACACTCCCATAGGCCAAAATGGAAGGGTCTGGTAAAAAACAACCAATGGTGGCAACCCTAGCTAAGAATTTTTCCTAATCTTTGTTTTAAACTGACACTCTGAAAAAGCTTGAGTCCCCCTGAAAAAAATACTGATTTCTCTTGAGTCAGGAACCTTAGTTCTGTGAAAGGACTAAAGAGACTGACAGTCCTTTGGAACTGAAAGGACAAACCAAACTATTTCACTGACCCTCCCCGGATCTCAGTTGCCTCATCACCTTGCTATAGTCCCTCTCTCTGTGCCTTGGTTTTCCCTTCTAAAATGGAGATTTATTTATTATTTATTTATTACAAACTTTTGTAACCCGCACCCTCCGGCCAAAGCAGTTCAGGGTGGCATACATGCATCTTAAAACCAATATAAAATAACATTATAAAAATACAATAAAATCATAAAATACAATCTGGAGCCAATAAAACTCCACCCCTCCAAACCAACCATCCCACCCACTACCCACCTCCCCCACCAAAAGCTTGGCGAAACAGCCAGGTCTTACATTGTCATTGAATGGAGGAGAGGTCCTGGACCAAACAGACCGTAACCGGGAGGGAGTTTCACAGCCTTGGAGCAGCCACCAAAAACGCCCTCCCCATCGTTGCCACCTAAAAAACTCAGGGGACTTAAAGCAGGGCGCCTCCAGCCGACTGCAGGGGTCAATCTAGGATCCGGAGGGTGAGACGGTCCCATGGGTAGGTGGGGCCCAGACCGTGTAGGGTTTTAAAGGTAAGAACCAACACTTTGAATCAGGCCCAGAAGACTATAGGCAGCCAGTGCAACAAACGGAGCACCGGAGATAAAACTATTTGCTGGCCTGACCTCTGTGGTGCTTTGTGATGCATAGATTAAGTGACTTGTTAGGGAGAAGGGTGACAGCAGAGCAATAGTGTTACTAGTCTGCACCTGTGAAACTGGCCTCACTTCTGGACCCTGAGAGACACGAGCAAAGCAGAAGAGTAAGAGCAGGGTTGAAGGCTAGCTCCATGGCCGTTTTTAGACGTGCCTCGATCACCGACCCGGTCAGTTCGCGACCGCAAATGGATGCGCATCGCCCGCGCCTGCGCGTACTCGGCGGCGTCACGTGTAAATCAGGATGCCAGGTCTTTTGGCCTCAGTCACTCATGTTCAAATGGAGGGCATCAGTACAGCAACCACTGCAACTGGCTACTGCCTAGTTTGTACAGGTCTTCTGTTTACCCACCTAACAAGTATGGAACAGGTGGTAACAGTAGATTTTCCATCATGTACTTCAACCCTAAGCTGAAGGAAACTGCCTCCATGACTGGAGAGGGTATTACAGTTTCCAGTGTCTGGCATCTCTACAAGGATGCAAACACCAACAGCTAATGACAGTTGTGATGTGGATAATTGGCAACTGGAAACTGGACTGAAACCGCCAGCTATTTATTACTACTACTACTTTTGATTTATCCCACAGGCTCAGGATGGCTCACAACAATTGAAGCAGCAAGATTAAGCAGCATAACTACAGTCCCCAAGCCCCAGCCCTTCAGACCTCACTCTGTCCCCGCCCACCAGAGCTCTCACCAGGGGAAGTTGCCCTGGTGCTACTTGGCGGCCAGTGAGCTGGTAACAGGGTCCTCGCCCTCAATCCAGCTGGGCTGGACACCTCCCAATGATGGTGAAGATGTAGGGAAGCAGTCTTACACACTTAGACGGCTTTTATATGAGGCTAGTCCCGCGTTGAGAGAAAAGCCAGCGCGGGGAATGTTTCCAGGCTCCCGGCGCTGCTGAAAGTGATATGCTCCTCGCTGCTGGCAGCAGCAGCGCCACTGCCAACAACAGGGAGCACGTCACTTCTGGCAGCGCGAGGAGCATGGAAACACTTCCTGCACCGGCTTTTCTTTCAATGCGGGACTCAGGAGGCGCTTCAGCACCTCGTATAAAAGCAGCCTGACTGTCAACTTTCTATTAGATCACTAGGAACAAGGGCAGAATTTAGACTTAGCCTAGAAGCAAAAATGCTCATATCCCATTCCTACCACTTGAGCCATCTAATCTCTACCTCCATAGCAAGTTGCTGTTGAATTGTTTGTTTTCATTTGCACTTGGCTGTACTTTTAATTGAAACGTTTATTTGCAGACAGGAACACATTGGCATCTATTTCTCAAAATAACACATCGTGTGAACTGTACAGCGGGCGGCATGGATGCTGAAAAGTGTCATAATCTTCTCTCCTTTGATTTGGGGGGGGCAGGGAACGCTGTGATTTTGTTTCATTTAACTATGGTTATTGTGGGAAGAATTCTATGATAAATGGCTGTTATCACAGATTTTATTTGGGTAGCATGTCTTTTTACAGTGTCACAAGTACGCCTCATGAGGAAGACAACTGAATGAATGACAGAAGAGAGTGCTCAAAATAACACACCATTCATTTCTGTAAATGCATGCAGTGCATTCGTCACTTGTGGGAACACCATTAATTTCAGAGATTAATTTTACTGTTAATTTTTTCCCATGAGCCTCATTTTGGGGAGTTTGTATTCCTAATGTCAATTATTTGCAGGGATAAATGGCAGTGCTCTGTGGAACAAAAGTAAAAATTTGGGTTTATGCTGAGTGAACTGAATCACCCTCTAAAGGGATAGAATTTAGAGGTAAAGATGTGGGAAAAGGCGGCATTTCTGCAGCTGAGTGAAAATGGAGCAGTGAAGAAAAAGCCCCAGCACAAATTACCAATTGCAAACAGGGCCAGACACCAAGAGCCTTAGAAAAAATGTTGATTAGCCCAACTGTTTGCTTTACTATATAAAACTGACCTCTTTGAGGAACTCTCAGCCCTGACCTCTTGGGCATTTGAGTACGTGCGGGTGAACCTCACTGTTCTTCAAGTCTTAAAATGGTAAGATCACACACACCAAATCATCTTCCCAGTGAATTTCTAACAAGGTTCAATGCAAATGCTTTTCTGCATGAACTCTTGCCCATATTAAGATGTTGGAAAGCTAGTCCTAATGAGGAAACTAGGAACAAGCATAAGCACTAGTAAATTAGATGTAAAACATTAAGAAACAGGCCAAGAGAGAATTTAAAGAGGCTTGCTAAAGAGGCAAGAACTAATAATAAAAACTTTTTTAAAATATGTACTTTAAAGTACATTAGAAGCAAAAAGCCTGCTAGAGAATCAGTTGGGTCACTGATGACCAGGGGATAAAAGGGTGCTCAGGGAGGAGAAGGTCATTGCAGAGAAGCTGAATAAATTCTTTGCTTCTGTCTTCATGGCAGAGGGTGTTGGGGAGATACCCACGCTGGAACTATTCTTTGTAGGTGATGAATCGGAAGAGCTGTCACAAATCAACGTGACTCTGGAAGATGTTCTAGAGCAAATTGGCAAACTAAATAGTACATCACCAGGACTAGATGGTATTATTCACCCCAGAGTTCTGAAAGAACTCAAATGTGAAATTGCAGGCCTGTTACTGGTAATTTGTAACCTATCACTAAAATCTGCCACTGTACCTGAGAACTGGAGAGTGGCGAATGTAACAGCGATATTTAAAAAGAGCTCCTGGAAACTACAGGCAGTTGATGTGAGCCTGAAGTCTGTGCTGAACAAAATGGTGGAAATTATTATTAAGAACAGAATTACTGGGTATATTGACAAATACGGCTTCATGGGGAAGAGTCAGCATGGATTTAGCAAAGGGAAGTTGTGCCTCACTAACCTATTGGAATTTTTTGAGGGTGTAAATAAGCATGTGGACAGGGGTGAGCCGGTCGATATAGTGTATCTGGATTTTCAGAAAGCATTTGATAAGGTCCCTCATGAGAGACTCTTGAAGAAATTCCCTCCCATGTGAGGACAGTGGCACCAAACCCGATGTTGCCGGCTGCTGCAGGCAGCCACTACAGTTTAAATACACCTCCCCGCACTCCCGTGTGCACACTGGGAGCTGGCTGCCATTTTCCTATTCTGACATGGGAAATGTAGTCCCAGAATGCTGGACTAGGAACTGGTTTTCTAGTTTCAGTTTCCTAGTCCAGCATGCATGGAACTACATTTCCCAGCATGTCAAAATAGGAAAATAGCATGGCCTCATGCAACGGCGTGAGCCGAGGGGCATTTAAAATGGGTGGCAGTGCATCCACCCGGCATGGCGTCAGAAAGACTGCGAACAGGTGAAGGGGCAGGGGAACTGCACCAGTGGCAGGCATCAGCACAGTGCCTTCTCCCCCTACCCCTGGAGTGTAAGCGTTTGGAATTTGGATGAGTGAGTGAGAGACTGTGTGTGTGATGAGTAGAGGGAGAGGAGAGTGCGTGTGATGAGAGAGGGAGAGAGAGGTGCATGTGTGATAGTGTTTATGTGTCTGTGATGAGTAGAGAGAGTTGTGTGTGTGTGTGATGACTGAGTGAGTGAGAGAGAAGTGTGTCTGATGAGTGTTTGTGTGTCTGTGTCTGTGTGATGAGTGAGAGAGTGTGTGTGAGCTGTGAGAGTGTGTGCGTGAGAGATGAGATTGTGAGAGATGAGAAAGAGGGTGTGTGTGTGAGAGAGAGAGAGAGAAAGAGAGAGAGATGTGTGTGTCTGGCTCTGCTACGTGCCTGAAGAAGGGCCCTATGTGGCCTGAAAGCTTGCTTATTTCCAACAACAATAGTTGGTCCAATCAAAGATATCATTTGAACCACTTTGTGTCTCTGTGAGAGATGAGAGTGAGAGATGAGTGAGATTGTGTGTGTGTGTGACAGAGAAGTGTGTGTGTGTGGAGAGAGAGAGATACGTGTGTGTGTGTGATAAAGGAGTGTTTGAGTCTGTATGTTAGAGGAGGTTGCTCACTCCCCCTGTATTCTCCCTTCCATGGCTGTCCCCTCTCCCCCGTGGCTTCTGGAGGGGTGGAGGAAGTCACCACCACCAGCTCTCCCAGAAGACCTAGGCCCAGCAGCATCTGAGGTAAGGGCCACCCAGCCAAGAAAATACCCTTCTCCCTCCTCCCCCAGTCTGAGCACTTAGACAGCCCTGTCTAAGTGCTAGACAGGGCTAGACAGGGGGGACACTGTGGGGGATACTGGGGCGGTGGGTGGATCTGTGGGATGGATGTGGCAAGGGGATGCTGTGTGGGGGAAGCTAGGGGGTAAGTAGGGTGCTGATAAGGTGTGTGTGCAGGCATGATGGCAAAATATGTAAATTATGCAAATTAGGCCCCACTCCAAGACGTCGCACATGGCTTCGCAAACCCTGGGGCCGGCCCTGCTTACACCCAGCAACCAAGAGCTATTTCTGACCATTCTGGGACCTGGAGCTAAATCCTAGGTACATCTTCCTTCTGGCCCCAGGGGCATGTGGAGAGTGGCATAGAGCTAGTCGTACCAGCTCTGTATCTGTTGGGGACATGGAGGCAACTGCATAAAAGAGCTAGGGGGCAACTGTGAATCAAGTCCAGTGTCTGTGCCCATATCCTGCACCATCTGTTGCTCTTCCCAAACATTTTCTTCAACTGATTATTTCATAAAGACCTTACTGTGGGGGACCTTTGCTACCAACATGTTTTGCTGAAGAGGAGAGGGAAATTCCAGTGGTCCAGTGAATATAGATCCTGTAGCTGCCATTTGTCTTGCATGTGCTTAAGTCTGACTCCTTTATTTTTGAAAGACTCTATCCTGGACTCATTCTGATTGAAGATCTCTGGCACAGATACACAAACCTGCTCCAATAAGGCAGATAAAGCTTGTGTGTGACACCTTTATTTCAAATCTTCTTACAGCAATGACATCATTTGTGCATTGGTGGCTCTTACATGCTTTCTGAATGAATACTACTCTCCACTACTTCACAGTTATGAGACATCAGCAGGTGGACGTGCTCATGTTAACTTGTAGAATTTAGCTAACTCATTCAAAGGTTAAGATAGCTCTTGCTAACTACACATAATAACAACAATACATCAGGAATTTTTATTTACAATAAAATAGCAAAGTGCTATACTTAGTGCTTGCAAAATTGTTTAGAAACAAAGTTTCTGAAAGGGGAATATCATCTCCATTTTTAAAGAGAGAAACTGTGGCAGAGAGGCAGTGGCTTTCCCCAGGACTTCCAGGGGAATCTGGTTTTATAAAATCAGCATTTGAAGCTCGTAAGTCAGTGTTCAGACCTTTAGTCCATGGTTCATTATGGTGAATTCCAAAATTCTCTTCTCCCACACAGTCCAGTTTAATCTTGCAGTGGATCTGGGACTTGACTCCAATTAATGATTTACAATTCCAGGTACATTGCTAGTGCTATATAATTAATAATTAATAATCAGTTTGAAAGCAATTATTTCCAGAGATGAAGGCTCTCTATGCACAAAAGATATTCTATAGGGTGAGGCATATTGAGTGATCAGTCTGACATCCCCTATTCTGAAACAAACACTGCTGGGATGGGCATGAAACAGTTGTGTACCAACATTCCAGCTTGCCTTTTTGCCTGAGGTGGGGGCCAGGGAGAAAGCCAGGTGAAGGTGATCTACAGCTGCCTAAGGCCCAAAGTGTCTGAGAGTTTGCTATTCACCATGGTAAGGTGCATTCCAGCATTTTCTCTTCAGATAAGAACAATGAATTTTCACTCAAAAGGAATAAAATCCCTTGGGCAAGCTTAACTCAGGAATGTGAGGACATAATGCCAGCGGAAGAAGAACTTCAGGAAAAAAAGAATTGTGTAGAGTAATTTGCACCTTTTATCTGAAGATTTCAAGAATTCATATATGTAATTGAACAAACACCTAAGAGATAGATACGTTATATTTTCCCCATATTAGAGATGGAGAGGCACACAAGGCAATAGGTCCCTAAGTGTAAGTCTGCTGCAGTGGAGTAACACCAAGAACGCACTTGGCCCAGAGATAATAATTAACCTATTGAAAGGTATTACAGTGAATCAGTGGCCCTTTTTACACGCCCCCCCCCCCCCCCGCACACGTGGGAACACCATGGGCGGTGGGTGGGGGTGCGTGCATGCTCCCACACTTCACCCACCTCCACCCACCTCCCACGCACGAAGCAACCGGCACCAATGCCCGATACTCCGTGCATGGGGGGTGGTCCATGGGAACGCACCACCACCCACCCATCCTCCCACCCACTGCGGCCCATGTGAAAAGAGCCACTGATATAGCAGTGGATTGACACAAAATGTAGTCTTGGTACAAGGACTGGATTGTCTCCAATAGCCTCGAGCTCCCCTTCTTTAACTGCTTTTTAGTCCAGCTTTATTGAGTAATAAGGGTTCTAGAGTGAAGAGTGCAAATCAATAAATGAAGTGAATGAGCTTCTGAACTGTGGGAGAACTTTGGAAGTGTTAATGTCCAAATTAGATTGTTTCTGCTTAAATTTCCTTGGCTTAAGTTAAAATTGAGGGGAGGCTTTTTAGAGAAAGGAATGTGTGAGAGTAGAAAATGAAAAGCTAATGGGGCCAAAACCCTAGAAACGCACACTGGAATGCAGCACATGGAAACAGCTACTAACTAGTGAAATCCACTAGTAAATTTGATTTAGCCTATCAAAACCCTAGAAACACACACTGGAATGCAGCACATGGAAACTGCTATTAACTAGTGAAATCCATGCACTCAGAGTTCAACCCCCTGTGAATGTAGCCAAAGGCCTGGCAGCCACATGTCAGACAGCTGGTGAGAAATGGAACATTAGTGCTTTTGGAGAATGTGCATACTGTAGTGCAGGCACTGTAGCCGTTTGCATGCAGACTATTTATTCTATCATCCTTCTTGAAAATACCAACCCAGCAATGTTCCAAAGAAGCCTGGAGGGAAACATCTGGAATTACAGTGTGATTACAGCAGCAAAACCAAGAAGCAATGAAACGAAGTGAGAGATGAGTCCACACCTCTACCTAATCCTGTCCACATTAAGTAGAGGTTGAAAAACCTTAAGCTCTTTAAGACTGCAGCTGGAGTACTGTGTCCAGTTCTGGTCACCCATGTTTAAGAAGGATGAACTTAAACTAGAACAGGTGAAACATAGAGGAATGAAGGATTTACACTATGAGATGAGGCTGAAGGAGTTTGGCTTATTTAGCCTAGCAGAAAGAAGGCTATGGGGAGATATGATTAGTATTACACTGTATATATCAGGGGAGTTAACGTAATGGAAGGGGAAGATTTGTTCAAATTAAAAGAGAAAGTGGGTACAAGAACTAATGGATACAAGCTGGTTATCAATAAATTTAGGCTGGAAATTAGAAAAAGATTTTTAACAATTAGAGCAGTGAACTACGGGAATAAACTTCCGGGGTCAGTTGTGGGAGCAAAGAATCTGAATAGCTTCAAAATGGAGTTGGATAAATGTATGGCACGTATCTTGTGAGGAGTTGTTGTTATTTGATGCTGCAGGACGAAGTGTTCCCCCCCCCAGCAATACATGTTGGGGTGCCGGCCCCCCCCCCTTTCTTCCTGTAGCTTCAAAGTTGTCTGTGGCTGGAGATGGGACTGTCAGGGCATTCTGAAGCTGGGTACTATATTGTATATCAGGTGCCTTGCTGGTGGGGCCTGCATGCATGCTCAGGGTCTAACCAATCACCATATTTGGGGTTGGGAAGGAATTTTCCCTCAGGGCAGATTGGCAGTCAACTGAGGGGTTTTTGTCTTCCCCTGCAGCATGGGTGTGGCTCGCCTGTTTGGAACATCTAGAGCCTTCTTTTTCCCGTTCTGTCAGGCATCGGTGTGCTCTGGTTGGTCCCAGCCTCTGCTTGTAGCTATTGGTGAGATTTCTCTGTGCAGATACTTGGGGTGTGGCGGCTCCTGCAGTGGTGCAGGGGGCTGGACTAGATGACCCTTAAGGTCCCTTCCAGCCTTGTGACTCTATGACTCTATATAGTGCATAAGATATGTGTAAGAATTGTTCCTTTAGTGATACAAGCATATAAATTGGCAGAGATGTTCTAGACAGTATGAACAATCTCAGACATGGAGCCTTCTGATTGAACTAGTTACTTTCAAAATGACCATCAAATCAAATTGCCTCAAAAGGAAAATTCATATCTCATCAAATGTACAGCATATTAAAAAGTCATTCTGGTGTCAAACACAATGGAAACAGTTCTTCTACTATCTGGACATGCATATTATTCATTAAAGTCATGAAACAAATTATTTATTTAACAAAATATGTTTGGAGACCTTCACATAGAGATGGCGACCTTAAGTATGATTGAAACATGGCTTGAGGACAGTGGCTGGACAGTGGCCCTCACAAGCCAAGAACGCATCTCCTGAGATGGCCAACTAATTTCTGAAAGGTGCCCATGTCAAGAGAACAAGGCATGCATATGAAGTTACAGCATGCAGCCTGAACATTTTGTTACTCTGAGCATACTTCATGTACCATGAAGGTATATCTGTTGGCAGCGAACGTCTACAGTTAGGAGAGTGATGCAAGAAAAAAGCTCAGCAACATGTTCAATTTCAGTTTTGGATCCTTACACTACACCTAGAGCGACTGCTGCTTTTGTTTGTTAGATCACTACGAGAGGGAGATTGTACCAAGGAGCCCTTTCCAAAATGGCATCTTGGTTTTTCAGTCTAGACCATCAAAACTATGCTTGGTGATTTATGGTTCACATAATGTGATATTCTTATATTGCCAGAAACAAATCCATCTGTTGCCAAGCAATGTGACCATGGGAATTTTGTTGTGCATAAATCACAACTCTTGTTTTCTGCCATCGCCATTGACCATGCACATGAGCAAAATAATGCTCTTGTAAAGATTGAAGAGGGAGCTGTTGATATTGCAAATAATCCAGCTGCTTTGTGTCAGTGGATGGTTGATGGGCCAGAAGTTGTAAGGCTATGTGAAAAATTTGAAGGCATTGTGGAGAGGAGTGCTAATATTAAGGAATCAGTACACATCATGAACAAACAAATGATGTTCAGAAGTTATTTGCAAATGATGTATGGAACCTTGTTGCAACCATCGAGGAGATGAGGAATCCATACCTTGAAGACAGTTATGATCTTCTTGTCCTTGACACAAGATATTGCTCCAGAGTCTATAGTTGCCACTGTGAAAAGACTGGTAGAGCACACAGTATCATTACATGTAAGAGAATTAAACTTCCACTATTTAGCTGCCCTCCAGGAAAACATCAAGCAGCATCCAAGTTACAGGTGAACAGTTTAAAGGCTAACTGTACTTTGTTCAGCAGTCTCTACATGTCCCTTCAGTCATGCACCCAACAAATTTTTCAAGCATGAGAACCAGCCTCTCCCTCCTTTAGTCTCAAAGTTGAGTTAACTGAGTCTTGGAACTAAATCTAACCTTCTAGTCTGCCTAGATGATGTCTCTTCCTCACATATGGATGCTTCTTCAGCAGAGGTGGTAATCTTGGATGGGGTAGCCATAGTCAACATGCTCAAACTACGTACAGCTAGGACATTTGAAGAGTATGCCCTTCAAGTTGTGTTTCCTTAAATTTGTAAGCAACTGCAGCATACTAATCAAATTAATGTTATGTGGGATTTGTACAAGAAAGACAGCTTAAAAGCAACAGTGAGGACCAAAAGAGGTAAAGGGGTTCGAAGAAGGGTCGATGCATCTGTACATATCCCAGGTAACTGGCAGAACTTCCTACATGTTGACAACAATAAAACACAATTATTCTGCTTCTTGTCAAAAATTATTGGTGAGCAGCTGGTGGAAGGGAAGTAGATAATAGTAACACATAGACAGGAAGTCATCTGCATCCACTCTAAGAGCAATACCTCAGGGACAGTCCCTCTTTGGGTGCTGAATTGCACTGTCCCCCACTTTTAGGAGTCAAAGACCCTATTTCAGGTGAGAGAGACAAAAACATTTGGTATTCAAACCTCAGGTATTTATTTCCATGTTGCTGCCCAGGAAAAGCACATGAGAGAATAATGGAGAGATGATGGAATGATGAGAAACTAATTAGAATAATAGGTAAGAGATCTTCTTTATGCATTGGGAATTTAGGGAACTGTGTGCACGGCTGCTGGAAATGTCCGATCTTGCAGTACTTTAGCATGTGCAATTCCCACTGACATCTTGCACAGAACTCCAAAAGCCAACTTGTTGAGACTTTACTGACAATGTACTTTCACCAGTTACTATTAGGGATGGGGCTGAGCTGCCAGTTTCAGATCCATAGGTCTGGGGCATTTGAATCTGGTGTTTTATTTTAGCACATTACATACCTCTGGGGGATTTACCCACTGACCTCGACGGCCTCTCTGTCTATGCCCTGGTTGATCTGTGGTATGCTATGTTGATCCGGGCTGTCAACACAATGGCACCCAGGTGTCCAATTCCCCAGCAGCAGCAGCGCAGACTCCCCTGGATATACGGAGGATCTGAGGCTGTTAAAGTGTCAGGGTAGGTGGTTAGAGTGCAGGTGGTGCTTGGCTTGCACCAAAGCCAACTGACTGCAGCATAGACTGAGCTCTTCTGAGTGGTGAATAGCTTACTGAATCTGGGCTGTCTCCACCCTGAGTTAGAGTCACTACCTGCCTGCTGTAATGGGTTTGTCACCTGCTTTGCAGATAAAGTCTCTCATATTTGACTTGACTTTGGCGCTGCTAATTTGAGTGCAGAGTTTGGGGTTGGGGAGGCCTGGTCTTGCTCATTTTGTTTGAATCAACTTCATTTAGTCTTGCCCATCGATGTAGAGGCTGTGCTTGGAGTGGTGCAGGTGACCAGTTGTGAATTAGATCCATCACCGTCCTGGCTGGTGAAGGCTAGTCGAGAGACACTGAGGCCATTGCTAGCTGGGTTGTTAATACCTTCCTTTGGGAGAGCAGGTGCCTGACAGCCTCAAAACAGCAGTTGTCTGTCCCCTACTCAAGAATCCATCTCTTGATGTTGACTCCCTGGCCAACTACTGTCCTGTCTCAAATCTTCCCTTTTTAGGGAGGTGCATCTTGATGCTATTGGATTCCTGGACCCATGTCAGTTGGGTTTTTATTCTGGGCATGGCACTGAAATTGCGCTTGTAGCCTTCATTGACCATCTCCACTTGAAAATCAACAGGGGACATTGTATCCTGTTGATTTTGCTAGATTTTTTGACCGCCTTTCATACAGGTGACAGTGGGGTGTTGTTGGCACAGCTGCAGGACCTGGCAGGGTGGAAGTGGAACCACTCTTGAGTGGTTCCGCTCATTCCTAGCAAGGAGAACTCAGAGTGTGGTGATGAGCAGCAGTGGCTCGTCATCCCCCAAGGAGCTCCCTTGTGGGGTCCCTCATGGCTCCAACTTGTCTCCGCTCGTGTTCAATGTGTATCTGAGGCCTCTGGGTGAGATCGTTAGGAGGTTTGGAGTGAAGTGCCATCAATATGCTGATGACACCCAACTCTCTCTCTCCTTTTCATCTGACCAAGTTCCTGCAGTCTCGGTGCTTACCTGGTGCCTGTCTGCCATTGGGGACTGGATATGGGTGAGCTTATTGAACTTGAACCCAGGAAAAACTGAGGTGATGATTGTTGACCAGTCATTGACCTGGGGAGCATAGGGACCCCTATTATTGATGGTGTCCAGCCTCCTTTAGTCACTCAGGTTCACAGCCTTGGGGTGCTCCTGGATCCATTGCTACACCTGGATTGCCAGGAGTGCTTTTCGCCAACTTCTGGTGAGAAGGCTGCAACCTTTTCTATCAAACTTGGATTTGGCCACTGTAACCTCAAGGCTACATGAGTCTGTCCTTGATGACTTTTCAGAAGGTGCAGTTGGTGCAGAACATGATGGCCCGCCTTCTGTCAGGTGTGTAATCATTGGTGCTCCAGAGTGCATTGGCTGCCAGTTGCTTTCTGGGCACACTTTAAGGTGCTGGTTTTGATGTTTAAAGCCCTAAACAGCCTGGGCCCCAAGTATCTGAAAGACTTCCTCTTCCCTCATGTTCCGTTGTGACCTCTGATGTCAGCCAAGGGCGCCCTCTTGCAAGTACCAACTGCCCCATGAGGTTTGTACCACACGGGCACACAGAGAGGCATTCTCAGTGGCTGCTCCACAACTATGGAACTCTCTCCCCTTGGAGATGCGCCTAAGCTCGAGCCTGCTCACCTTTCAGAAGAGATGTAAGACCTCTTGTTTGGCCAGGTGTTTGGTGGGTTGGAATAGGGTTGGGTGGGATTGGGTTAGGGAGAGGGTTGGTGGATGGGTTTTTTAATGTTTTTATATTGTTACATATGTTTATGTATGTTTTATGTTTTCATATTTTGTGAGCCGCCTGAGCCTTCATGGGAAAGGTGGGCTAGAAATTGACTAAATAAATACCCTCCAACATGGGAGAGTTCAAGATCGGTACAGGAGTGCAAGAGAGGGAAGGCATGTTATCTGAATAATCTCAGAAGGAGCAGCAACATTGGGTCTCCTAAGGGTCGACCTGGGTCTCTTGGTGCCCAGAATAGCTTCCCGAGTTACCCAGAACAACTTTTGGGGGCTTGCATGCATGCAACCAGGCCTCCTGGAAGCTGGTGCATGTGCCCAGGACAGCTGGCCTATGTCCCCAGAGACCCAGGCCACCTCCTTGGAGACCCAATGTTGCTGCGCCTACCATCCCCACACACTTCACCGGGATTATACGGTAATGTCCTTTCCCACTGTGCTGGTTTAGAGCTTTGTAGATCTGGTACATGGGTCCAAAGCCCATTACTGTACCAGATAAACTGGTACAGTTGGAGGATATGACATAAGAACAAGGGTTTGTCACAAAATTTAAAACTGAATTTAAAACTGGATGAGTGTTGCCTAAGGTTCAGGACAAGGGATGTTGGGTGTTCCAATCTATGGTTCAATTCTAATGTGGGGTTCTGAAGCAAATGAAATGCATAACATTTAAGGTACAGACACCCCTTTTCAAGGGAAATGACTTTATGTCGTATTTCCCAGTAACTTGTGCTAATTATTAATTAGCAAACTCATTATGAATTTTGACTACAGACTATTCTAACTAAAAGAAAATCTAAAACTTTAAGGAGACCGCTTGTTTCTTTGCTGGAATTAATTCTTCTTTCAGGAATTCCAGAATTAAAGATTGTAAATACAATTTGCATGCTCTATCCCCCCACAAAAGAGAGAGATCTGCTAGACATATGTTCTGAGCAGCGCAGGGGAAGAGATGACGTGAGTCAAAAGCCTGAAAGACTGGAAGGAATAGATGTGGGGAGTGTTCTTCAGCCTTCAATCTTAGTAAGATTTACTGCTCTTTTCCTCTTGCAGAGAGCATTTTTTCCTGGAAAATTGCTAGCTTCTAGCATTATTATTTTTTGTCCAGCACAATAAACAAGAACTTTGGAGGGGTAAGGAAGCCAAGAGAAAGTCAGGCGTATTAGTCACGCAGCTACATTTCCTGACACAAAGGACTCCATTTGAGTAATCACTAAAAATATGTCTGTTATTTTTTCATTTTTATTTTGTCCTATTTGAGCCTTGCAATATCTACTGTAAAAAAAGAGTCTCTCTCCATTTAGAGAGAAAGATCAAGAAAAATCAGCCACAACTTTTCAGATTTTTTCTTTTTCTTTTTTAATTATTTGAGTGATCTTCAGTGGCTTTTCCAGAATGCAAGCAGAGCATAGGAGATCTGGGTCAGTGTACAGTCCACATGTGACATCCCTGATGCTTTCAGGAAGTCGGGTTAGAGCAGAGTGCTGGAAGTAAGCACTCCTGGGTTCATTTCCAGCTGTTTTCTCTGACTCGCTCTCGACCTTGACCAAGCCACATGTTAACTTTGCTATATCTCAGTTTATCCACATGTAAAATGCCGATGTTAACACCTACCTCACAGGGATCTGGGTCAGAGCTGAGGGCCAGGCAGCTGTGCCTCATACTGGGAGTTATGGGATGGAGCTCAGAACCAAGTCTGGGTTGAGGAATTGGTGGTCAGGAAGAAGGGGTCAGAGTCCAAAAACCAGAACTGAATCAGTCTTACTGTACATCATAGCAGCGTAGTGCTTGTATAGGGCTTTGGGGCCTCCGATGAAAAAAGCTGTAGATTATTCTTCTACGGGAAACTGGAACTAGAGCCAAGTTGGTGGCTAATGGAGGTTGGAAATAGTACCATCACTCTCTGAAGATGTCTAATTAAGTAAAACACCATCCTTATGGACAGGTTTTAGGGCAACCTGTTTAAACAAAGGTAAAACTAGGAGGAATGGTAATTAATTAGTACTTGTGTACATGACAACGGTACACCAGTTTAAACTGAAAATGTTGGTTTAGTTTAAACTAGTGAAAAAGATTGTGTGGACATCCTTACTCTGGTTAAAGAAAGTCTTAATTGGGTTAAACTTAAATGTTTACCTCAGGATTTCATGTCAAAGTTTTGATGGTTCTGATAAAGCATGGGATGATGTCCCAAAAGAAGTGGAAGCATCCTCTCTTTGAGACATTTGAAAGCAGAGTATAAAAAGAACCCTAATATGTGACAGTAGAAAACAATCCTGTACTATCAAGGGATAGACTAGAGATGATACAATGCTGTGTGACGTTTTTCATCTCTAGAATCCTGGATGAAAAGACAGTTTATGTGATTCCAGTACTGAGGGAGAGGCACCTCAAAGTCCAGGGACAAATGAATGGCTACAATGTTGCATTTTCCCAGGCCTTTACAAAGAGAGTGCTTAATTTCTCAACAACTAAAACATCAGAATAACAAGCCCCACGTTATTGTAAGGCACTAGTCCGGGTGGCCAGGCCACCTATGAAGAAAGAGTAAGGTCCCACCTTGGAGTATATTTTAGCCCCTGGCTTATACCCCTGCTTGCAGGACCCAACTAGATGATCATGTGAAAATGATTGCAAATGGTCTTTAGGTCTGATCATTGTAATTTACTCTGTATAACAACATGACTATATAGTGTATACTGCATTAGAAATGGAGTTTACATTTGTGTGTAAATTAGTGGTAACGGCATATAATTGTCTTAATTTGCATACATTCTTCATCTCAGATATGTAATGTTTCCAAACCACGGGTAAAACATGTGATTTATGCAGAAATGTAAATCAAGCTTTGTCAACCAATAGAGTTGCGTAAGTGCAAGTGAATGTCAGATTTATCCACATTCATCTTGAGGTCCGTTAAAAAGTTGTTCATACATGTTACGTAACATCATTAAATTTTCAGCTCATCCACGTTTAAATTGTACTGAAAGTTAGACACTGATTACTCATGTCCCAAATATTTAGAACTTCCAACTATTTAGAACACTGTTGGCAACATCTGTATGCCCATCTCTTGCCTGAGCAAACCCTAGAAGAGCCAGCTGTGCACATTACTGCAATGACTTCTTTGACTGTTAGCACACAAGATGGTTCCCCACTTTCACTACCCCTTTGCCCCAGACTCATTGTCATCCACCAGATGCTCACCCCACATTGAGCAGGGGCTGTCACTCGTGGCATCATCTGCATTATCGAGGAGCACGCCTTGCGGGACAACCGAGGCTCAGCCCAAACTGGAGCAATGGGCTCCCATGGGTCTGCCTCCTCTGTAAAAGGCACCCAGCAGCCCTGCCCACATACAGTTCCACCAGCACTGTGGATAAGGCCACGATGCCAACAAGAATCGGGTACCTGGAGGAAACTGCCACCAGTCATTTGTTGGAGTTGCGCTGGGGAGGGGGTGCTGGGCAACTCACCATCAGCAATTGGAGGGGACCCCGGTGTCCCCTGGTTACATCAATGTGCTTGTCTATCTGGAGCCTGGACCTTACTTGAAGTAGACCAGCAAGGGATGGGGAGCTCCTTGCTTGGGAGATCAGTGCTTTGCTTCAGTTTTCTTGATCCCGCGCAGTCTGGCTTTCTTGATCCCCCAGCGCTTGTGGCCTTGGTTGACAACCTCCTTGTAGAGTTGGACAAGGGTCGTTTGACCCTGTTAGTCCTACTGGATATATCGGTGGCCTTCGACACTGTTACCATGAGTTGCTGGTGACTCGGCTGCAGGACCTGGCGGGGGTGGACGGAACCATTTTACACTGGTTCTGTTCCTACCTCGAAAATACATCCCAGTGGGTGATGCTAGGGGACTGTACTTCATCCCCTGGTGGCCTCCTGTGTGGATTCCCGCAGGGTTCCATTCTGTCCCCTCTCTTGTTTAATATGTATATGAAACCGCTTGGGGAGGTCGTGCACAGCTGGGGGAGGCACTG